>VWZP01001128.1:284089-301008 GCA_013396995.1 Dicaeum eximium
AAAAATGAAAAAAAAAAAAAAAGAAAGACAAGAAAGAATAATCCAATAAAATCCTTCTGCTGTACACGGCTCAAATGGAAAAGCTGTGATATGCTGAATTCTGTGCAGCTTCCTCATATCTCTCTGTCATGCCTATATATATACACACATATATAGATATCCATGTGTGAATGTAAATATATATATGTGTGCGTGTGCATGTGTGTATGTTTATACCTAGGCTTTTCTTATAATAAGGAAGCTTATAGCCAGGCCTGACTTCCCTAGAGTCACAGAAAAGGGGAGTCAGAGCTGGGATGGGCCACCTTGTGGGGGCTGTCTCCCCAGTGGTGTCCCCCAGTGTCTTTTGTCACATACTATGTGCACTCCAGTGCAGAGCAGGCAGGCATGGCTGACTCTCTCCTCTCCCACAAATCTGAAGGAACCACTCAGCCAGGGATGGGGCTCACTGCCTGCTCTGCTGATGACACCATGCGGTAGCAACACCTGGTAAAGGAAAAGAACTTATTTGGAAGATGCTAAAATCTGGCAGTGATTTTCTTCCTCAGAAACCTCCAGCCAATTTCCTGGATGGGTTCACAGGCTGTCACAGCTGCAGCCAACTTCTGCTGTTGCAGGATGGTTCAGCTAGTTAATAAATATCGTGCCATACATTTAATTGAGCCCAGGATTAAACGTCACATCAGTGTAAGAGAATGTCACTTTTCCTGCCAGCTGCTGGCCGTTCCTCATCGTCTCTGTGGGCAGTCACATATGGTGAGTGTGATGCCCTGAACCTTCTGCAGCACACAAGCACAGGAGTGCAAGTGTCAGAGCAAACACAGAGCCTTGAAAGAAAAATGTTCTTGGGTGTGCTTGGCAGGGGCAGTGCAAGGGCTGGAGGTTAAGCTTGGCAGGAAGGAAAGACAGCAAAATAATTCCTTCAAACAAGTTTATTGGCCTCTCTAGTTCAATATATATAAAAATAATAACTTTGGACAGCTTCAGCTCTCAAGGTTGCATGTAGCCCTCTACTCATGTGTGCCTGTAAGTCTAATAAGTTTGAGTGAGAGCTATCATGTTCTGGAAACATCTACACTTGAAATTAGAAAACAGAAACTTTTGGAGACTGCAGTAGTTACCTACGGGCTGCAAAGGCTATTTGAAGCTAAGGAGGTGTAGTGCTGGGCCAGAGAATCAGGGTTGTTTCCTCTCTTTAACAAAGCACTAAGCCATCCAAGATATGCTAATCTTGCTTGTGTGAAGCCTGAAAGAAACAAGAAAAGGGCAATAGCCTGGAGAGTACCACCACACAAACAAACAAAAAAAATTGTGGAGGTTTGGAGCCAGCTGGCTGCTTTTAGAATAAAGATCCATTGGAACCCTGGGGCTCGGGGGGATCCCCAGTCTGGGTGAAGCTGAAGATGCTGTGCTGAGGGGCCAGGCTCCCTCACTGCCTTTAGTGCCACTGCCCATACTGACCTGCTGCTTGGCAGCAGTACCCAGCAGCTGCATCAGGGAATTGCTCCTCAGGGCTCAAATCCAGTGGTTTTATATTTGGCTGGGATTAATTAATTTAATTTGGTAGCTGCAGTAGTGACAGTGCACTATTATTTGGCGGGGTACAGGCATAGAGAAGCATAAAGCCCCTTTTCATAATGTAAAGTTATTGTATATTGTATTTCCATAATGTAAAGGCATTGTCAGGCACACACCACTCATCTCCAAGGCCTCTGTTAGACTGTTCAGTTGAACATAACTTCTGTCCTCAGAAGACAAGGTGCATGATACTCACCGGTGTTTAAACTGGCTTATTTAAAGGTCAGAACTAAAGAACTGCATTCATGCTTGTTTCACCACGTGTTAGAAAATTAAATATACTTTGCATACCCTCTCCACGGGCTCTGTGTCTACTGAAAGCATAATCAGCAGTGAAAGAGCTGTGGTGTTATAGTTAAAACTGTGCTTGCATTTGTATACATGACATTCCAGCTGAGGTGAAGAAGGTCAAGTTGCTGGAAACATTGATTATACATTTTTAAGATCAATTCCAAATTAGCATATTTTGTAAGTTTTTTTCAATGTCAAATGTTAAGTTATGGTTTAAAAGTAGTGTACTATTGGTTATGACTTAAAATTTATCTTTGACTAAATGTCAGATTCTCTGACAATCAGATTGATTTTGTGTGATTCTTTGGTTATACAAGCATTTGTTTTGAATTGAATATAATAATTGAATATATTGAATTGAATATATAATTGAATATATCATTGAATATAGCCTACCTTAAATATACTTTTCAATTTTAGGTTGAGAAAAATTCCTGTTTCTGATAGGGTGTCCCAACAGCAGGTTGGGATTGCTGTTCATGATACAAGGTAGTAAGTCCCTTTCCAAGATGGCAATTAGCTTAAGAACTATGTGGCTAATGATGTCACATTTTATCATCACTTCATGATTCAATGTCCTCCTGAAGTCTGCCTGTCGCTACCAACAGATGCACTTGCACCTTACAATGAAGACCTTTGTTCTCTTATAGGAAGGAGAGCCTAGAAAAGTGAATTAATATATTTGCACATGTCAAAAGATCCTGCTTATAGAGGATGGTTAAACACTTGCTAAAATGTGCACAAATCTGAAAAAAATCTATAGATCACTTAATTTTGGGGCCATCAACTTCCCTACATAGAATCAGTTCTTAGTTATCCAGCATTGTCCTGAGTGTTTGTAGAAGTTTAAGGGTAATCTACTCCCCCTTAATTAATCCAAATGGCATTTTACTAGCTGAGACAGTGTTTCTTCTCATGCTTACACAGAGCTCTCTATTGAGTATAAAACTGTGTGATCTCTCTCACAATTTCACTTTGAATTTCCCAGTGAAGAAGCTGGGACACATGCTATGTGTTGATAGGCACTGGAAAAAGCAGAGAAGTCTCTCCTGGCAACTTGTGCTGCTGATATGAAAATGGCAAGGAATCCTGGAAACTTTCCCAAAACTTCTTGTTTATAGATTATGACAACATGGGGATTCCTACAGTCCTGGGCTGTGTCTCTGTCACTTGTCCTTTGCCAGAAGGCACTGGTTAGTGTCTCACTGGAATGCCTCCTTCCATGTCTTGGCCCCTGATGATTTTATGCTTCAAAAGACTTTAGCAGGTTGGTGGGAAACACATCCCAGCTGCTGAGACACTCCAAATGTGTCTTGGTTTCTAGCCACTGAAAGGATTCTTCTGTAACTGTGCATTATATTAAGATTTTTCTTTGGCACTTCTGGGAAAGAAAGGTGCTTTGTGCTCATAGCATACTTGAAATCTTGCTCAAAACCTGAAATAGTTTTTGGGTGATTTTTTTTTTTGGTTGGTTGGTTTTTTTAGGTTTTGGGGTTTTTTTTGCTTGTTTGTTTGTTTGAAAAAAAAGTATTCAGCAAGTGCATCAAAGAAGTAAGTTCCTGATTATAAGTTTGGAAACTCAGCTATAAACAAACACTCTTAACAGCAGGAAGATGAAGACTCAGCAAATGCCTCATCAATCTCCTGTTCTTGCTGACTCCAAGCACAGCTTCAGGACCTCTCTCAGCTGTGGGAGCTGAAGAGACACCCCTGCACTGCTGGGCTCCAAGGCTGCCTCTTCTTAGGGACACCTCTGCTTCAAATGTGCTTTCTCAAAGATGACCCAAATTTCAAAGCTAAAATCCAAATGTCCCTAGAATTGTGTTGCTCAGAGAGCTTTCTGGAGATGCAATTGGTTTAAAGGTGCTCCTCTTTCTCTGTGTCCCTCAGCCCCATGGAGGATGTTGTCTGAGACCTAATCTCATGAGGAGGAGAGCATGGAAGTGGGGCTGAGAGGTGAAATGGCATCAGAAGCTCATTTGAAGCCATAGGCAATTTGAGGAAAGTCAGGGTCTCTAAGTTCCAGTACCCAATCCTAGTTATGTAGAGACAAACAAAACCGAGCATTAAAGTAGAAAGCCAGAGTTTGTTTAGCAAAGACAGCATGGCAGTAAAGAGGGGAAATGAGACGTGAATTAAAGGTTGCCTATACCAAAACATTCTAAGAGGTGAGGAAAAATAGTCCTCTTGATAGCCTCAAGGTCATTAAAAACAAAAAAAAAAAAAGGGAAAAGGGAAGTTTTACTGAGTAATTGTCTACCATAAATCTATAATAAAACACGGGAAGTTCTATCACATCGGAAGGATCAGATGGATTCAGATTCAATCTATCAAAGCTATTCAGCACCTTACTTTTAAGAGGGATCTTTACCTGTCAGGGACTGACTGCAGCTGAACAATAGGGACTCTTCAAAATTTTATCAGACTGTGTTGGGATACACTATTTTTTTGTGGACAGAGAACAAAGGAATTAATGGGTAACACTACCAAATTTGTTTCTGACAAGGAAGTCTTGCAGGGAAGATGAAGGGGTAAAGCAGCCACTAGGAAAGAATGGTTAAAGAAAATCAGGTCCAAGCAAGAAGACTTCAGTAAGTTGAGGAGGTTTATTTCTATCAGTTTTTGAGAAAACCCTCTAACAAAGAGGTATAGTGTCAAGGAAGAGTGTGGAGTGTCCATTGCTGGAATGAGAAAGCTGAGTTAAGGGGCTGGTAATACTGTATTGGAGCAAAGGTTGTCCGCTTGTGGTACTTTCTGTGCCTCTTCTTGATGATCTGATGATAAAGAGATCAGGTAAAGAAGTTACTGAGTTTATAAAGTAAGTAATATCCCTACTTATACCTAATTGCCTATAATGATATTCTGTATTCCCATGAACATAACTATCTGCTTTCTAAAATGCTTGGAATCATCAAATTACATGAAAAACACCATTAGCATGCAAGTTGCTCCCTCACAATAAACACCATTTAAAAAAGTAGTAAAGATGCCAACATTTTGTGTGATATCTTTAAACTGTTTTTCTTCCCCCACTGTACCCACCAACTGTTGTTTTTCAGACCACATTTGATGAAGAGACAAGTCTATATTAATATATTTGTATTTAAGGGAGGGATGAATCCATGTTCAAGCAGCTGAAGAAAAATGCACAGCCCGCTAAGAGAACACCATGAAAGGTGGCCTAGAATAGTATGGAAATGCCTGACAAATGTGAGCCTGCTAACAGGGAAGGACACTTTTAATGCATTTTTTATAGCTATTGCTTTACCACCACAAGCCATTGAGATCAAGGTCACCCAGTGGACTTCTGGGCAATGGGTCAAGACTTGAGAAGCAACATTGATAACAGCAGCTGCCAGTTTCTTGGATACAGCTGGTATTTTTCTAAGCAGCAGAGCTTTCTAACTTCTCATGAACAATCGAAATCTGTTTGCTGTGAAACTGCTCATGTCTGTCTTGGTCACAACTCATTAACTGTGCTCAGTCCCAGGCATGGTGTAGCTGCTGTCCTTCCTCCATGCATTTTCCTGTAAATCAGCTAAGTAAATGCATCCAATACAAAAATTCTAGGTGGGGTTGTGTTTTTTTGTTTTGTTTTATGTTTCTCAGACCCTGTTTTCTACTCTCTGCCTGTTCTCTGCCAGGCAAATATTCTAATATATTGAAATTCCAAAGCTGAATGCTTTCAGTGTGCTGGGAACAACAATAATAAAATGTATGTTGTGACTGAGGAAAACATAAACAGTCTTTGTGACTCTCTGCATAAGATTTCTCTGTTTTAAAGGTTTCTAGCTCCTTTACAACCGGTTCTTCATGATTTTCATGAATTGGGAAGCTTTGTTTTGGTTTAGTGGCATTTTTTGTTGGGCTTGGGTTTTTTAGTTTTATATGGGGTTTGATTTTTCCTTAATTCTATCAAACATAATTCCTTCTAAGGGGAAGTTGGAAGGAAAAGCCATTTTAATCTCTTTAGTCAAATCACATTCTAATTTAGCAATCTAAGTCACATCTCAAGGGGAGCTGTGAGATTTTCCCCAAAAATGCTTTTGCCTGAGAGGTACTTCTGAACTCCTGTAGAAGTTTTCCTCAGTCTTCTTGCCTAGAGACTCTTAATTTTCCCCTGACCTGCTCCTATTCCTTCAAGTATTGCTTTCTATTGCTTTTCTGCTTCATTGGTTTACAGTTTAAATCACTTAGAAAACTGCTGATGGAAAGCTTGATTAGCATTTTATTAAGTTCCTTTTTTGGTTTGCTTGTTTTTTTCTCTGTGTTTTTTATCTTACAGTTACATTTTCAGTGGCATTAAACTAACCATATTTATATGTTCATCTCATATTGGATAATACACCTTACATTCCAGAACAATCCACCAGCTTTTATTAACATATGGAATGACCTTCTTTGAAAAAATGAGCAGCAAATCCAGATGACCTCTTTTTAAGAAGTGAGTTGTGTATATAGATAGCATTAACTTTTTTCTGAGTGACCAGGCTGCAAAATAGCTCTGAACATCTAATTGAAGAAAGAAAAAAAATCTTGAAAATAAATTACCTCTTATAATCCCCATATTTATTTAAGAGACTTCCGAAGGACTTCATTCAAAGTAAGAAATAATCCCTAAGAGCAACCAGAGTGAGGTGAAAATTGATGGATTCTCTCTGTGCTTGCTTTAATCACTTGGAAAAAACTACAAGATTATACAAAGAAAGCCGAAAAATTCTGCATCTCTCAGAATTACTGAATTTCCATTAACTGCCAGCCGTTGTGGCATATTTTGCTCCTAGGGATGATGGTGTAAATTATTCTTATTGAAATTGAAGGAGTTGCACTGAAATTAATCTGGCATAATCCAGTGCAGACTTCCTCTCCTTCCTTTTCCAAAGCAATTTGGTTCACATTATGTATGTACAATAATTAATTTAAACTAAGATGAAATAGGCCATTTATCCTTGAAAGTATTTGGGATTTGAAGACTTCCAGTCCAATTTTCAGGAAGATTTCTGTTTTTATGGAAAAACCACTTGCAAAAATAAGTTAGGCCAGCAGAATAAAAGAAAGAAACAAGCAGAAAGAAAACTCCATCAACTGAACTTTGAGTATTTGTTTTGTAAAAGTTTGAGGTGGAACCTTTTAAAAATATTTGATATTGAATAATTGCCTTGTATTAGTTAAAAAAAAAAAACAAACCCAAAAACCTGGTACTCCATGATGAAGGATGTGGCTCTAACTGCCAAAAATGACATGTCTATATAGTCTGCAGGAACTGATGTGTGCTGTGCTACTCATCAATCAGTGATTTTGTACTGCTGCAGATCAGATCAATATTTGTCACTGGTAAAATGTGGCTTTTGATCCCATATTTACATAAATCCTATGGCTAGTGGCCATGTGCGTGTCTATTGCTTTACTAAGGCAGTGGGCTTCTGAGTGGGGAAGTATGGATCATTTTGCTGCCACTGGGATTCCTTGGGGATTTAGTGCATGGCCACTTCAGTGTCTCTGTGATGAGATAGGGTTGGTGCAGCCAAGGATTTTGCATCCAGGTCCTTGGTTCTGGCCATGCAGGAACAGGGTTGGCTCCCCAAGAGCTTCTCCAGCATGTCTGTGAGGATCCAGCTGTTGGTAAGCAGGAATTAATTACAGGTCCTCATATGCTAATGTATAAATGTCCAGTCCAGGAATGGGTTCACAAAATGCATTTTAGAGTGGCAGGTGAGAGGTAATGATGAGTAACAGCTGCATCACCCCAGCAATGACTCTACATAAAGCCTTGGGAAAAAACCTTAGCTTTTCTCACACACCTGTGCCAGGAGACTCCACCATCTGACGTCAGAGGTTGTTCCTGCAGTATTTCTTTCCTGTATTACATGGAAATCAAGGGTCTGCAAAATTGATGGAACCCACCCAAATATTTATCTTCCTTTTGCTTTCACAAGTGATTTCCATCCTAAAATTATGACACTTGAAAAGTTGTTGGCAGAGAAAAGGTGAACCTTTTGAGCTGCTCATTTACAACACCAAACAGGAACATATTCCTTCGACCAGTGTTTAAAATAACCTTGCGCAGTTTAATGCTTACTTTTGATTTTGCTCCAACGTTTGTATGATTTTTTCAATTTAATTTGGAAAACCTAGTCATCAGTCAGGACTATATAGTGAATTTAGTGATTTTTTATGAGTAGAAGTATTAAAGTCCCTTCACTGTTTGCAAGGTGATGCTCTCTTCTTCCTTTACCTGCCCACCATGAGCTTGCCAAGTATCTCTGCTAAACACTATGAGAAAAACATACAGGCTAATTCTCAGTTTGCTTTGCTTTAATTTTACACAGTTTGCTGAGTATAATTACCTTTTCATAATGAAGTATTTCTTAAACAAAAATTATATATTAAATAAATAAATAAATGAATAATAAAATAAATCCAAATTGTCTACTAAATTGTCTACAAAAGCTGAAATTTGAATGAACATAATCAAAGCTGGAAGCGTAAGGCTTATTTTCCAAACTCCTTGGAGCTAAGTTCAGCTGCATGTTGCTGTGGGGAAGAAAAGTCAGCTTTAAAATGCTTTTATGCCTTTCTAATGCCAGGACCAACTGGGAGTGTTGTTGGTCCCTGGCCACTTTGCAGTAATCTCTGAGCTCTCATTTATGCTGTTATTTATTTATTCTGTTACTTATGATTCCCAGGAGGTTGATGTCTTGGAGAGGGATGTAGTATAACCAAGGTGTGTATTCAGGCTACTCTTTATACGCTTGGTTATGTCTCCTGCAGTAAAGGCTAAAAGAAAAATTTTGTGTTGCTGGGATTCCCTCATGTGCAAGGTGAGGCGTTCTCCAGTTGAGCTGGCTGCTTCAAACTCCTGGCAAAGCATAGAGCACCTGGGACAGGAGGATGAGATTAACTCTGTGGCACAGCTGGGTGTATTTACTGAACATGAAACACATCCCTGGACCTGCGTTCCACAGGAGAACTCAGCGAGAATTTCTGATAGGACACATCGTCATTTGAACCTGAATCATTCTTTTGTTTCCCTTCTTTTAGATCCATCTTCCATCATCTTTGTTTCACTGTGTTTTAAATACTCTTTCTACACCAACGAATTAAAAAGAGGTGAAAATCACAGAAATTGGAAAGGGGAAGGACTGTTAGGTCTAGAATAAGTCTGGAAAACAGCTTGGTTTTTTTTACTTCAAGTTTTAATGTTGCATCACTTGTCAGCCTATAATAAGGGAATGTGATTTATTCCTATGTCAAGGCAGATTTACACTTGCTATACTGTATGTATGTTCTGGTGCGCTTTGTCCTGTGCAAACACCTTGAATGATGATATTTCCACCTATACCCTCTAGAGACTATTTTGCAGGCTGATACATTGTGTTGTTAATGCATATTTTTTCCTAATTCCACATGAACTTTACTTCCTTTCTTTTATTTTATTTTTGTTGTTGCTCTACCAATCTCAAAATCATTTCCTCCCTTTGTGATTATTCTTGGGCATTTTATCATGCATATATAGTAGGAAATCATGCTATAGTAGGAAAGAGATCAGTTTGAGAGTGGATTCTCTATACTAACAGAGAGGACATATATTTCCTACGCTTGTGGTGGGGCAGCTAATCACCATGTGCCTGATAGTGTGTTAGTGTGTTAGATTATATTCTATTGTTAGTGTGTTGTATTGTATTCTATCTGTAATACTCATATTATGTCTCTTATATTTAGTTTGGAAAAAGCTGATGTCTTTCCCACCAACCATGCTGCTCTTGCAATTCTTATAACTCTCATGGATCCTGAAAATGAAGATCTTGTTCCCTTCCATTCTTCAAGGCAAGACACCTCTGCTACAACTGGCAATGGGAATGCGAGGAAAACTTGCTATGGCTTTCACTTCCTGAGCCTGAGCTCTGATGCTTAACACCAAAAGTCTGGATCCAAAACTTTTACCTTAGTGCTCATTAAAGGTGTGACAGCTGGTGGTAATACTGTGCTAACCATGAGGTGCTTTTCTCAGCTGTAAGTTACTGACAAGTCTGGGTGGTGTGCCTTTACATGCTGAAAAGACTGGCTGCACATAAATACACATAGAGGACTTCAAAACAGCAAGCTTCTAGAAAAGACAAGTCTGCATCTCCCTGAGGAACAGTTTCAGTTGGAGTGGGACTGAGTGGCACATAGTTTTGCCTACAGTCTATGTGTGTGTGTGTGTTGGTCTTGGGTGGATAGGAGAGGAATATCTGCGAGAAAATGGACTCCTTGCAATGGACAAGGGCTGAGGCTGAAGTAATTTAATCTGCTGAAATTTCAGAGGAACAAAACAGGGAGTGGAAGGCACTCCCGGGTACATTTTCCATCAATTCTTGGGTACGTTTTCCATCAATGCTTTCAGGTTGAGAATAATGGGGTAATTCAGAGAATGGTGACTAAACTCCAGTTAAAAGCAACTGGAGCACCTTGTTTTGATTATTATGCTAACAGTTAAGTTTAAGCCAGCTAAAGCATAGATGTTTGAGTAGGGACTGGCATGATTGGCAGGATAGTTGTGAAGTTAGGACCACCTGACACTGAAAATAAGCAGCCATTTGGGTATGACAGGGGAAGGAAGCCCATTAAGCAAAGGATGGAGAGAAGTGATCAAAGCAGGTTCAAGGTACAGTGTCTCCAGTAGCATTCTGGAGAGAGCTCAGTTTTGCCTGTGTTCAGGGTCTCATTTTTCAAGGAGAGTGCAGGAGCTGGATGTGGTGTGAGAGGAGCTTCACCTCTGCAGCTACATGTGAGAAAGAAAAAATGCAGATGTTAGCACTAGGATTCATACTACATTAACCACTGTGAGGCAGAACAGGCTGTTTTTAAAAGGGGCATCATACTGCTTGTTTCCCCCAACTTCATTAGTTTCTATGAAGCCATGCTGGCAGCAGGATTAGGGGGCTGATCCAGCTCAAACTTCACCCAGGAAAATTGAGTTATGCTTTTTGTGGCTGCTCATGCTTAGGCTGGCTTGAAATGATGGAAGCTGCCAGCTCAGACTGCTCTCCAAAGATGATGTCCATGCTGTGAGCCTGAGTGACAGGCAGAATAATGGCATTGTCTACACAGATTGAGAAACCAAGCTGGGGAGGGAGAATCACAGTTCTGTTTTAACCACCCTGAACTTCAGCTGACAGCTAAACACCGTGAGGAGATGTCAGAGAGACAGACACATATTTTATCCTGTAAAGAAGGAGACAATTCTGGAGCAGAGAGAGACGTCTATAGGTCATCAGGCTGGAGAGAGCATATGAGTTTGGATTGGTGGATAAAATTACTTGCATATTTTTCTTGCCTTTATCAGAATTCTTTCCAATATGTCAGTTGATAAATTTCTGTTAGAGAATGGTTTCACACTCAGCATATTGCAGCAGATTGATCTTCATCAAGATCGTGATGTGATGTCCTATATCTGGAGATCTAAATCATGCTGGCCCCTCCTCTGAGTTTGGGCTATTGTAAATTCATGCTCTTTTCCACACTTCTGCTCTGTGATTTTATATTTTGGATTGTTTCTCTTCTACAAAGCTGACTGATCATTTTCCAGGGTATGTTTTTTAATTTCTCCACAAGCTCTGAATTATTTCTTTTTACCCTTGCAGTGATGCACGCAGCGCTTCTCATTGTGTGAGGGAAAGGAGGGTTTAGAACCTCATGGTGTGTACACCTTGCAGCACAACCCTTGTGAGACTTACAACCTGAATGAACATAGAAGATAAAATGTTCCTGTTCAGCAATCATGATCATCTGAGTGTTTTAGATTATATAATTTGCTGTTTAGCCTGCCTGCCTTTCCTAGTCTTTGTTTCCTTCCCATATATAGCTTGAGACATTGTGTTTAGTTCCTATTTCCTTGGTGGTAACAAACCTCATAGATTTTTGTATAAAAGTTTTGGGAAGTCAATGACATGTTTAAAACCATGCTGCCAGTATTGTACAGTGACTTAAATGTCTTACAATGCATTTACAATACATTTAGAGGACATGACAATTATATTATCAAGCAGCACAGATTACTGCAAAGATAGACAGTATAATACATTATAAAAATTGTCCTTTTCTATAAATGGCTCAGACATGCTCTGAAAATATATTTAATGAAATGAGTAGCCTTTATCATTGAATAAAAGTAATTTTGCTGACTATTGATGAGTTATAACAATTTAAAATAGCATTCAAAATAAATTAAGCCATTTGTGGATAAACAATGAACAACATAGTAGAATGTTTATAAAATAGGGTACTTTTTCTAATCAAATTAAATATTGCAATCTATTATGAAAATTTCATCGTCGTCTAAAAATTATTTTGAAAAAAATTACCTTGAAATTTGTACATTACTTTGATCATACTTGAATATGTTACAAACAAATAGAACCGCTTGAAAATTATCTATGTGTTTGCAAACACTTCAGTAAAATATGAACATTTTAAAAGTATATGATATACTAGGGGAATAACATTTAATAAAATATTCCCAAGCTTCCCATAAGGTTTTCAGCAGGGAAAACTACCGTATTTTACTCCACTGGAATAACATAGTGTTATTTTATGAAATTAACTGAAATTTTATTGGATAAATTACTCTCAGAAATAAAATATTGGGAGTAGAGGAGTAATTTTTATAATAGACTGGAATAAGGGTTAAAAAGTCAATAGATTGAAGTTTTCCTCAGACAAATTGAGCAGTGAGAAACACCGGGGGAGAGAAGAGGGAAAGAAAGAGAGAACTTTTACATCTTAATTACAGAAGGTTTCTAATTTGATTGAGCCCATTTTCCAGTCCAGACTCTTTTGCTAGGAAGAATTTTAACTGAAGTTGCTAATAATGCATAGCGATCTTTCCTGAATATTAGGTTAACTATCTGCTGTTTATTAATAAATGGAATTGAAAAATGATAAATAATTTGTCTTTCTTGATTTAATTGTATTTATTAAAGGTATTTATTAGTGTTTCCAGGAAGAAATCAGAGGTGCATTTGGTTCATAGTGATTCTTTTGTGTAGACTGATGAAAAAGGATGTTTCAGGTGGAGTGGGAGTTTGTGTGATGAAGGTGTTGTCTACAGCCAGGCAGAGGAGCACAGACACACAAGGGCAGGCAGAGAAACCTGAATAGCAGGGAGCCTTCAGCCCCATGGCAAAGATGACTATGTGGACAAGACTCACTGGAATGCAGGGAAGAGCCCTTTAGGATTATATGAAAGTGATTATGGGATTTTTAGGGGAGTCACCAAAGGCGGAGAAAGGAAGGTATTGACAAGGAGGGATATGGGAATAGCCTGGCTGTCTGGGGGTGGAGCAGGGAAGGGGCTGTGTGTGATTGTGGGAGCACGTCTGGGATGGTTTGTGTGGCCAGCTGTGTGTATCTGTGTCGTGTACAGGTATTTGCCTGGGCACCTGTTGGGAATACGTGCTCAGCCTGGCTGCTGGGTGGACCTGGGGTTGTGTAACTGTGGCAGCCTTGCCTCACTTGGTCTGCTGGGCTTGGTGTTCTCTGCACACTGAGTACCCTGAAGAAATCCCTTAATTTATATCATACAATGCTCTGCATCAAACATGCAAGGTTCACTTACAACAGCACTTTCTGTTTAAGGGTTCACTGACAATGAAAAGACCCAGTGTCTTAACTTAGCTGAAGAAGCTGATAATCATGCTAGTGATTGCTCAGTATATTTTACAGATATATATATATAGTGTATCAATATGTTGTATATTGTGTATATGAATATTTTGTTTGAATATTGTACTGTCATTCTTCCCATGTTTCTAAATTGTGAGAAAGTTAATATCCCATTACCCAATAATACATTTAGACTCTTTCCCATTCCTTTTTGTCTGGTCTGGAATTAAAGCACAGCAATTGTACCTGGCTGAGAGCTCTACTGTTTTAGAGATCTGAGTGTGGGGGGTTCCTCTATGGAAGGAATGTTGCTCTTTTGCCCTCCTGACATGCAAATGAGGTGCATGTTTGCAAGCAGACCACATTGGGACAAAAACCCCTCCATTAAATCAATTTATGCTGTTCCACAGGTGCACATCTTTGCAGAGCACTGGGGAGCACTGAGCAACCTCCATGCCCTGAGTACATTCAGACATTCCAAGTGAAAACTGTAGTAGGATTGTGTATGTCCAGTGGAATCAAGTTTCAGCAATTGGTTCCTCTTATTTTTTGGGCCTCACACTGCTAAATTCCCCAAGGAGCACTCAGAAATATGATCTCTGGGTATGACATTTTTTGCCAATGATCTTAATTCTGAGGAAAAAAGCAAGATGAGCAGGAGGCTGAAGCATAACAGTTTCCCTGCCTGCCCCTAACCATGCCTACTAGAAGCTTGACTAATCTGTCCTGCCTGTATTTTACAATCCAAATTACATAGACTATTTTGGTAGGACGCTCACCTTCTGCAGTGTATGTCAAGAGCTGCTAAGAAGTGACTTTGTGCTGCCCTATGTATGTAAAGGTAAATTTCATATGCAGAAAAGGATGATAATACCTTAGAACTGACCTTGGGAATTGCTTTTTTTGTTTTGTTTTTTTTTTTTTTTTTTTTTTTTTGTTTTGTTTTGTTTTGCTCTGCTTGCTTTTTATTCTGTGCAGGTTCTGAGAGACAAAGGCAGCTCTCTGTTTTTAATTACTGTAAGTAGCTTGTAAGTAGCTGGAACAGCTTTTTATGCAACCTGATTTGAATATATTCCAGGCTGAAGATAGACACCTATTTTAAAGGCACAGCATGCTCATCGTGGCTCTCTGCCAATCAAGCAGTTGTCACTTGCTAGACAGTCCTAAACAACTTCTGCTCCTTCCTCAATTCGCTGTCTGTCTGACTGATGGAAGCGGCAGGGCTTCTCCCCTTCCCCCCCGCCTTTTCTTTTTCCCCTGAACCAGTGGCACCACATGGCAGCAGAATTCAGCCCCTGCTGCTTGGAACGAGGCAATGTTTGTGCTGCTGGCCCCCAGACCTCGGATAATGACCCCTAAAAGCGAGCAGGGGAGATTATCAGTGTAATCCCCCAAGAATCCTCTGCTTTCCACAGCTCCTTGGGGTGGATATGGAGGTGGAGAGGGTTTAGTAGGTTTTATTTTGCTTTTTAAACTTCTCAAGCTCTCTCAAGACCGAAAGAAATGAAATACAGATCTGGTTTTTTTCTGAACCCTGCCCAGATAGATTATGTATAGATTGTGTGAGTGTTGTGGTCTGGCCCTGTAACAATAACACTCAAAGACTTAATCTGAAGCAAAGCTACACATGATAAGTGCATGGAAATATTTATTCTTCTGTTTTATCTCCACAACACAGTTATGGGGAGGCTTTGCTACCATGTCAGATCAGCAGCAAAGCACCCAAGGCACCTCAGCAGCCCTGCAGAGGAATCAACCGAACCTCAGTATTTTCTGCTTCATCTCCTCCCTTACTTATTGTTGAACTCCTTGCTTGCTTACTGGGGTATAGGCTCCAAACACTTTGAAGAAAGTCCTAGAAATGTTTCTCTGGACTACTAAAAATATTCTCACTTCTTGCTCCTGATTTTGAGACCTTGATTCTTTGAGGTATTTTATGGTTTTATGTACATTTTAAAGGCATTTCTTTACCCAGTGACTTTATCTTAATTTCATCAAAATTTGGCTGATGGCCATCTGGGGCAAAAGCACATACTGGTGTTAGTCCTAAAGTTTATGGCTCATTATTATTTGTGATTTCTAGAATTTCTTCATTTAAGCTTTGCGTACCCAGCTTTGGTAAACTTCTGACACTGTGATTAATAAAAAAAAAAAATCTTAATTCTGATGGATGTGATTCTTAGTTGTATCCTTAATATTGTTAAATATAAAATTCTTTTTTCCCTTAGAAATAGGAATGTTACATAACTGGTCATCATTTCAGAGACTTTGAGTGCAAGGTACTGTTTCTAATCTCTTCATTTGTCCTTTGCTTGGCTTAGGTGATATCACTGCTACTAAGTAATGTGGAGGGAAAAAAAAAAGGAAAAGGAAAGGTTTATGTCTCTTCTCTTTACAACTAACTTACTGTATATTTTGTCCCTGACTGAGCCCTTTGCAGGGCTGAAGGAGACTGTTCATGGTTTCTCCCACATCTCTTTTCTTGCTTACTGTTGCTGGTTTTAGCTGCCTTTTCCTAGAACTTTATAGTTTTTATTTAAATAATTGTCACAGTAATGACAGTCTGTCAGCAAAGTGTCCTCTCTGTCTGTGATGTCGCATGCCTGGTATTCAGGTTCTTTAGATTCTGGTCTCTGGACAGATACAGAAATGAAAAACTAGAAAATTTTCTGTTAGGCTGTTCACATTTCCTTACAAATGTGGATATAGGATATTCTGTACTTTTCCTGTATTTCCTATCAACTATATTCTTTACTATTTCCATTTGTTCACTTTGTTTTCTGCTTCCCTCTCTAGGTCCCAAACATTCAGGCAGTGTAGTTTAAACCATTCCAATTTTTCTACTGCTATTAATAAAATTGATATCATCCATAAAAATATACTCTGTGTCTCGACTTCCTGTCTTGTTAGGCTGCCCCATGACTGCAAGTCTCCTTAATCTGTTCTATAAGAGCATGTGTCTAGCTACAGAAATTCTCTCTGTGCTTGATGTTTATGCAGTTTAAATATGTTTAAACATCTATTTGTCTTTCCATCTTTGTCAAATGTTTGCCTTCAGCTTCTTCAATTTTTTCCTTGCAAGGCAAGTTTTCCAGGCTCCATGACTTTGTGTTTGTTTTTGGCTTTTTCTCAGAAGTCACAATCTGTCAATGTTGGAGTTACTTGGGAATTTTCCAGTGAAAAGGTTCTTTGTTTTGCTTTTCATTGAAAAGGATTTTTCTCTAAAATAAGAGACAATTCTCCTCCAGAAGGTATTTGCCTCTCCCTCCCTAACACATGTTTTAGGTTGATGTAATCTGAATAGATACATTCAGTTTTGTAAAACCAAATGGCTGCTTCTTGCTTTTGGTTAACTGGCAAAAATATCTAAACTGCTCTTAAATATGTTTGTTTTTTTTTTTTTT
>VWZP01001128.1:301027-344984 GCA_013396995.1 Dicaeum eximium
TTTTTTTTTTTTTTTTGTAGAAGAATTCAGGCACTTAATCACACAGCAGCCCCTCATCTGGTTGAACCACTATACTGAAAATCCCATCACTGGAAAACAATAGCAGATCATGGGAGATATAAATTGACCAAGGCCAGGAAGGAAGAAAGGGATAATTATCAAACTAAGATGAATATTGTTGATATTGTTTGCCTTTCCCAATTACAGCCTTACAGAGTAGGTAGATTTGGGTGACAGCGAGTTTCAAACTCAGAAATGTTCTGAAGGACTTCTCATTGCTGCAGGTCAACAGCAGGTTCATTCATTACCGTTATTACTGATTTCCCAGAAAGATGCGCTTAATTAAGCTGGCTGCTAGCATCACATGAATTTTAAGGCAAACTGCTAATGTGAGCTATTTATTCCATGCACAATTGAACACGCTGCCAATAGTGCCTATAATAATATAAAAATGTTGTTATGATTACTAAGAGTATGTGCTAAAAGGCTGAAGACATTTTGTCACTTGGCATCCATAAGGTTTAAAATATGTTGGCTGGGGTTTAGCATTATTAAAAAAAAAAAAAAAAGCCTAAAAAACGAATAATTGTAACTAAAATATCTTGCCACTCCTAAACAAATTGTACTGTATGAGAGCAAGGGGGTAATTGCTCTAGTAGACTCTAGCACCTCTCTCCAGGCACTGTGTTTTCTGTATGTCCCTCTTTTGCTCATACTGGGCTCATGTATATGTATTTACTGCCATGCAGGGTATGCTGAGACAATTCAAAGGAAAAAGAAAAGTGGGGGATGTAAATTCAAAGCCTTAGGATTAGCAATAACAAATTCTCAATTATACTGTGATGTGTTTCTTCAGAAATCTCTTTTCATACACAAGGCTCCTTGAGTGAGCTCATTATCTCCTGATATGTAGAAATGAATTTTGCCATTGCTCAGCCAACACTAAGGTATTTATTATTCATCTGATAGTAGACTAGGCTTTAAGCTGTGTAATGCTTTCCTTACCATTTCTTTGTTTATTTGTTTAAATGAATACCCATGAGCCAGAGTCTGAATGCAGACCTGTTGTTTTACTCATGCTTGGCAGGAAAGACTTCAAAAGAAAAGTCTTTCATTTTTTTTGAGGTGCTAAACTCGTATATGGAAGTTATTTAAATGACAATATTATTTCTTCTCGTTTTCCAGACATTCAGGTGAAAATATACTGTAGCACTTAGCACTTTGCAAAATGGACCCCTTTTAACATTATTTTTTAGCAAGTGTTAACACATAACCATTCACCATGACAATCTTAGTTCATGGCTGCTTCAGTTCACTCCAGAAAAGAAATGCACCTGATCATTGCCAGTGTTTTCTAAATTACCAGATTTGAAATTAGTTATTATCTCCAAAAACAATGCCTCTGAGAACAGTCAGAAAAAGACCCAATTGAACACGATAGCCATAATATGATGTTGGAGCTGCAAGAGCCAATTCAATCCTTGGAAACCAATGTACAGAATACCAAAAAATGAAAAGAAAGTAATTTTTCCTCTAGCTCCCTCTACTGAGATCTAAGTTGGGGAATTTTATATACTGTTCCATAGGCATCTAGTGGAAAAAAATCAAAAAGGGCAGGAAAATAGGCAACCTATTTCCCCATGGTATACCTTAGTAAATTTATTCTGTTAACTTTTCACAAGAAAATAAGAAGAAACTAAAACAATTTATTTTGTCATACTCTAATATGCCAAAATGGGAAGAAGATTTCTTGAGAAATAGAGGCTAGCAGATTACAGTATAGGATAATATAAAAAAAGCAAAGGTGTGACACCATAAATTAAACCCCAAAACCACAGGACTGTGCCATTTGCAAAAGTGACTTCGTGACGCTGACTAATTCAGGCTTTCACCTTGCAGAAGTGACTTAGTGACGCTGACTAATTCAGGCTTTCACCCCATCTGCCAAAGGCCATTCAAATGGCCTTGACTCTGCCTTTTAGTGTTGACTGGCCCAGGCATCATGTCCCAGTAAGGCTGTAGCTCTCTTCATGAAATCAGCCAGAACTGAGGAGGCTCCCTTCCTGCAGAATATACTGTGTCCCCTGGGCAGAAGCATCCCACTGGAAAATTTGGCTTCTTTGCACCTGGAGGTCTTCCTGAAAAAATATCCAACCAGGTTCTTTTTCCATTTCTTGTGCAATGTGACTGATTTGGGCTCACAGTTAGAATTGAGTAGATTGTTTCTGTGTGAGCAGACAAAGTATCCAAAGTTTGGCCTATATTCAGCTACAAAAAGCTTAAAATAAAATATTGAGAGAAATCAGCAGGAGAATGGAACAATCATGTTGTGTAAGTCAGAACACGCTCACCCTCTGCGAAGTTAAGGCCAATGATAATAGGCTTGCACATGGGTAAAAACAATAGGGTTTATTCACAGTGTGTTGAGTTTCTGTTATGGTAAGGCTGAAGCGCATACAAGTGTGTAAGTGTGGTAAAGTGACACAAGCCAGGCCAAACCTTGATAGGCATGTGAATGCTGCCAAAATACTTCAGTATGACAACTGGAAAATGTAGAGAATGAGATTGAACTGAGGGAGAAATAAACAGTGGAGAAGATACTGGAGCTGCACTGGCTGTGTGCTCTGTAAAAAAATAATAAAGCAGCTTGCTGTTGGGTCAAATTCCACTTGTTTTTTGTAAATTCCACTTTGTTTTTGTAAAAGATCCTGTCAAAGACAGTCTTCTATTAAGACAAGAGATGCAAGAAATAATAATAATAATTAATAAAGTATGCTGATGCTAACTAGATATTCTTAGGACAATGATCTCCCTGGCTATATTTTTACTAATAAATAAAATAAAGTGGGAATTGTTCCTTGGCCTTAGGCTGGAGAATGAGTATGACGTGTCCAGAGAGCTGGAAGTTTGTTCCCAAAATAGGCTGGATGAATCCAGGCTGCTTGTTGGTACTGGCCTTAGACTTGGGCCAATCTATGAGCTGAGCAAGCACAGCTCTTTTATGGGATTTCAATGTTGTCTTCTGGTTCCCTTTTGAGGAGCAGCAGAACAGAAGACCTGGTGTCCTTGGAGGGCTTCAAGTGAAAGGTAAAGCAGCTATGTATATTTTTCAAAATGTCTACAGAGTCTTTGAAAATATTATTTTCTTGGCAAGAAGAAAGGAAAGTCTGCAATATCAGACACACAAAAAACAATCCAAGTATTTCTCCAGGAACATAATGGAGGTGAAGAGACCTGAACACGGCATCTGGGAGATGTTACCAAGGCTCATCACGGCAACGGGAAGAGCAAATGGTGATACTGCCACACTTCCTGTCACTGTTCTGTGCTAGGTGACAGACAGAAGGTCCCTCCTAGGCATTTGTTTGGCCCAGGGGACAGAGCCCAGTGAGGTGCCTGCTGTGCCCTGACACTCAGCACCTATAAACAAGAGACTGCACTGCATGCAGCTCTCCCCCCATCCCGCTTGGACCACAGCAAGCTCCAGGGGAAGGCAGTCTTGGACACTGTCTTCAAGTGCTACTTCGTATGTGGTCAGCAAACTTTGACAAACAGGCTTCCTTAAAATGAATATATTTAAAAGGATCCTGCAATTTTTCTGAAGAGGGAAGTAATTTTGTGTGAAACGAGGATGGATCATTTAATGTAGATTTTTATCCACAGCTAAAATGGAGCTTTCAGAAAAATGAAACAGACACCTTTAAATGAGTGCTAGTTATTTTCTACTGACCTCTGGATATTTCAGTCCTGCTTTGTGAAAATAATAATTATTTTTTATGATTTTTTTCTCAAGTGGCATTTTAGTTAAAAAGATGGTTTCATTTGTAAGATGGAAAACTTTTTAAAAATTGTATTTTCAATAAAGTGTCAGGCTCTAGCAAAGAGAAAAGGCAAATCTAAAATCACTCATCCCCTCTTTCTTGCAAACACAAAAATATTTTGTTCTTAAACAGAAATTAACTGGGGGAGAAAAGAAATCCCAACCCCATGTCTTGAAAGAAAATGTAGCAATACTTATCAAGCTCTCCCTCCCTTTCCTTAGTATGTAGAAGGCTCAATTCTATTTTCTTTTTTGGCATTAAGGTTGATAATTATGCAGTTGTCTGTTTATTTTAAATAACTGAAAGACTGTGCCAAAGAAAGCAGCAGAGAGGGAAAGAGAGAGGGGGAGAAGAAAAAGATAGAAACTCATTACCTCTTGAAAACTGCTAATCATTGTAAATGGCCACAGAGGCCAGAGATGACTGCAGAAAATTACTATCAAGCGTGAAGGAATAAAAATACCCTAGACTATTTTACTGAAAAGAAAAAAAAGAAGGAAAAAAGTAAAGAAATCTTGATACTAAAGCAACTAAACTGGAAAGAGTAATGGAAATGAAGCACAGCGAGCGGTCCTGGCAAATCCTGTAAGAAAGAAAATAAATAGGGAGGTAGGAAGTGGGGGAAGAAATAGATTTTGTTGTTATGTGCAGAACATATTGGCAGAACCTGTCACTATATCAGAGGGTGCTCTTGGTCTTTTATTACCAGGGCCCCACGAAGCCTTGTTGTTATTGGGTTTTTCATGTCATCTCCTTGTCTGTTCCCACTCTCCTTCCTTCCCTGGCAGTGGGGACAGCATCTCTGCTTCCCAGACCCAGCAGCAGCTGGATCCTGAGCCGAGGCACATGGGCAGAGAGCACCCTTCCTTGAAGGGAATGGCAGGTTCTTTAGGCCCTGGCGTTGACCTCCAGCGCCTTGCCCACGGCGGAGCCCTTGAGGATTGATCAATATCAAGGGTTACAAAAGAGGCTCGGCTGGGTGCGTACGCGAAGCTCCCGGCATTTGTAGCGATATCCAAGGAGCAGCCTTTGCCGGCCTGGCTTCATGAATTGTGCACGGTGCTGGCCCCAGTGGTCCCTGAGCCATTTAAAGGGTTTATTGCTTGCTCGGCAGCCCAGGCTAGAGCTGTGTTGCTACCAAGCAAATTCTGTGCTAAATATTAGCACTGGAGCTAAGAAAGCTCTCCTTCTCTGGTCTTACCTCTATCAATTTAAAAGAAGGTAAAAATAAGCCATGGAGGGGGAATATTGCTCCTAGAATGCAACAAAGAGGCCTGATGTATCAGAAAAGCATAATTTAAAAACTTATATTTCATAAAAAAGAAAAGAAAAAGAAGTATTTGTGCAAACAAAAGAACAGTTTATAAAAAGAGGCTGAGACTGCAAAAAAATATCTTTTTATATTTAGAGTGAAGTTACATTTAGAGCTTTCTTTTTACTAGATTCTCTTTTAGAAAACACTCAGCTGATATAAAATCATGCAAACAGCACTCAATGTCCTCACAAAAACAAAAGACACATTTCCATTATCTAAAACCACCTGAAAATCTACATTAATTTTTATATTAGCAATCATCTAAATTTCCAAACTGGGTACCTATAGTTCTATATTCAAACACTTCCATGTACAGATATGGTTTATATGTACAAAAAATTAGAAATAACCAGTTTTCTGGGCACGGTGGAAAGATATATTAATCTTTGTTTTCATTAAAATTCATTTGAAGAAATAATTTTTTTATTTATAAAGAGAGTCACATGTTTTCATGCAAGGTTTCAGCCTAGTAAGTGTCTTAACTTTGACTCAGTTTAAGGCAGCAATGGGTTACACAAGACTCTGAGCTCAGCATCTGTTTGGGGTCTTTGTTACCCTCCTGATGGTGCCAAATCATGTGGATTCTGGATAATTCTCTATCTGAAATTCTGGATGAGAAAAGCAGAACTGTGGCCAAAGTGAAAGTCTCTGTAATTCCTTCCTGCTGCCATCCTGAAAGCAGCTTGACTGCTGTTCTCCTCGTGGTTGCTGTGGCTGGCACCTGGGGCCTGGGGTAGAGGGGTGTGGGGTCTCTTGAGGGGGAGGATGTCCTTAATTCTCCAGGGTGTTAGGGGGATGGCTCCAACATGAGACTAACTTCTGTGACGAAGTTTCCCAAGGAATTTTTGATTCCATAGCAGATAAGTGCAGAGGTATAGCTTTTCAATTTAGTACTGAAAACCACGATTTCTAAGTTACAGCTTAGCAGAAGAGCTTTCTCTTAAAGTTCTTTCCCTCTCCCTATGTTCTGTGTAGGGATGAGCATGATCCACTCCTGATATCACACCGGGCTCTAGCCATGCTAAGGAGCTCCTCGTGGTGAAGTTTCTTCTGAGAGAACATGGAAAATGGATGGCATTTGTGAGGATCTTGCTTTGTGTACCCATGGCAAGCTAAAGTTAGGTGAGCACATCTTATGCATAAGTTTTATGTTATTGTTTCATAAAATAAAATAAAATAAAAGGTGATGGTATCACCTATGTGTTGCTGGATACAGGATCATGTCCAGCACCAGGATTTTGCTTAATTTTTTTGTGAAATGTGGATTTAAAAGATATTGTGTGAACGCTTCATTCTGTACTGTCTTGTTTGGCATAATGCTAGTTATAATTGTGAAATCTCTTGGGAAACATGTAACAGAAATTAAATGGAGGAATTATTAGTACAGAATAAGAGGAGAACACAATTTGGGCTGCCACAAATTCTCTATTTTTTGCCTATGGGAAGAGCACATGTATCTTAGAAAACTGTGCATGTGTGTGATTTGGTGTCACTTTTTATACTGAGGCCAGTTGTTCTTTAAAGAGGCAGTTGATGTATTTTTATAAAAAGAAGGAATGGAAAATGAGACAGCAGGGAAAGCACTGGGTCTCCCTCTGGGGACTGTTGGATCTGCATTACCATTCTAGGACTTGGGTAAGTGATTCCTTATCAACACACATATATGTTAATCTAATGAAAACCATAAGAGCTTAATTCCTCAACTGATGCAGTTTTAGGCCAAGTTTATCAAATGTTGGACCTGACACACTCCTTTGTCTGATTTTGCTTTTTATTAAAACAAACTTAGAAGGTGTTTATCAGAGCAATAGCACATCAGAAATCTCCCTTGACCTGTAGATACCCAAGTCAGGAACACTAACAGCATACTTACCTGATCCTGCAGTGCATTTGCTAGCCCACATTTCTTTCATCTCCCTTCCTTTTTACTTCTACTTTCTCACCCTGTTGTCCCTATTATGTTTTGTGGTTCACTTCAGAAACGTGTCTGAATTGAAGCACTTTTTGCCAGTCCAAGGAAACAATAAGAAAATGGAAGAAGTACAACTCCATTATAATTTTCTGGTTATTATTTGATTGTGACTCTATGGCCTGACATTTTCTTTCCTGGGAAAAGGCAAAAAAAAAAAAAATGAACAAGAACATAAGTATTTGTCATCAAGCCATTGCAAATGTACAATCTGCTGCTGCATTCTGAGTCTTGCAATCTCTTTCTATTTTTTTTTAAATCTGGCTGAGCTCACCTGGCTATTTTTTATTTATTGCTGGTACAGATTTTCATTTACATCTTGATATCTCTCCGGCTTCTGCTTTCATGTGCCCTGTCCACTGCTTATTATGTGCTGAGCACAGAATCCCAACCAAAGGAGAAAAACAATGCTCCATGGCAGCAGCGAGCAAGCAAATAGCTCTTGGCAAAATCGCCTGCTCTCCCTAGCAGGAAAACGTCGGGTAACTACAGTCCCAATGGCAGTGATGAATGGGCTGTTTTCCAATATGCTGGAAATGAAGTGCCATGGCTTTCTTTTTGGAAAGCTGAGACAGAGGACCTATGCAGCTGATCATCTCAGAGTCACCAAGTGTATTTAATTGGTGATATATTAAGACATAGATGATAAAATACGAATTGAGTAGTTCAGTATTTTAATCAGTACAGAGCTCATTACAGATCATCTCAGATACAACTGATATTTTCCATGAGCCAGTTATTCAACAGTAATCTTTCTTTATTTTACATTTCTTAAGTTTCAAGACATATTTTAAACTCTGTTTCCCAAGAGAAGTCATGCTGAAGAGATGTGCAGCCTTGCCAGAGATCTGCTTTATGTAAATCTTAAGCTGACAGTTCAGCCTCAACATTTCAGATCTGGTATCTAATTTCTTTAAAATTAGAAAAAAAAAAAAAAAGAAAAACAAAAAAAAGAGAAAAAGGTATAGGTGGCCTTCAAGAGGTTTCCACTTTGGTATGGTGCAGAGAACTACAAAGAAGCAGCGTGGCCTTCTTTTAACCCTTCAAGCAAGTCCGTGTTTTCTTCCCATATTGTAAGCTTTCCACCAGTAGTAGTAACCTGGGGTTACTGCTGTGTTTGCTTTAGAACACGTGGGAGTCAAACACAATCGTTATGAAAGCAGAAGTGCAGTGGTGTGTTCCCTGGCACAGACACCCAGACAGTGCTGTTTTTGACCAGGCAGACTTGCACTGTGAAACCCAGTGCTTTATGGTAATCTGGAGAAACAGAAGAATACCCGAGCTCTCCCACTCTCACTGGTGTGTAGAGAAAGGGAAATTGTAGTCAACTATCAAACTCCTTTGTGCCAAGCAGTGGTTTAGTGCAGCATCATGTGTTTGCCAGGCAATTCACACATGCCTTGGTGGGAAAGAAAAAGGCAAAATATGAACTTGTTCAATTTCCAAGACTCTTTGGGAACCAACTGAATGAGCTGTAAGGGCTCCAGTAAATCTGAATTATTGTTTCATCTAATTATTCTGATAAACAATGAAGGATGCAGGGTCCAATGGCAACAAAAGAATGGATGAGTCCCAAATAGATGAAGCAAAACGTGGATAAAATAATGTAGTCATAAAGTACATAATATTACCCTCCTATATATAGAATTTTCTTAGGAGCTAGCCAAAGGAAAAATGTGTTCCTGATAGACTGAATCCACATCTTAAAAATTAAGGGTGGCTTTTTAGAAGGGGTTTTGTTGTGGGAAGAATGGGAAGATTAGGGCTTTTTTTCCTAATGGTGCTCTAGATAACTGGCATTTTGATTGCTCCTCACGAAACAGCTTATGAAAATATCTGAATGAGAGATTAAAGAGTTCAAATCCTTCAGTCAACATCCACCAAGTATTCATCCTGACTACTTCACTAGATGCTTTAACTGAATATCTGTCACTTCTACAGGATCTGTTGGTAATATCTGTTGTTATCCTCCTCCATTTTAGAAAGAAATAGGTATTAGGCCTCCTTCAGAGAAAAAGCTTCTTCTTCTGCCAAGTTTTCAAACACTGGCTTCAAGACAGCCTAGAGATTTTGTTGTGTGTCTGGTTGATTTTTAGGAGAAGGTATTTGTTTGCAGGGGGCAAGCACAGTCCTGAGTGGAGTTATTCCACAAGTTTATAACATGTCCAGTATGATGGCACAGTGTAACCATGGCCATGATGTGCTCTGCTGAGCTGTGATGTATATGAGAAGGGTGAAGCATTTCAGACTCCACGCTCTTCCCTTTTCCTTTATCCTCTTTTACACTATAGGACTCTTTATGCCTGTTCCATTTCACCCCCTTTCACTATCCTAGCAGGCAGTCAGAGAGGATCAGAGCCAGTATGGTTCAAAGACAGATTGTACATACGGAGAAAAACAGTATGGGATGGAAAAGGAGGGAAGAGAGCAAAAGAAAACTAGTTCTTCTTAGTTGGTGAAAAGCAAATATTGGCAGTTTCTGGCCTTCTACACTTTGAAATGCTGGGACAAATCTTTCCAGGGGAAATTAAATTATGATTTTTGATTTTGTTGTCATGAAATTTTGATATATGTCTGGCAAGGCAGATAGTGTCTGCACTTCAGGAAGGCTGCACTTTTAGGAAATTCAGACCTACCATACAAGGCATGGTTATGACCCAAATGAAACCAATTGGTATGTTATACCATTTTATCCTATAAGGATGTGAGGAAAATATATGGTACAAGGCACTGATATTTTCTCCATCAGCATAGTAGAAGTGTCAGTGTGGGCAGACTTTCTGAAACAAGGAGAACTCAAAGTGAATATTATTCTTTGAAAATAGTGAAGTAGCGTGGTCTGTGAAGGAAAGTGCACAGTGCTTCAAAGACATGGATCAAAGTATTTCTTCACAATAAAAATAGTGCCTGTGTAGCTCTGTGGGAGAGTAGTGACCAAAACCTGTAGGATTCTCATTTTTATTTTACATTCTTGTTTTGATTTTGCCCCTCAGAAACCCCAGCAATTTTCAGAAATGCAGGACTCCACAATACACTATTGAAATATACCATGTGAATTACTCAGCTGTGATATCTGCATGTAACATGTAATGATTGAAAGAAATCATAATTTGTGCATGACAAACATTTCTTGAACTATATTTGCCACACAATCTCATCTGAAGAGCAGCAGAATTTGTACAAAATGTTCATCAGTGTGCCTAAAGGAGTAGGCTGAGAACGTAAAGACAGTCTTTGGTATTGCTTTTAGGAAAATGTCACCTTAACTACCATGTAACAATGGTTAAACTGATCTTCTGTCCAGTGGGACTCATCTTTTAGGTCCATCCCATTTAGAGATTCAAACGTGTTGAACTAGTGATGAGTTAAGTGTGTGCTTGCCATGTCCCTCTTCTAAGAACACATAGGGCACTTAAGTAATCTTACAATTTACATTACTACAGATTTTCTCATATCTTTCCTTAGGACTGAGCCACAATGATAGAAATTTTACCATAGCTAGTTAGATATATTGTTCTATTTAGGAATAATTATGAAATGGAGCTGGAGGTAGTAAACAAGTACATGGCAGGCAGATGATGCCTCATGTTCACTGTAAAATAAGACTTTATTTTAAATTATTTTGAACATCAAAAGCCAGGTGTTCTTATAATACTCATGAAAAATTAAGTTGGATAGGGTACTTCTTAACCACAGCTGTAATAGAGATACTCTGGAGACTAATACACAATTTTCAGCCCCTATAAAATGGTAATCGTCAGCAAAATTAGGCAAACAATGGCAATACAAGCCATTTCTTTTACCTCCATTTGCCAGAAACCAGCAGAAACTCAGGAAGATAACCTTAGTCTAATAGTTACCACTAAACTAGGTTTTTATTAAATGTTTTTCTGTCTCATTTATTTCTGTTCAGTTAATCATTTAGACTAGATATAGTTGGTAACAAAGTTTACCCAGTACCTGCAAAGCCAGTCTGATAAACCACGTCTCAACTTGTCAGTTTTACTCAGACCTGTGTCCATCTAACTTGATGGGGACATTCCACATCCTTCCCTACCCAGGCATAATTTAGAACCAGAGTGGTATCATAGTCTCATCTATGAACATAATCAAAGACTGATTTCTCTGATCCCACTTGACAACCTACAGACATAATCAATAGAACTTACATATTGGTGATAACTCATTAGAAAGGGTCCATCAGCATTGAGGTTTGAGCAACTTATAATTTCATTTTCATGCATGCCAAGAAAAATACGTCTTCTGAATCGTCATTTTCACAGGCAAGGTGAATACTAATTTAATTTACTTTAACAGTAATCTAAATTAAATGTCTTCAAGAAAATGAAGGATCAGAGAGAAATCCAGTCAGATTCCTGTGGTTTTAGCAGTACAGCTTTATCAAATGGTGGGTGATGAGTAATATTGCTTCCTCCTGTCCATACTGGTAGCTTGGGGAGAACATTACTTTCCTGAGCTGGGGTGAAGTTAAGGGAACAACCAGCAAGTATTTGAATTATATGTCTTGGTCCAGCATCCAGGAGCTACAGTCATCTGGTTGGGAGCAGATAGACTTATATCGATGTAGACACAGATCTATACAGGTAAACATATTTATGTGTCTGGATCCATCTAGACATCTGTCTAGGCAGATATTTGCAGATTTAGATAGGCAATCATATAGATCTATAGACAGATAGAGAGATAGAGAGATAGAGAGGTAGATACATAGATACATAGATACATAGATACATAGATAAATATATAGATAGAGTATTGGGTCTGACCAAGGTATTAGTTTTGTATGGCCTGTTTTTTTGGTAGCGGGTAGGCCGTAGAGGCGGCTTCTGTGAGAAGCTGCTGGAAGCTTCCACCATGTCCAGCAAAGTCAATTCCTGATTACTCTGAAGATGGACATGCTGCTGGTCAAAACTGGGCCAATTAGAGAGGTTGGTAATGCTTCTATGATAACATATTTAAGAAGAAAATCAAAACAAAGGGCACAAAATTTTTCTTCTAGTCAGAGAAGAGAAGGAGGTGAGAACATGGAGACACCAAGATCAGTGAAGAAGGAGGGGGAGGAGGTGCTCCAGGTGCCAGAGCTGAGATTGCTCTGCAGGCCATGGTGGTGACCATGGTGAAGCAGCCATGCCCCTGCAGCCCATGGGATCCATGGGGAATGGAGAGATCCACCCGCAGCCCATAGTAGACCTGCCTACACTGGAGTGGGTGGATGCCTGGAGGAGGATGTAATCCTGTGGGAGACCCAGTGGAGAGTGGGGGTCCCTGCTTCCAGGCTGGAGCAGCCTGTCCTTGAAGGATTGCACCCCTGGAAGAGTGACCCACGTCACAGCAGTTTTGGGAGGACTGTATGCCCATGGAGGGAGTTCACGTTGCAGCAGGTGCAGTAGGGCTGCTGCTCATGAGATTGGAACCATGCTGGAGAAGTTCACGGAGAACCATCTCCCGTGGGACAAACCCCACAGTCTCACAGGGGAAGGACTCCTCTCTCCTCGAACAGTGGACAAAAATCTTGGGTGACGAACTGACCAAAAGCCCCATGCTCTGTCTCCCTGCGCTGTTGGTGGGAAGGAGGGAGGGGCTGGGGAGGAAATGGTGTTTTAAGGACTTATTTTACTTCTCATTATTCTCCTCTTATTTTGTTAGTAATAAATTCACTTTGCATCTACAGTTGAGCCAGTTTTGACCTTGAAGTGTTTTCTCGCAGTCCTTCTCACCTCATGAACCCTTCATTAATTGTTTTTTCTCTCCTTTTCCCAGCTGTGGCAGGGGAGGGTGAGCGAGCAACTCTTGTGGGTGCCTGGTGTTGGGCCAGTGTCAAACCATGACAGATAGAAAGATAGATAGTCTATATCCTGATGAATTTATCTACCTAGATAGACATATACAGATATCTGTATAGATCCAGCTTGTTAGATACCAGTGTATCTATCTACCAGGAGGAGACAATCCCTAGCTACACCAGTATCTATCTACACCTAGACACAATAGGTAGTGGGGTAGCTGTATATCCACATTGCACGCACACAACGCCATCATCTGCACTAATTTGACATGTTTATGAAGATGTGACTGCAGAAGTAAGAGCTTGCTATAAGTGCTGGAAAATGGAATTCCTTGCAATGTTCAGTGGCAGAATGCTTCATTCTCCTTAAACAAAAACCATCAAAACAGTCGATTATTTATTTAATATGGCTTTGTCAAAGAAATGGTGACCTTCAGTACACTGAAGGGACAGTGTAAAAACAGAATACTCTGTTTACACTTTTCAGTGTAAAAACAGAGTACTCTTTAAAGAGTTATTGGCGCAAAACAACCCTAAAGCATATCTAAAATATTATACACAGCTGGCTTAGCAAATGTGCACACAGATACAATTCATAATGAATTCTGTGGTTTACTGCACATGTTCCAGGCATGTCTCCTCCCTCTGTTAATTTGCTTGATTGTCCTCTTCTTTTCTCTGTGTAGAAAAAATATCTGATCAACATAATCTTAACATTGGCTTTGTAGCTGAAACCCTCGGGCTTAGAAAGCAGTTTCCCTGTTTAGCCTGAATACAGTTTTATCTTTTCACGATCATGCTATCATGCTGCAGTGCTCATTACTTACTCCTCTTGTTCTTCAGTGTTGTAAAGACTAATGGTATACATGTTGGATGCTTATGATGGGACTGCAAACAGCCCTCTTAACCCATTCTCTTCCAAGCCTGAATGGCCTAGGTCCACAGAGTGTATGTGAAATAGATACTATCTTTTCTTGATCATTTCTCTGCTGTGAGATTCACCTGTGTCTTAGGGTGACTTTATGGTGCTTTTATTCCCAACCATCTGTTCTGTTTATGCTGGATATTAAGTTCTGCACCTTTAAGACTGGTTCAGAGAGCGAATGCTCCCCTGCATTCCTTCTCATGGCCTGTGTTGTCTGCAACACAGACAGGAGGAGAGAGCTCTCCTTTGCTTTTAGTTGGTTTTTAGTTAGCTGAGGCAGAGAAGTTCTCTGGACTGCATTTTGCTTTTTCTTGGAACTGTTCAAACCTGCTCTGGACTGAAGACCCAGAAAAACACTGGCAGCTCATACCTGAGGCCCACTGGGGCCCGGCGTGGAGGGACCGATAAGAGACCGAGCGAGCCAAACTACATCCCATGACAAGGCCCTTCTGAGTTTGCCATCTCTTCAGAACAGCGAGAGGTTTTATTGTTTAATATTATTCAGTGTTTATGCTTGTGAATACTTTGCTTGTTAAATAAACAGTTTTTCCCACTTTTCTCCAAGGAAATATTTTCCTGTTTATTTTCTCCTGTTGGGAGAGGGGCCATTTGTATTTGCTGTCTAGAGGGACCCCCTTAGGAGGTTTCCTCCCAAATTTGCCTTAAACCATGACAACCTGTCAGGCAATGGCAAGGAGGAGTAGAGCAGGAGGAGCAGGAGGAGCAGGAGGAGCAGAAGGAGCAGAGCAGGAGCAGGGGCTGAGCCAGGCTGGAGGACTCAGCCCTACCATACCAGAGCAAAGTGACCACAGGGCAGCTGCACTCCAGCCAGCTCCTGGGAGCCTGGGCAATGTCCCTGCCTTGCAGGGTGGCCACAGAAAACAACATGAATGGTGCACTCAGAAAGCCCATAGGGTGTACAACACAATCCCTCAGTGACAGATAACAATCCTGCAATGGCACACCCTCCAGGAAAAATCCCCTTAAAATCAGATCTTGTGCCGTGTACTGCAGTTACAGTATTTTAAAATATCCTCTGCCTGATGCCTTCTCTTGGAAAGTAAAGCCATTCAATAGAACTGAAATAAGATAAATCCCTAAACAGTTTTATTACATTTTTATAATCCACCCTTCTTTTTCAGTTTTTATGACACTGGGCAGCTGAAGCAGGCTTGCTCTAACGCCCAGATGCCTGCACTGTGTTCACCTTCCTTCCCCACAATGGGGTGACTTGGCTTTTCTTTCCAGTCCTTACCTCTCAAATTTATTAGGTCTCCTTTCTTTGAAAATTGCAGTGGTTTGGCCTTGCTTAGCTACCAAAAATAGCAGTGCCTGACGGGGTGACCTTGAGAGGAGCTGGCTGGCTTCTTACCAATATAGAGTCTATTACCTCCCTTGCTTGGATGGTGTGGAGAGTCAGAGGCACTTTAATTTTGAACTAGTCAACATGATGAGTCAGTTATTACTTCTTGTAATATAGCTGGTTTTGCAAGGTCATTCCAAAGGAGGAAAATTAAATTGTTTATGTCATGAGTGCATTCGCACCCATCCCATATTGAACTCAGATAAACATTCATTTTCATAGATATAATAATGAACAACTGTGGTTTTTTCAGCTCCCCCTTTGTACATTGAAATGTGGCTTTTAGAAAGAAATTGAAGAATAAATATTCTGCGATATGTTGGATATTTTAAAGTGAGAATTATCAAAAGCCTTGTAAAGTGTTTTTTTTTTTTTTTTGTGGCGCTCAGATATAATTTCTAATTGTTTGCAAACAATGTGAAGCACTGTGTATGTGGGAATTTAATATCAAATGTTATCATTAGATAACATTTGATAGATCAAGTAACTAAGTGTGGTCTATGCAGTGTCATTTATTTAAAAAAGACATGTATCTTTGCTAATCTATTTCATTGACTGGACAAAAATGTTTTTCAATGAACTAAATTTTAAAAAATTTCCAATCAATCCCTCTAGTCCTCCATAGACATGGTGCATGATACATGGGCATAAGTACATGATAATTGGCATAGTACAAGATAATTGCTTGGGAGACAGCTTGCAGGGCAAAGGCTGCACAGTCTGAAATACAAGAGTAGTACAAAAGCATCCATCCCTGCCTTAGTAAGAAAGACTGTACACTCATCCTCTGAGGCTGGCTGGAAATGAGTTCTATCCATTTGTTTAATGAAGCCTCAAGAACAAAGATAGTTAAATTTAATTTAACTAATTAAAACCTCAACAATAAAAAGTATAACAATGATCTAATTTGGAGGGCAGTAATCAATATGTAAGGAGATCAGCTAGAGTGTAGCCAAAGATACCATCAAAACCTACTGAAGATATGAAAATCCCAGGGAATATTTCCAACCAAGTTTGGATAATGCCTTGTAGTGTTTGTCTGTAACTTAGGAAAGATTAGTGTGCAATTACCAACAAATTAGTCTTTTATTAATAAGTTATGTTTTGGAATGATAAATTCTGTGCTTGACCACTGTGTTCTTTCCCTGGCACAGAGGAAGAAGGAAAAAACATCCTTTAACAAGCATGGGCTATTGACAAGTTACCCTGTAGGCTGTACTTCTCCCCCAAAACTTCCACAGTTAAAGCTGAATATATATGATGGATTGAGGTTAAGTGAATGTGGTATACATATTTATACTACACATACACATTATACATTTTTTATGTATAATGTGTACACGGGCAAAATGTCCTGAGAAAGAACATTTTGCTATAAGGTGCCATGAAAGACTAAGAAGTGTAACTTTTTTTCACGTTTAAATGTTGCTGTACCTCAGTCAGATGTAAACAATGCATGGTGTAATTTTTTGGGGTTATGTAGAGAACTTGTTTTAGGGTTGTTAAACCTAATCAGGCAAAAGTAGAAATCTACTTAACTCTGCCCTGAGTCTTCTACTCAAGTAATGATTGACCTATGGACACTCTAAGCAGAGCTTTGTTTTTAATGTGTGGCTTCTACATCTATATAATATCCCCAGGTTATCTTAACTATCCCATTAAATTCATCAATGTTGATGACCATGACTTTGGACTTGAAAATAAGGTGGAGAAACTTTGGCAAAGAGAGAAGCAGATTGCTTGTGAATGGAGAAATTCATCATAATGTCACTGAATACCTGGAGAGTAGAGTTCAAGCTGATTTATTACAACATTATTTTTCATTTTTACTGGACGCTGATGAGGCTTAGGCCCAAGCAATTTCATTGTGATGTCCATTCAAGCAGTGAGAGTGACAATGCTACTTCATAGGCACATTTTTTATAGGTTTTGTCCTGCTGCCTGGTAACATGCAGCTTTTTGAGGCTGTCAGCTCTGTTGGTATATATTACACAGCATCCAGAGCTGTGAGACTGCAGCTGAAGCCACAGCAGAGAGATATCTTGGGAATTCTAGCACCAGGAAGCATGTGTCTGCTTATAGGATGATGTAGGCTGCATCATGAGGAGACGCTGCCATGCATTCAGAGGTACTGGGGCAGATCCTCTCTGCTGATGAGACGTGCTTAGAAATGTGAGATTTTCAACAACAAGTAAGGATATTTCCCAGCTGAAAAATACCAAAAAGTTACACCAGTGGAAAAAATGCAATAGAGTAGCAAAACTGCAGACACACAGAACTTGTTCTTTGCAGTTAGCTATGCTGGGAAATTCTGTAGCAGATGTCAAATATGGGGGAAAAATCCCATCCTTCAGGCTAACAGTCGCAGTCTCACCCCAGCCACCACTCTGAGTGGGTGTCTGACTGTGGGGCAGCAGGGACAAGGGACAGGCAGCCCGAGACAGCTGCTGGTGCCACTGAAGAAGTCAGGAGTGACTGGGATGCGACTCCAGCTCAGCCACACCAGCTGAGCATGGTGGGAGTCAGCAGAAGTGGGTGGTCACATACTGTTTAATTTTTCTTGGGAGCAATAAAGTAGTATGGAAAGATGCCGATTCTTACAGAATAAACTAGAAGGAAATTTTAAATGTACCTCAGAGGAGGAACAGGAATGGAAGGTACATTTCCAGTAGTGTTTACAAAAAAAAAAAAAATTAAGGGAATAAGACCCTAGTTGTACCATAGATTTTTCTTCCTCATAGCTGAAAAGAAAAAAAACCTTTTTGTATGTTTGGGGTTTTTTTAAACCGTGGGAAAGACAGGTGATGGGAGCTAAGGAAGAATGGGATGTGTCTCCTCCACACCTCCATGCATGACTCCAGAGGGCAGCTCCAGCTGGTGGCAGGTAATGGTCCATTCTCTTTTACACCACAGGGTGTGCCTGGCCATAGGCAGGAGCAAAACTCTTCCATGTAATTTCTGATATTTCCCTCACACAGAGCCCCTTTCTTATCAGAGTTTGCAGTTACTGTTTTTCTTTCTGATTACAATATGCTCTTGGGAATACAGGCTATTTGTGCTGTGCTCTTAGTAACCTTTCTACTGCATGGTGGGGGTGAAATGTCAAGATTGATAAATACCATGAAGTGAACTCACGAAAGACAGGCTGGGATACTGCATCATTATTTTTGCCAGCCAGGGTAGTTTGGCAAACCCTCAGAGAATTGGTAAGTATGTGTGTATGTATGCTTGTCCAATGTTAGATCCATTTCTTTAAAAAAATCAGTGCACCACATGTTCTTACCTTAAATTAGGTGCATTTGTAAGAACTTCAAATTGTAAGGATTTTTTTTCTGTATTGCTTAGATTTTTTTTCTTACTGGCATTGAAAGGGTAAAATTATTTTCTCAATAATTTGACTAGTTTTTCTCAGTACTTTAATTCCCAAATGAATGTGGAGGATAGATTCATTCTAGTAACAAAAGCAAGCATTTTATTGCATGTTAAGACTTAGCAATTGTTCTGCTTTTTAGTGGGAAAATTAGAGAAGCTAAGAGATGTGGAATACAGGGAAAAGCTGACAGGTGAAAGAAAAACAACAGAGTGGGAATGAAAAACAAACATAACTTAATTAAGACTTAAAATAGAAAAATAAAAAGACTATGTCTTATTGAAATTCAGAGGGCTGTATATACAAGCTGAGACACCTGGCTGAAATGATGAATTCATATCATCCTACTAATTGCATTATAACTGTAAGGCTGTAACACACCTGGGGTTTATTTTGGTTTTGTTTTCTTTGCTTAGCAATGAAATTAAATGGGTGTGATCACTTGTTGGACCTGGCTTCCCCTTTCTCTGTCTTACTTAGTTTATAAAAATAATTTTCAGCAAGAGCCACAGCTTTGGGAAACTTGCACCATTTAGCCATCTCCAGGATATGAATAAAACACTGAGAACAAGCTTTATGGAGATTAGGCATCATTGTTTGATGCAACAGTCTGGTTGGAAAGTCTTTGGATACAACTACAGGCTGTTAAGTCAGTTCAGATCATATTGTCCATAAAATATTAGTAAAAGCATTGAGAACATGGTCTTTTAGAAAAGGTGCATGGCTTCTTCAAAGGGAAATCCTGTCTCAGTAGCCTGATCAAGCTCTTGGAAGGACTCAGTAATCTTGTCCATGAGCACACAGATAAAACATTTCCCAGGGGGTATAACATGGAGTTTCCAAAATTCCTTAAGGTTCATAACCAGAAGTTATTATGGGAGCTTTTGGAGGAAAAGATCATTTTTTGAATGAAACCTGGAAAGGACAGAAAACAGATGACTTTTCTAGATGAATGAATCGGTAGTTTGTTCCCTCAAAATTGGTGCTAAACCCTGTTTTATTCAAGGCCCTCATCAGTGATGTGGTGTCTTCACACAGGGCATTGTGGGCTTTCACAACCTTTTGCCATTTGAGCAGTGGATTAGGTTTGGAAAAGAATTAGAGAAATTAATGGGCAGCAGATGTGCACTAAGACCAGAGTGAAGTAGACATGAATATATCCTGGAACATCCTTAAAACCGAATCCTTAGGGAGTATGAGAAGAACAGACTACAAAATATAGCCAAGCTCACATATTTCTCCCTGAATTGCACTGTCCTTTTGGTGGTGTTTGATATCATTAGCTTTACCCAGCAAGTACTTTTATTTTCTTAGAAATAGAAATTACAACATATAATTGGGATGCAAAGAATTATTCAAAGTTGCTCTGCTATTCTTCTGGACTAATGGCCCTCAGTTTAATTGTGAGACTGGAAATTATTGTAGAAAAAAACATGTTAACTTTATAATGCTGTGCATTATCAAGAAACAATACTTCCATGTTCTTTCTATCAACAAAACTCTTCCCAGATGTTTCTGTGAGATTTTTATGATTCAAGACCACATTAAATTTGATTTGGAACATTAGTCCCTTCTGGTTTTGAATGAAGCCCAGAATTAAAACCCAAGGAGATTCAAAGGTTGAGCTTTTCCTTCAACCTTGAATTTCAAGGACAAGAGGTATTCAGTTTTAAGGCTATGATTCAGACTAGTTTCCAGTGAACTACTTCCAGTCCTTCTTAAAAGTGAATCACACATATTTTACCACAAAATCCACTCTCATTCAAAACAGCTTTTACTCATTTATTTTTTCAATTAGAAAAAGAGAAACAATATGCAAGCAAATGCACTGATGACATGGCAACCACAACATCAGCTAAGGTTTATTACACTATCCCAGCATTTCATAACAGAGGCTTTTTCTTGCTCCTGTTCATCCTTGCAGCAGGACTTCTAAAGGCATCCACAAGTACAGAGCAGGGTATTGAATTGCTAGTAAAGTTGAGACAACAGGAAAAAAGATGTGAAGGAAGACACCAAGGTGTCTTTGAGAATATTTATTCAGCAGCTCATGGAGAACTCAAATACAAAATCAGCATAGAAAAACTGGCATCAGGGATTAAATAGATCAGAAAAGATGATTTCAAGGAGAGGATGAATTATGGGGCATCTTGGAAGTTTAACCAAGGGCATAGTGGAGAGAAGGAGGCCACCAGAAAAACGTGAAGAGCGGTTTGATGCAGTCAACCCCACAAGCTAGGAGAAGGGACAGCCACTTTTCTAACAATGTTAAGGGCATGGGAAGGAACACTGCAATATTCAAGATGGGGAAAGAGAATTTCTGCTCTGAAGGAAAGGCTTTAAGAGCTTTTAAGCAGAAAATACTATCAACTTTTATCAAGACAGAGCCTAGATCTTCTTCTGCAGGAAGCTTGAATGAAAGATGTCCTGCGCACAGAGAAAGCAACAACAGGCCAGTGGTAATGATGGTTTCTTTAGTGGTGAAGGAAAGTCACCTAAGGAGGGCTGGAAGGAGAAATCAGGAGATTTTTGCAGTAATGCTGAACTTGGGCGGGTGCAGCACATCCCCAAAGAAGAATTAAGGACACCAACTGAGATGTAGGCTAGCATATTTGAGGTATTTCCTGTTTAAATATGTTTGCTTTTGGCAAACTAAGCTATGTTAACATAACGATGTAGGCAATGTTTTGCACAAGTCCTTAAATTCCCATCTTCCTATCACTCACTTTTGACTCTTAGCTGACATGCTGTTTACAGCCCTGACTCTTCAGGATGTTCTCAAAACTTCACACCTTAAGGTGTTGGAGATGCAGCTCAGGCAAAAAGGTTTTAATAGTTTCCAGACAATTTTAAAAATACCATGCAGTTCCTTAATGAAGCAAATGTTTAATTTACACAGAAAATATTGTAAACTGCAACATTAAATTATGTTTTGAATATCCTCAAGAAATTTTAAACAAAATTTACTAGAGCATTTATTTGTATTCCTTATGCAGTCCACCCCTCTCTGTTGCTGTTTTATAATCAAACATAAGGTTTTGAGCACTTTTTATTGCTTAAAAAGTCATCTTCTCATCTTGTTCCCAAGGCAGTTCTTGAAATTCATAGCATAACCACAATATGTGTGTGGAAATGTCATCCATGCTTAGAGTCTGAGAAGACTGTCCCTGACACAGCGTTTCCTCACTGTTCACTGGCTTTCTGAAGTCTGTCAGGAACTTTCTGGGGTGTCTGACTGTTCCCCCAGCAGTTTTTATCTAAATTGAAACTGATAAAGTTCTGGGACTTGGCCCTGCTGAGAGACATATCTCTTGGTCCTTAATCAGTCAGGCTCAGTGCAGCCCTTAACTTTCACTTTGACAAATAATTTCTCATTGAACAGCTATGGATGACCTGCCAGATGGTTTTCCCACAATGGAAAGTTTTTTAAAGCTTCAGAAACTGTTACCAAACATCTGAGCATATTTAGTAAGTGCCATATTCTATGTCTACACATTTCTGTGTAATCTACCCGAGTTGCTCTATCCCACAGTTTTCAAATATTTGGAGATCAAATTTGATTCCATATACTGTTCACTGGCTTGTTTCCATTTTCTTGAGACAGAAAGAGCAAGTGTGACAATGCAGGGTATGTTATGTGACTTTTCCTCCAGTTTTTCAAAATTTGGCACGTTCATATTTGCCCTACTCTCTGGCAGATGCAGGCCCATGGGCCTTCCACCATCATACGAGTGTTCATCGATCTGAAGCCTCATTTTAGTGTAGAAAGGATGATTTTCCTTTGCATTTGCAGTGGAATGTATTCAGCCCTGAATGAGAAATAAAGTGGTATCTTCCTTTTCTGCAGTTTTTGTCTCTTGATACAGGTAAGTGAAACTTGGTTATCTCAGTGTGTAGAAAAATGAAAATGTTGCATTATATCTATGGTCCTTGTTTTTGAATTTTCTTATTTAAATTAACAAAAAGTCAGAATTAAGATTAAAGGGATTGTCCACACATAAACAGTCTAGATGATCACATCTGAACTCACTCAAACCATTGTCTCTATACAGATTGTCTTAGTCTTCCCTACAGGTGTAAGGATACTGGGAAAGGCATGTATTTGAAGATACAACTTCTTCATGAGGAGCTATGATAGACCACTATTGTAATCACTTTGATCATTATGTGTAGACAGCATGTAGAGAGCAGTCAGACAAGTGGAGGTGGTATCAGAACTTGGAATAGAATATTTTAAAATAACATAATGATAAAATATAACCAAATAAGAAAGGGGCTGGTATTCTTCAGGAATGGCATCTCTGATTAGCAATTTCAATTTCCTATATTTCTGCCTCCCTCAGCCCTTCTCAGTTTCAGGGGAAAAGAAAAACAGACCCTTCATCAGCATGATTAGGACTTGCAACCTTGAAATGACAGGATAAATCTGTCATTTCTTCTCCCTCTGGGATTTTGCAGCAAGGATGCATGGTGCAAGATGTGTGCTGGAAAGAGGGAGTAGATTGTAGAGGGGACAGTGACATTTTCTCTGCTTCCCACCTGTCTGTGTTATTTCATTTTTTCATTTGCTCCCCCAGCAAAGGATGCAGGTGGCAGTCAACACTTAGATAAAGACAAGTGCTGAAGGAGCTCTTGGGTTAAGTTTTGTGTCTACTAATGAAGCTAGCTGTGATGGCTAAGGAAGACTTTGACCTTTCTATGAAAGCTTGTAAAATTTCTAATTTAGTTCATCTCTTTGCCTCCCATAATTGATGAGTGTTGCTTATCATTCCTTTAGGCCTGGGCTTCCATCCTTTCTGACAAACGCTTGTACTTCATTCATGTACAGTGACAGTTGTCAGACTACCTAATTTTGCTTATTTAAGAGAATAGAAAGGGGGATTTCAAACCTTCTTTTTATTTTTTCACTCCCTTCTCAGTAGAATTGGTGTGAGCTGAAGTGAGCTGGGGGATTTATAGGTCTTGGAAAAATGACTTTGGGAAGAGTTGTTTGAGGAAATGCTCAGGATCAAGCATTGAAAGATGAGGTTGTGCAGGACCATAGGTAGGTACTTGGAAAATGTGGGTCAGAATTGCCAGGAAGGAAACCGAGGCACAAGTCATGTGGCAATATGATACCAAAAGGCTCTCTGAACCTCGAATGTTGTCACAATCAGAGTTCAAAAAATTTTACTTAAAAAGAGAGGCCAGGGACATTTGTTTTTCCCTCGCTGAATGATGTGCCAAAACTGGAAGCCTATGAAAGGCTGTGAGCCCAAAAAGTGCTAGAACAGAGCAAACTGAGATTTTGTTGAATGACCTGAGAACTTGGGCATAAGAAGTGGATGTTCAGATGAAAGGACAAGCAGCTGTTTATAAGCAGTCAGAAGTCAAACTCCCTCACACAGCTACCTACCTATTTAATTGGTCAGAGAATACTTAGAGATGTCTAGATATTCATATCCCTATTACTTGGGAAGGCATGTGTGTCTGGCATGCAAACTTATCTCGACTGTCAGGCCCTGTGATTGCCAGTGGGAAGACAACACTTAAAAAATCCTGGTCTTTTAGGAAAGTAGCCAACACAAGTGACTCTGTTAGTGTCATTTAAGACAGATTGTCTGAGATGTTTCTCTTTGCCAGGGACTTGAAGGTGTATTTATCACAGACTGAGAAGAGCTGTGCACACCCGCCTGTCAGGTCAGCAGACTATGTGGGCTCCACATGCAACATCTAGAAATTGGAACCAGAAATTTAATCCCAGCTCTGGAAATGTTACAAAGCCTCTCCTGTACTGGTGATGTTCCCTGTAATCTATTATGCATAGTATCAGCTTTCACTATTTTTCCTGAGACTTTTTTCACGTTCTGTGCTGATTCCCTTTGGAACTCTGATCACACTTTGTCCCCTTTATTTATCTTCCACATTTTGCATGACAAACGCTGATTCCTGCATCATGCAAACCACATTCTGCACATGCACAAAGCTCATTTTGAAGGAGTTTGACAGAAACACACTGGAGGACCTGGGCAGGTAAATGGACATGAGCTCCACAGACCTGAGTGGTGCACAGCCTTGCTTTTCACCATGACCTGCACTGTCCACCCATACTGTGGAACTTTCCCTTGGCAAGAACACACACACCAAGCCCTGTTTTAAAGTCTTAACATCACTGTTAGTATTGTGTGGGCCTCTCCCTGAACCTGCCAGGCATTGCCACTTTGGTTCCCAGCAAGGCAATTTTGCATTTTACAGCTGCCCCATTCACTGCATGACTCAGCTTTATTCTTTATTCAGTATTTTAAAAGATGAAATTTGTAACTATACTGGTGACACCCTGGTGCTTTTTGCATTAGAAGAGGAAGAAATTCTGCTATTAGATGCATCACACAAACTGGGTGACTTCTGAAAATTAGTTTAATTGGCCTCTAGTAACTATCATCCCATGTGGTTTATGGCAAATTTTGTACATTTAGATTTTAAGAAAACATATGTTGCTAAGTGCTTGCTCTGACCAGGAACGACAGCTTTAGTCAGTTTTGCAAGATCCTGAATGATGCCAGTTGGAGTTGTAGTTAACAGGAATCATGAACATTTACGTTGCCTTCACTATAGACCACTGTAGGTGCATGTGAGTTGAATTTGCAAAATGTGATCAGTTTTTGGTTTCCCAGACTGAAACACCTTTATCTTCCCTGGGGTCTAAGGAGGAATCTGGCTGCTGGGTTGAGAAATCTGTCTGCAGGTGAAGAAAAGTGATGAAGTTGTTTTCCTAGGTGGAAAAAATAACATTTTTTATAAAACGCTACAATAGCTTGTGATATTCTGTGTTATTTAGATATACCAGAGAGATCAAAGCCTTGCAGTATATTTTATCAACTTGCCGGTATTCTGAATCTGTGAAATTGTATTTTCTCTTGTTCTTATTCAATTTATGATTTATTTTTCTCCTGGTATAAATCAGTTTCTGTTCTGTGGATTCATGGCAGGTATTCCATCTTGTTTTTCAATATGCTATGTCTAGAACAAATATCTAGTCAGTCATGGGAATATAAAGTATTAATCATACGTGTTTGAAGGTATGTTGCTATAGCAATTCTTTTAGTGCAAGAAAAAATCAGCATATAGCAGGCCAGGGATATGAGAACAGTAGGAATTACAAAGCTATAACAACACTATTAACACATTATTGCAGTGTAATGATATTATTTTCTAACTATTCCAGTCCCCAGCTGCCTAATTTTTAAGATGGAATTCTCCAGCAGGGATTTCATAAATGGCCTGACATGAAAGACACTTGCAATATGAAGAAATTAAGCTATCTGAAGAAAATATTTTTCAAAAGAAAAGTGGGTAAACAAGCAAAATATCTTCTGTCCATGACATACCCTTGTCTTCCCTATTCCAGCGTGATCCACCCTGAGGTGCCGAACATGACAGGGCTGAATGGAAGAGATTAGCAAGACCCAGCTTAAAAAGAAATGCTGTGAGTTGAGCATGTAAAGCTGCAGAGCAGGAAAGCTGGGAGAGCTAGCAGAAGGAGATATGGAAATGTAATTTCATCTTGTATTACAAATCTAACAGGAGAATTTTAAAACCAAAGCAGAAAAGACATTGTCTCTGGGAGGATTATAATTATCTGGGGGAGAAAGGAGGCAGTAAGCAGTGGTGCAGCTCATGTCTGTAAAAAGAATGCAACAGTGAACTGAAGTGATTGGGAGTATGGACTGAACCATGGCGTGAAAGAGGACTAGTCAGGCACAGACACACTTAGCCTGTATTAGGGCTGCTAATCCTCTGGGTGTATTAGCACTGCCTTCCCTGGGGGGAAGGTAGGGTCAGCTTCAAGTAATCCCACTCTTGGTATTTAACTTTTTGAGTTTGATGCTTTCCTAATGTAGATGTTTGCGTTATGCTGCAAAATGTGCTGAATTGCCTAAAGATCTCGCCTTGCTATGCTCTGTGTTTTAAATATTGAATTCTTAAGGTTCAACTGTTGTAATATCTCTCTTTCAACACATTCATTAAAGAAAAGAAAACAAGAATCCCACAAACAAACGAACACTGCAGTAGACCTTTGGATTTGTTGCATTGATTTAGTGTCTGAATGAACAAGAAAGAACATTTATATTCGAGTGGATGGGATCAAATAGTAAAGATCAGAGGGAGCTAGCTATGCATTATCCACATCCTTTGTTTTTAATTAAAGACAAATATAGGCCTTCAAGAAAAAGAAGCAGCAGTTCAAAGAGGTGTTAAGTTTAATAACAAGCAACCTTTATAGAGATAGATCATTTTCTCACTGTTTTGTTGTACAGTGAATTGACAGTGAGAAGCAAGAAAGGAAAACTGGGAAAATTTAACCTGTCACAGGAAAAAAAAAAAAGGAAAAAACAAAAAGATTGCTTTTGTTGAATATGCTTTCCAAGGAAGACAAAATTTCCAAAGGGGAAGGGAAGGAAGCAGACAGATTTAAAAAAAATACTGGAGTTTAAAGATACACTTCCTGTTTTGGTCTCCTTAGGAAATGTGTGAAAAGAAGTTAAACAAGCTGCTTAATTTAAATTGTGATGGAAAGAACTACATCAGGAAAATAAAAATACCTAGGCATTTGGAAATAAGGAAGGGTGCTTCGTGACTGAACTCTTTTGATAAGCTGCAACCTGCTCTCAGATTTAATTTTCCAGATATTTAAGAGCCAAAATTCAAATACCTGAAAAATTCATTAGAGGTATCAACAGCATTTAATGTTTGTATAGCAGACTAGCAGCACTGCAGAGCAAAACTTTTCAACTCTGTATAGTGCCAAGCTTGTGGTGAGAAACTATGATACCATAAATGCATGGTTTTTCTGTAAGGGAAATTCTCCCAGCACACAGAAGGTATCATTTACCCTAAAGAGGTTATGTAAGTGTCGAGTAAAATTATTAATAAAGTGGTTGACATTAAGAACTGGAATTTTGCAAGCAGTCCTGGCTGGTGAAATACCTGTGGTCAGGGTCTGTAAAATTCAAGAGGTGAGTGTGCACAGTGTATGTGCATTTGTGTAAGAACGATATGGGTGGCTGCATTATGAGTCTCATTTTTTCTGTATATACATATATATATATATATATATATATATATATATATGTTATTGTCGTTCATGGATATATTCATGTGACTATTCATGTGACTATTCAGTGACAGCTGTGTCTATAAAAACCACCTATACATGTGCATACATTAAACATCATCTGAGATTTTTTAATGGTACATTCCTCACTACATTTTCCAAACTTTAGAAAATATTAGTATTTTCCAAATTTAAAAATAATAGGCCCTTATACTAATCTTGCATAGAAAGCAGAAACTGTACAAGGGGCTATTCCCACCTCTCTCCCAAAGTCAGCTCCAAATGCCTTAACAACACATATTTTCCATTTTTATTATAGGGCTATTTCCATTCATCAGGAAACTGACATTTACTTATGTCCTGAATGCTCCTTTAAATCAGGTTTCCCCTACTGGGTCTAATCTGATATTGTATCATTTTGAAGTAATACACAGACACTACCAGAACACAGAATGAAAGTGGAGAACACTGAGGAAGGTGTCAAGCCAAAGCATGCAAAAGCATCTACTGCATGTTGTTGCTCTCTTTGGTTTATGTTTTCCAAATGAGCTACACTGGACTGTGATGGATCAGCTATCTATTCACATTGCACCTTCAAAGGCTACACCCTGTAGTAACCCTGAAACTAATTGACAGAAAAATCTGGTCCCACTGAAATCTTGCGGAATTTTGCTGTGATTCACGAAAGCCATGATTTCACCTTATATATTTGTTCAAGGAAGAATGGAACCCTTTAACCACAATATATCTGTTCTGCCCCTCTGCCACTGCTGAGGGTGACCTCAAACATTGTGCTCAGTGTCAGGCAGTGCAGTTGCTGTTTATTTGCTTCTATTCCCAGCTCAGCTGAGCGTGCTAAGTGAGAGATGTGCCAGGCTGCCTCATCGCAAATGGCCTTTTAATGAACTAGTCAAGGATTTAAATCATCCAAGAACCTGGGAAAAAGCATTTTAAATTTCAGACCCTTTTAGGCAATTAAAACCTGACATGTTGCCATTGAAAACAGGCCAGGGAAAAAGTGATTCCACCTCTTGAGGTTTGCCACTTACAGAGAGAATAATGGCATTTCAGGCACCCCAGGTACTGCAGCCTTCAGAAGGTGCTCGTGTGTCAGCTTCACGAATTGATTCTCACTGTGCAGCATCTCGAGTTGATCCTCCAGGCGTGAGAGTGTTTGGTCACTGAACAAACTGGATTACTCTGTGTTGGGCCACTGCCATTTTGAAACACGGAGGAGGAGGAGAGAGAGAGAGAGAGAGGGAGGGAGGAAGATTTCCACAGCTAAGAGATTTGTTTCACTAGATTAAGCAATTTTATTTCTGCTTTTGGATGTGTTTATTTGTTTGTTTTAAATGTATGATGTGATCACCTTCTATTTGAAAGCAATAAGATTTGAATATCTTAATACTTGACGTATTCGGTGTTTGCAAACTAGTAAATAATCTGCCATCCAGAATTTGCTGAATAGCCTTTCAATAATGTACTTTAAAAAAAAATAATTGCTGGGTTGCAATGATCCTCAGTAATGGAAAATTTCCATGTCCTGTCCACTTGCCTCTTGTGTGGCACTGAAAGGCTAAAACATTAAATAACTACATACATCGTACAGAAAAAACTCCACTGTGAGGCCCTGAAAAACTAATTTTCCAAATAATTCCCTTACTAGTTAAAAAAGTCATAAAGTCAGCCCTTAGCCATAAAGCATGTCACCCATATTTTGGTTCTCAGGTGCCGTGCCAGGGTTGTGACTGCTGCACATGAACCATTCCCATGCAGGCCCAGGGAAGCCAGGCTTCCCAGTGCTTACATCTCGTCATTCTTATGCTGGAGATGGCAATCCAGTGTGGTTTTCAGCTTAGCTCTGCCTGTTACTGGTGGCATCAGTTTTTATAAGCTTAACCAAGGTATATGTTTGCTCTTTAGTTCCCTATTGCCATGAGGGATAATCAATCCTCCCCTTTCCCAAGTTCCTTTGTCTTATGCATGATCTGGTTGCACAGGTTGGGATGTCCATGTCATGAAATCTTGCAGGCAGCTAAAGAGCAAAGCACTGGAGACAGCCACTGGTTTCCTGAAGTGCTGGACCAGAGTAGCTGCAAATGCTGGCACTGGCTACACGAGCTGGCGAGGCTGTTTTATGAAAGCTCACAAAGGTTCAGAAGGGAGACCTGCTCTTCATCAAATCCACTGCTGCTGAGGCAAAGAATTTCTTGCAGTTGTATTTGCCTTATCCTTTAAAACTAACCCCACATGTGTATTTAAGATTAGTTAGTGGAAAAATGTGAAGTGCTGTGTTTTAGCAAAAGCTTCCCTTTAGGGAAGTGGAGCAGCTTTGTTTTGGAGGCATCTGGAGGAGAAGTGCCTGGCTGTCCAGTACTGTGAAACTCCTGGACTGCATCTTGCATCACAGCCCTCTGACACTGCAGAAGGAAGCAAGTTTTTCTTGCTTTTCTAGTTATAAAACACAGTTCATGAGAAAACTTCAATATGCACAGAGAAAAGGACACCCATGAAAATGGAACTCTTAAGTTTATAATTTTTCCGAAAAATTGAGTTATTTGTATCACATTCACAAGCACAGACAGATGCAAAGTTGGCCTGTGATGTGGCTAGAAATCCAGTGGGATTGGAGCAGGCATGCTGCTGGTAGCTTGAAGTGACTCACAGTGGCTGCTCAAATGGGGAAATTTTTGCCTCCAGGTGCTCAGACAAATACTTGTTTTTAACAGCCTTTACTTCTTATTCTCTGTTTTTCAATGCAACTCTGTTAAATGTGTCTTTTCCACAGCACTCATCTCTTATGAATTATAGTCCTGCTGTATAGTAATAAACTTTGAGAGCTGGAAAGCGCAGTCCCACATGAAATAATGAAAAGGGTTAAAATCAATCGTTAGCTTTTTTATGCTGTCTTGTGTTTTGGCCAAAGAGTGTAAATTCACTCACTATTTCTGAAGTAATTCCTACAGAATGCTAGAAAATTACTTTTAACATAAAGCAATTATTAAAAGCACTTTGCATGTTATCACTGATCCTTAAGCTTTGAAGAGCACCAATATCACAGAATCAAACCAAATCAAGAGATGTGAAGAATATAAATGTCTATATTACATAATTCTATTTCTTAAATTTTCTGTGTCTAATGAACTTTCTATTCCTTTCTGTAGGAAGGTATATATTTGACATTCCTCCCACAAACTAAAGCAGCTATAAATCTAGAAAGCCTAAAGCTGTATTTCACCTTGGTACTATGTAACTTTTGCTACAGGTACAGAAATGGAGGATGTGAAAATTGTCAAAACAACTATCTATTACCTTTATATATTTTTACCCAGGTCACAAAAGCACAAGACTGGCTTCAGTGACACTTTGACTAGGGGTCCCTATTCCCAAAGGCCATTTCTCCACTTTCCAAACATGTACATATTTTCTGCCCTGAATTCTGGCATACATTAATGTATGCATGATGTTTCATCTAGGTTCTGTTTCCATCATTCTGTTCATGAATATCCACTTCCTAAGAAGAGTTTGAAAGCAAAATAATTAAAATAGAGTAATAGATCTGAAACACTGATTGCAGGTTTTTAGCATGATATCAGCAATAAACCGGCTTTTAGTGGAAGATTACTCAGAATTTCTGTGGTCATTTCCATTTTCATTGGCATATAATGTTTCTAGGCAAGTCTCACTGCTCTGAAACCTACTTATTCCAAACAGCAATGATAAGTTTTTATGAATCTGAAAACAAGTCTGTTTGAACTGAGTTCTGAATCTGCTGTGGTGCCAGCATGGGGAACAATGAACTTATCTTATGTAACTTCAAAATTAAATGGTTAAAAACAATCCTTCTCCCTCCCTATGTGTAGTTCTCCCCACTCCCCTCCTTCTTTACCGTTAATAATTATAATAACATACTCAGATGCAGGCAGTGTTATTATCTGATAATGCCTGAAATTTGAAATGGGCCTATTAGCCACCCGAGGCGAAATATAATTGCCCAGTTTCTGTGCACTATCAGATGGCAGATGATGCTGCTGAGTGTTATTACTTAAGTATTTCAATTTTTCATGTGGTGGAGAAATTAAATTTCAACTGTGTTCTGCAGCAAAACACTCAGCTTTGAAAGGTGTTACTATTTCCAAAAAGTTGTGATGCTGGTACTGTTACCCCTACAACCTTTGGTAAAATTGGTGCTTTGACAGTATAATTGAAGCTGAAGAGCATTGCTGCTGGGAACATTAATGTGGTATATACTATAGTGAGTATTTGCAATTCCAAATAACAATAATCCCATGTCAGCTTTGCTAAGGAAGGAAGGCCCATTTCATTGCTGGTAAGTTACACATCTCCAGCTCATAGGCACTTTCCATTGAAATTCCACCTGGGCTGGTGTTCCCAAGTCTGAGCTCTACTTCACACTACAAGTTTGAAATATTCAGATTAAATTCCTAGCTGCTGCATTTTTGTTTTTCTTTTTTTCTTTTTTTTTTTTTTTTTTTTTTTTTTCACTGAATAGTTTGTTCCCAGAAGTAGGGAAGCCAGCTCATAGCTCCTTCAGCTGGTGGTGTGATTCAGAATTAAAGGCTATTTGCCCCCCAAAAAAATCAAGGGTGCAGTTTGAATAATTTCATGTTACACTGAAATCTTTTACGCTGAAACCTTTGGGACTCCCTCCCAGAGGAGCAAGTCTAATAACACTGCCTGGGTAGGATAGACTTTGGGGCTTGATATATCAGCCTCACCTACAAGAGCAAGGAGAAACTATACTTTATTAGAATCAGAATGTACTGGTATTTAGCATCTTTGTGCTACTGCCTAAGGCAGGCATGAAACAGTAGTTATTCCAATCTGTTGTAAGAATTATGTGCTTTCAAAGAATTTCAGAGAGTTAAGCTCTTTAAAGAGCTGACTTTTTAAGAATTTTCTGGCTTTTAGCTCAGGTTAGGGTCAGTTTGTCTATACAAAACTTCCAGATGCTGTTATTCCTTCTATGATGCCCTGGTTACACAATTCTCATTCACAGGTGAAAAGGTAAGTTTTGAGTGGGCTCTAGTTTCCTGCAAAATTACCTCTGACTTCAGGTTCTCTGCTTTTATTTTCCCTTTAAGGAAAAAAATAAACTTACAACCCAACAAAAAAGTCAATTTAAAATAATTTTTTTTTTTGAGAAATTCATATTGTATTGCTCAATTTTCATATTAACAGCTAACTGAGAAAAATACTCCATCATTGAATATGAAAATATTTCAATTTCTTTCCTTCCCAGATGCTTTTGGAGCATCTGGACTTTGCTTTTTTTTTTTTTTCCTTAATGAATAGAACAATTAGTGAAACCATGATTAAGAAATTCTGATAAGAGGAGGAATTCAAAAGCAGCATCTAGAGCAATAAAAATGAACTTCAGAGTGGGGAGAACCAACTATCTTCCCACCTTTTCCCTGTGGCAATGGTTGATGTATAGAGCCCTTGACTTAGACAGAGCAGTGAGGGAGGAAGCAGCAGAGGGTTGTGTCACTGGCTCAGTGTGTTGGAAGGTATTCCTTCTGCTGTTGGATTGTGTGTGAGTCATGCAATAAGACTGTTACCAAAATGCTGTTTTTCCTAGGAATTCCTCAAATAGCATAATTCAGCTACGAGAAAGGAAGGTATTTGCTTTCCAATGTGGGGAGAAATGGTGTTACCATATTTCTGCCTCATGAAACTATTTTCATAAACTCTTTTAAAATAAGCATCACAGAATCACACAGAATAAGGAAGACCTACATTTGTAAGGATTGGATTAGGACATAAAGGAAAACAGAACTCTACTATACTTTGCTGCTTTTTTAGTGGATTTGAATTAAAACACCTTTGAATTACTCAGGCTAAGATGAATTTTGGATCTGAGCCAAATTTCTAGTTTTGATAAAAATGCAATGTCTCTAGCAGGTCACAAGTACATACAAGTCATTTTTGTTTCTTTTTGATTCCTCATTCCATACTTAGGTTGTGCTTTAATGGCCTGAGCAGATTAAGTGCACTCTTGATTAAGTTTTTGTATATACACACACCCTGGACATTGGGAAAATAAATAAACTGGTCTCAAATATCTTTAAACGCAAGGATGTCATTTGCCCTTCATATTTGCCCTTCAGCTCATCAGTATAACGCTGGGAAAAAAAATTCCAGCTCTGAGGCCCAAATTCTCTTCTCAGACCATCAACGGAAATGTGAAGAACTTTGCTGAAAAACAATTCTTTCAGAAGAAGAGTGTGACATACCTGCTAAGTTCACAGTTCCTGCTTGCCTCTTTCCCCTGGATCTTGTTTCTGGTCTGTGCAAAAGGACATGACCAGTACTGCCAAGGCTTGCTTTGGCTCACCAGGTCTCAAAACCAGAGCTTTAAAAATGGAAGAGCACACCAACTTAGAAGATCTGAACAGATGAACAGTTAGTAACTCAAATTCCTTTTTAATATTCATCTCCCAATTGTTTTGGAGAGGCGGTTAGCAAGACTACTCAAAAATTCTGTCTGAATGCTGCACGATCAACAGTGCTTTGGCAAGGTTTCTGCCAAGCCTCCCAGAAGTCCTTCACAGCACATCAAGCTCCCAGAGTCATATAGCTTCCTCTTGGCAAGGGCATTTGATAGTCCACAGACTTCAATGCCAGAAGTGGAAAACAATAAAATAAACTATAAGCTATGAAGCAAAAAGAAAATACAAAAAAGAAAATAAAAGAAAAATTATACTCATTGTAATTGAGTCAGCTTGTTGAGGGACATAAAAATCTAATCAATTGCTTTTGCATAACAATCAGTTGTCACATTGGGCTCTAATTGAGCAGCCAGATGGAGCCCTGCAGTTGTAGACTGTAGTAGTAGTATTCCTGGGATGCACAGAGCCACATCAGGCGATGAACATTAGGCTCATCTTTCTATTAATGTGTAAGGAGAGCGCCGCTTTACAGGCAGAACCAGATTTCCCAAACCAAACATATTCCACTCAATGTGCCTCTCTCCCATATAGAGCAGATAGAAACCTTTCTTTTAATGGATCTTTTCTGGGCTTAAAGGTATTGCTGAATATACTCTGAAGTTGGAGCATGCATGGCTTCCAAATGCCCAAGTGACATGGAGTATCCACAGGAACTTCATCGCCTTTCTAACGTTTCTGTATATGCTCCATATGCGTGGCACACTTAAAAGGACACTGACGAGACATTTTTCATAAACATTCTGTGCCTTAGTGTTTATAAAAGCTTCTTGGGAAAACTGAAGCTGGAATCCATTTCTTGAGTGAATTGTTTTTCTCCTCCATCTGGATACTTTGGTTTACTTGGCTGTGAGCTTTCTGGTAGCAGCAGAAGCAAGTGGTAATAAGGAACTGAGAATATTTAACTATTTATCCCTAAAATTAACCAAAAATAGGCAAGTCCCATTTTGAGTATGCAAAGCTTGGCAGCATTCTGTCAAATAGGGCATTGAATCAAATATTGTCAAGAAATAAAAGTGACCAAACAAAGCTTTTTGCCTAAATATAACTTGTGTTTCTCTCCCTGTCTGTGTTCCCTAAGATCTTCTCTGTCCAATAAATTTCATTGACTTTGGAAAGGGCTCAAAAATACCTCATTAATGTCTGTTTTTTTAAAATGGATCTACTTGATGATAGGTGGCCAAGTAGACAAAAATATCGATTCAGAGATCTGGGGAAAAAATTGAACTTGCTGATTTTTTTCCTAGCTTCCAATAATGATTAAAGTTAAAATAATTCCTCTAGGATTTAGTGACCCTTCTCTTCAGTGGAGGAGAACTGCTGAGGGCAGCTGCCACTGCTGCACTGCATGAATTTAGCAGGATGCTGGCTGGGACGTGGTGCATGGTGGTGACTTTGCAGAGACTGTATGCATTGCAGGCACGCCATGAGCAGCCACCCTTGTGCTGAGGCTGTGGTCAGCCTGCCACATCAACCTCTGACAGGCAGATAGCAGCCCCTGGTTCTTTTTATTGATTGATTTGACCACAATTAAGATCCATTATCTTCATTGTGAAACCTTTTTTTTTTTTGCAGTCTCCCTCTCAAAGGGTCTTCAGACAGCATTTCTTTCTGCTTTTCTCTTACTTTCACAGTTCTCTTTAATTTCCTCTCTTCTGTCTTCTAATCTGAGTCCTAATTTCATGGCTGTGCAGACTACCTATTAACAGCTGTCATATTCTTTCTCCTTACCTCTTTCTCTCTACCCTTTCTTGTAGCTGAAAATTTCAGCTAAATATAGTTAGGATATGCTCTGGGGAGTTCACAACAACTCTTAAGGAGCAGTACACAGGTTGCTTTCACTGCTGTAAAACACTATTTGACAATTACCCACAAAAACAAAGTCCTTCTAAAGATTCATCGCTCACCAGAAGCCACCTTAACTTCAATTCTTCATAACTCTGTGTTACCTTTCACTGCAATTAGCTACAAAAAGGATTAATTTGAATTTTTCTATTTTATATAACTATTTATATACATATATATAAAAATTATATATGTATCTATTACTGTATTGTAGCATCTTATGGATTACTATTTTGTAGTCATTCTAGTGTAATACCACATTGAAACAATGCATTGATAACAGAAAGTAATACTTAGCACATTTTCAATTAATAGCCTGTCTGAAAATGGATCTTTGTAAAAGAGATGAAACCTTCTTATTATCTAGTCATTTCTTAATGATTGAACCAAAATGAATGAGTCACTGCTTTGTTCCTCTGAGAAATCATCAAAAAACCAAGTTCCTTCCTCAGGTTTCAATCAAGGACTTCAAAACTTCCACATGCTTTCAAGAAAGATGCCTCCTTTTCAGGATATCATTCCCCATATGCATTTCTGAAATATATGCAACTAGACTCAATAAGCATATTTAATCACAGCCACCAAAACACAACCATTTGGTTTTATGTCTTGGCCAATGGTTTTTGAATGTGAGATACCACAGTTTGGCTAAAGTACACACAGAGATTATGAGAGAAAATATTCTCTGTTGAGAGAGAACTGCTTAATTGTTTCATTAATATTAAAATGTGCACAAAAATTTACTCTCTTATTCTGAGCTGGGACAGCCCTTCAAACTAAGAGTGCTGGTCCATTGCTATTATGCTGTCATGTTAAAAAAAAAAAAAAAAGAAAAGAAAAAAAAGGCTACCTTCCATTTTAACAACTTCTTGGCTTTTTACCTTATAATTATAGATTGATTATGGCTTTCAATCTCACTTTTTAATGTGGTTTTTATTGTAAAGGATGATAGGTCCAAGGGGATTTTCAGATAGGAGATGACTCCTTTGGGAGTGATTTGTATAAGAACTGCTGGATGCTGCAGATAAGCTTGACACATCTGGGAAGCAGTCTGTGTGTGGCTTTTGATGGGATGTGCTTTTAGTGGCTCCAACCACCACCCAGGGATAGCGTGAGCTCAGAGTTTGCTCAGGGCTCTTGACCCTACCCAGGCAGTGTGTTTTTGTTTGCCTTCCTTGGCCAGGTATACCACTGAAAGATCATTGTGAGGAAAATTCCCAAGTTATACCTTCCTCCTAAAAATCAGTCAGCACTTTGGTGTCTGTGTGTGAAGACACCTCTGCTCTGGTCATACCTAAGAGAGATGATTCTACTGTGGCTGTCTTTTTAATCCTAATTATATCAGGGTGACATTTTAGATTACAAGTAACTATCCAGTGCTGTGCATGGAGAATGATTTCTAAAGAGAAGCCTGTGTAAGACCACAATCTTGCCATGGCCGGCTGGAGGGATATCTGGAAGTCCACACAGTCTGGGAGGTGTCTCATGTCCACATCTAGGCTTGTGGGGCTGTTGCCCCTTTGTCATAATTATACAAGTTTTTTGCAAAGGACGTGGTAATTGTGTCCTAAAACTCCTTCTGGTTAGGCAGTCTGATTTGTCAGGATTATGTGTCTGTCCCATGCTCCCATGCGGGCTCTGAACTCACAGCATCAGCCCTGGAGAATCTCAGGATTCCTTAATTTCCTACTCTGATGAGATCTCAAACCTAAGCTGTAGGTTTGGGACTTGCTCTGGTATATTGAAAACAATTTTGTCAGGTCTTCAAATGCAGATTTTTGTGTATGGGCATTGGAATCACTTTAAATCCTTGGTTTATATGCATTTGTTTATTACATTGGTACAAACCCATCCAAAATACTTCACTTTCTGGATGCTGCCTTGGCATACAGAACATTATAAGAATAAATTTTGTTAATATGGCCCAGGCCCTAGACCTCATCATCAGCCTAATCAGACTGTCTGCGCCTTGCAACAAATTCTAAGAACCTCACCTCACCAAACTTGGGATTGGCAGCTGAAACAACCCATAGAAAAATACTGGTGAAGAAGGCTTCGCAGGCAGTCATGAAAGATACATTCACTGGAATATCTTGAGCTGTGGGGAGTCAGAAATTTTCCACTGACATGATTTTTTTCCCCAGGAAAACACACAATTTTGTAAAAAAAAAATTTCTCATGGCAAAATTTTTGTTTGCAGTTTCTCATTTCCTGGATGACAGCCACAGAGAACAGAACTGGAATTCCTTCTTTGAACTAAGGAAGAAAGCTGTGTATGTGGACACCCAGCTGTTGACCTGCATCTGTCAGATTTCATACACTTTGATAGTCAGTAGTGGAAGTGACAAATCTGAAACATCAAAATAATATACATGCCCAAATTACAATGCAGACTCCTTGCCGGATGTCCGATAACAATCTTCCCAATTAATTTGGTCCAATGCTTTAAACATATAACAAATTAAGTGAAACTTCAGCCTTTTCTCAGCGAAGACCACAAACTGCATCTCACCACTACCAGAAAATGGAAATTGTATGTGCCTGTGTGTGGCCTATCCCTTATTCATCAATTTCCTCTCAGTGGAGCTGCTTTTTTTGATTAGGTTTTCATTACAAACCAGCTGCAAAACACTGATTTAAATAAAAGGAAAGCTTGTGGGTGGTATTAGCAGTTTTACTACTTGAGGAATATTAAATTGTGAGCATGGATTTACCTGAACTTCAGTTCCTGGACATTTTCTAGAAACCTGTTTATTGAAAAAACCCTACCATACTGACATTTTTATGTCTGCTGTTCTCTCTGTCAATGCTCTTTTAGAATCAGTCTTGGCTTTAGGATCCAGATTTACTTCACAAGCAAAAATGTTTTTTAAAAAAGATGCCCTTAGGTAGATCAGAAATCTTTACATCATTTTTATTGTAATATCATCCTGAAATTACTTTATCCCTAGTGTAACTTTCCCAGAAATTATTTTTTACCTAAATGATCTTAATTGCAACAAATACAGATGTCTGTCAGGCAAAATAAAAAGTAATAGTTATAGGTGAGTTTGTACTTCTAGAATATTCCTCATATAAAATTAATGTAGTGCAACACATACACACACAAAGCAGTAAAAAATAAAACCCATTGAATTAGTGATTCAGATTCTGTTTCCAATTAAGTTGTTGTATACCCAAAGCAATTCCACAGATTGCTGCATTATTACTTTTGATTTATTCCACTATAATTAAGAAAAACTTATGTCATTAACTCCAATGGAAGCCACAGTCTGAAAATTTAAACTAGAGAATATACTTTGAGATAGTTTCTGACTAATGAATTGCAATATAATTCAGAAAAAAGAACCAGTGATTTAATACTAGCACCCTTTCATCATCTTACCTAACTTTGTGTTCCAGGTATGCATCCCAGTTAGAAAAAAAACCCCAAAACAAAGTACTAAGACTTAAACAAAACCATTTTTAATTTTATTTTTTACATTACAGGTAATATTCATCTGCCAAACATTAAGAGTTAAATTTGTGTAACAATCTAGATCTCTAGCAGAACAGACTCAAAGCAGAAAGAGTATATTATGACCCACTAAACTTTTTCAGAGTCCAAAATAATCGCAGTCTGCTCCATTTTTCTTATCCTGTTACTTTTCATTTGTTCTGTGAGTTATGACTCCTTATACCTGCTCAGATCATCACTTTATTTGCTGTATATACCAAGCTGCGTTTATCTATCGCCCTTTCTGATAACAACTGATTTTTGCATGGATCCTAACTATCCTAACAACCTTTCAAAAATTACGGCAAATTTGTCAAACTCATAAAAATAGACATCTTTTTTCCATTAATTATTCATCACCTGAATCAGTTAAACCAGATTTTGAATTATGTCAAACACACTTTCTGAAGAATTACTATAAACTCTGTCCTGAAAGAGGTAACTTTAGATGGCAGTATAAGCGCGACCTGGCATGAGATTTTTTTGGTAGTCCCAGACCCTGTAATGCCTGCACCTCAGTTTTAGAAACCAAATTATATATACTGCTGGCCTCTTGATCAAACACCATGCATCCTGCTACAAAATCTAGTAATAAAGTAGCCAGAAAAGCCTGTAATTCTGTATTCAATTTCTTTTTTTTTTCCAGAGAAGAGGGGATAAATGTCAAATTCATAGACAGGCTGCTATTTCACTGCAGAAATAATTAGATGGACCTTTCTTGACTCCTAGACTACAGAATAAAATACTTCTAGGTAATAGTGCCTTTTGTGCTGTTTTTAAGAGTCCATGACTGATGCTGCCTCTTGCAAAGGCACACTTGCCTCTGTGATTAAATATTTACCACAGTGAAAGAGCAGCAGAAGAACTAAGTGCCTCCAACTGACTATTGCAGAGGTCCATAAGGGACTACAGTACATAAATAAATATTTTAAAAGATCAGGTCAGAGCAGTGTCCATATCAGGCCATCTCCCTGTAGATCAGGGTGTGCTGTTTGTTGGAAGGCAGATGGATGTTTGCTTACCAACAAACTGAGCCTCCACTTTACTCACTGTGCCTTTGCTATAGATCACTTGTTAAATTATCACATTAATCATGTATATGAAGAGCTCTGCTTTGCCTGGTGATTAAGAAGGGTGAGAAAAACATAATTAAAGGTGCTACAATTGGTTTTGTTTATCCTGGGTATTGTTATTGTTTCCAGGGTTCACCCACAGGAAGAAAATTCACATTTAATTCTTTGGACCAAGAGGTCTCTGAATTTATCTTAGACACACGGGAGCCATCTGTCTCTTCTTTCCTTGAAAAAACAAAATACAGGGCATCTTGCCCCAGGTCTGCTACTAAGAGCATTTGGAGGGAGTGGAAGGGAGTCAATAATGCTCTCCCAGGCTGGCTGCTGGACCACAGCATAAGCTCATGCTCCAAGAGGAAAGTTGGCCAGTCCTTGGCTTATAGCTTGTGGAAATGGATAATCATTGAGAATGTTTTTCAGTTCATGGCTGCTCAGGTTTTTTTCACCTTTCTGTGGAGAACAACTCTAATTTGGGGTCCTTCTAAAACCTGTGGTTGTAGAATTCATCTGGTCTGCCAGTACTCTCAGGGGACTCCCCTACAGAACCCAGGGCTTGCAGACTTCTGCAATTCTCATCCTTCTAGCTACATCTTGCTTGTGCTAGTAGAATGAATTGAGGGAAAAAAAAAAGACAAAACCTGAAGAAGTAACTCTGTTGCAACAGATTTGGGGAATCAAAATAATAATTTTTTTATACTGAACTGTGATGATATAAACAAATAGATGTGATGAGGAAATTAATTAATCAAGAGTTTATCAAATATATATGTCTGAAAATAAAGTATGAAATAAGCATTTTTATGCAGCCTTCTGAGATTTGAGAACACATATTTATAAGGTGTTACAAAGTCTTGCAGCAGTTCAAGGTATGTGAGTGAAATAGATTCATTGCTACTAAGACTGGGGCAAGGAGAGGGGAAAGTTTCAGACAAGGGATATCTATTGCTAGGTTTAAATGCATTTCCTTTCATAACTCTATTTTCAGTTTCTCCATCCTAGTCACACAGGCATGAATTTAGAGTAGGTTGTCTTTCTTTGTTTTCAGGCTAAATAAAGAGGAATTTACGGAAGCTTAACAAAAAAGTTTGTTTGATAAGAAGGCATTACCAGCACTAATGACAAGCAAAGAGAGGCATAATCAAAGATGGCACCCCCTGAAGCAGGAAGAAGATAACCCAGTTCTGGAGGTTTTGGGCAACATCTTTTGTAAACTGCTGTCCTTGGAGCTGAGGAATGGTGCTCCTGTCTCTCCTGTGCTTGAATGACTCCCAGGGACCCAGCAGTGCAGCTATTGTTGGCAGAACAACACCTACTACTTTTTAGAAAACATGAAGCAGGGCAGGTGAGCAGTATAGGGCTTTTCTTTTGCCCTAATGAAACACAAGCTGGGATGTAATTTCTCCAGTGAAGGGTAGCACTGTATGTCCATGTGCAGCCTTAGCTGTGATGAAGCTGTGTTCTGGCCAGGCCCTCTGCAAACCATACACAGGGGATGTTGAAAAGGCTAACATCTCCCATCTGTGTTACATGAAAGAGATGAGATTTGTTTCTTTATTTTTAGAATGGAAAACAACCTCGGTTGTGGCAGAAAACTCCAACATAGAAAACAGGTTGCAACATTATGTGCATGGCTGGTAAATAGACTTCTTTTTCATATTTAACAGATGTACCCCTTGCCTCAAGGTTCAGACATGCACAGGTTTTAGCCAATGCACACCAATCAGGATATACCCTCCTCACAGCCAGTGCATTCAAAGATGGAATACTCTCAGATCATATTAAAGAAGATGGGAGAAGAATTAGGTTGCTATTTCTTTGGGTGTGTAGAGATATATTTAAAATCATTCTGATCTTGTAACTGTGGTATTTGTTTTCAGTAGTCTGACTGAGAGGGAAATACATGAAAATACATTTCAGGCAGCATCTTGTTTTCAAAATTTTAATGGCTACTTACTTACATGAAACACCTTATCAGATTAATTTCTGGTGAAATGAATAATTATCATCACACATCAAACAGGTCATCAAGCCATTCTGACTGTCTTGGCCAAGAAAAATAAAAGCTTTCCTTCTGATTATGATCACAATAGTGTCAGAATAATAACTACTTTTTTTTTCTACACAAGTACACAGCATTATTGCAATTCTACTTCTCAACATGTTGATCATCTCAAAGGAATCATAATTTACCATTTCAACTCCATCAAATGTCCAGGACACTATATGGCTGCTACATATGAGCATGTTCATTTTCATTTAAAACTGTTTTGACTTCAGCAGTATGCAGAGATGTTATACAGGGCTGGGATGATAAACATACTCCAAGATGTGGCCAAGGGCCAAGGAACAGTTGTTTCCATGCTTCATGCTCTTGCTCTTTGACAGGGTCTTTAATAAAGCTGTGTCTCTCAGGATGGACCACAGTCTTGTAAACTAAAAAAGCTCATGGTAGGGGAATTACCCAGGCTGAGAAACCCTGAGGGGACCTGAAAGAAGTTTTTTCATTTTCTTGTCTTTTTTTTTTTCTGTTTGGTTGGAAGGGATATATTCTGTAAAATATTCCTGTATTAAACAAAAAGGATTAAAATTCCTTCTCCCTCCTCTCTTTTTTTTCTTCATAGACATAATGTTAATGGGAATTTTTCCAAATAGGCCTACATGGATTAAAAAAGTCTCTGGTCAACGTACCATATTTCAACCATAATTACTCCTATCTATAGCATGTGCCACAAATACATTTAAAAAAAAAAATCAGGAAGGAGATGAAGCTGCAAAACAATTAGTGTTATCCTTTAAAAATGCAGAAGAATGAGCATAATAATTGACCATAAGAAAGGGAGTGCCCAGAGTTTTCATTCTTATGAGTTTACAGAGAAGAATAAAAGGAAATGCTTGCACTTGCTGAAGAAACTTAGAGGATGCAGAAGTTAAATCCTCCAGCAAATTAAATACATTGCCACAGATACAGAGAATTCCCTTAGGTTTTACCTACATCTTTCATCTGGAGTTGTCAAAGCACTTCTTAAGGCTTCAAGAGCTGCTTTCATGCTGACATCTGGGACAATTACTCCTTAAACTTACCTTCTAGAAATATTTTGGCACAAAACATCACAGAAGTTAGGTCTTATAAGACTGAAGGTGGTGGTGGTGATTTAATTAGAAAAATGGTAATATTCTGCATAAAAAACCAATGGTCTGAAGAGTAAAACTGTATATGACCAAAATTATTCACAAATTTAGGACGAATTCAGAAAATTCTCTTTGCACAAAGCTTTAATAATGATACATGGGGGACAACATAGCTGAGGAAACAGGTGCAAAAAATAATGATTATTCCATTGAACAGCTTGAAAATGTGGAACAAGTTCAGACAATCAAAATCTACTTCCTAGTGGAGGGGGGGGGGGGGG
>VWZP01001128.1:345018-545884 GCA_013396995.1 Dicaeum eximium
AGAAATGGTCACATGACTCAAGTAAAGATAAAGGCAAAGCAGAGGTCTGGGTGCATATTTAACACCTCTAACTTCAAACCTAAGTGCCTAATGCTGCCAACTCGAGAACTGGTGTATATGCTGTGGTATGAAATATGAGATGTGCAAGGTCCTTAACCTGCTTTTCTGATTAATGAGGAGAATTTAAGAACCATTCACCTGTTTTAACTCAAGGGGACATGTAACTGTGTGGCTGTCTGGTTTAATTGCAGTGCAACCTGTGATTGGGTCAAAGAAATTATGCCTGCAAAATAAAGACATAATATGCCTTGAATTTGATTTTTATTTCTCCAAGTTACAAATGGGTTTCAAAGTGACCACAGATCATGTCATTCATAAGAGGAGTTTGGAGAAACATGGGGAGTGTGCAGTGGAAGCTCAGTTGCAGCAGACTTCCTCTTCAAACAAGATTAAGGATTACTTCTGAAGTTTTAACTGGTAAACATACATGTATTTCAGTAGGATATTTTTCCACATGTATCACAGATTCTTGGACTGACAGGTTGAGAAGAGGCACTCAGAGTATTCAGTCCTGACTTACAGCCAAGATTAAGTGTCAGTACTTTTGCTGGGTATGATAAAAGCATGGAAGGTTGTACTGGATTTGGAGTAAATTTGGAGGATGACAATGAGAGATTATGAAAATGATTGTGAAAAGAAAACAATTGTGTTGCATAAAATTTCCTATTTACTATTCTGAATGTTTATTAGGTGTGCTTTCAGTGTTTGTGGGAGTATGCCCAACAGGCAGAAGAGCAGATACCTCCACCGTGGTTTGAAGAGAAGCAGTGTCACTGGCATGCAGAAGAGTTTGGGATGATTGAACCTTCTGGAATTATGCCAGCCTGATTCAGAGAAGAAGGAGGGTAGTGAAATGACTACAGAAGGACAGGTTTATAGGGTGATCCAAAGGTACTACAATATTACTTCTTTACTACTAGAAATTTTTCCTATTTTTTCATAAAGGATACTCTTTGCAGTTTCTTCAGAAACAGTGAAGCTTTCACTTCAGTGGGTTATTTTCTTAAAAATTAGTATTTTACATGGATTACAGCAATAAACTATAACTAAAGAGCAATATTTTTAAAATTAACACAAGGCTTCAGGCCTCGGTGTTCCTGCAGAGGAATATATCAGGACTTTGTCACTTCCTGCTGGGATGGAAGGGATCTGTGCTAAATACACCTCCAGCACCCAAAATGAGATGTCCTTGCTAGCACTACCAGTGGCAGCTGGAGACACCTGAGCAAACACAGGTATCCTGAGCATGCTTTGCACAGAGCTCGTGCAGTACGGATGCGGAGTGACCACCAGCCTGGCACAGAAGTTAAGGAAAAGAGAACAAGAGAACTTCCCTAAAATTCACAAACGTCACTCAGGAGCACAAGGGACAATGGGGACAATCTGAAATGAGAGAGGCTCAGACTGCCCATGAGGGTAGCCAAGCAGGGTCACAGAGGTATTGGGCAGTTGTAGAGCAGAGTGTAGGGCTGGGTGTCCTCCTTCCAACTGATTTATCCTGTGATAACAAACAAGGATGGCACAGGTTCATAGATGTTGCTAAAAAAACCCAACAACAACAATAATACCAACCTAAAACAAACAAACAAAAAAAAAGCCCAAACAAAATCCAACCAAAAAAAAAACAACCCTAAAGTATAAAAAGGCTTTTATTTAATACAGCAGTCCTCCCTTGATAACTAGAAAGATGGTGGTGTGGAAGGCACAGACAAATATTTGTACAACAGCCATTTTATATGATATATGAAGGATAACCAAAGGAAGTTAAATTGCTCTCTCAGCAAGAGATCAGTGAAAACAGAAGGGATTTGGATGAAAAACAGGCTCTGAACATGCATTGATTAGAACTTCACAAGTTTAGTCGGAATGAACTAATGTTAAAAAGTCACCTTGGTCAAGTGAAATGATTAAGTGGAAACATTTTTAAAGCTAGCAAAATGTTTCCTAAAAGAATATGACAGTCTGACAGAAAATAAGCATCTGGTAGCAGACTGAAGTGAGATCAGCTACAGATGAAAGAAAAGAAATGGAATATTTTAGTTTGGTTTCAGTACAAGAGATCAATCACAGAGTTTGGGTTGATCTTGAAGCAACTTGTTCTACAATTGTATTAGAAAAGGTGCTTAAGCACCCTATAATTTGAGCCCTGCTGTTCTTACAACAACACTAAAACAAGGGAACTTAAGTAAGTTTTTTTAAAACTCTTCGTGAACTTTAGTATTTGATTGCTTTATTATGACAGAGACAGTATTCATACAGTGGAAATTTTCCCTAAATGAATCAGAAAATGATACAGGAAGTTTGCTCACTTGATGGAACTCAAGGGGCACCTTTTAAGTCAGATGGGCACAGAGCATCCTCACACCTGTTGTCAGGATAGAATCCCATCCACCAAGGAGTGAGTAGACCTGGCAATGTAGGCTAAGCTTTGCAGAGCTCTCCAGCCCTGCTGGGGAAAATGGATGTGCTGAACATACCCTCATCCTTCCCAAAAGTTCTTGTTCTGTTAAGTGAAATGAGAGAAGTTTGAAAATGACAAAATATTTTGACTCACTTGGCAATGTCAAATTTAATTTTGACATTTCTGAGGCATTTCTATGAAACTGAACCCTTTCATGAATAATTTGAAAGCGTGGATTTTTCATTTTAATTCTGGATGCAAACAAACACTGAAATATTTGAATTATCCATGTGGTGAAAACTGATTTGGCCAACAGTGTTCTGCAATCAGTTTAGGCACTCAATGGATTTTAACCATTCACAAACTTAATGTGATATGCCAAATATTTTTTCCTTCTCAGTTGTACCTTGAGTATGGTAAAATAATTTCTTTAATCCTGATCTGCAATGGCTCTGTGTAAGATTGACACCTTTAGCTTTCCTTCCTCTGCATAAACATATTTGATCTTGCTTGTTAGGAGCTGTGAAGCATAACTGTTAATGAAGTGTAGCTTTTAGACCTCAGATAATGATTTATGTAACATTAAGAGTAAGGTTTGCATATAGTCTGCTTTATCTGCTGCTAAGACAAGTGCATTTAGCTATTTATCTAGAGCACAATATGAAATTAATCCACTATTCACTTTGTTTGGTTTCAACCCCTCTCCTGGAGTGATTTCTTCCTTTGTTGTCAGACCAGCCCTCCTCTGGGGCCAAGGAAGGAATCCTGGATGAAATGATCATGTTTAATGAGAATTTTTCCTGCCTATTAGACTTTTCTCTCTTAATTATCAGCATTAAAATCTCAGGCAGTGCACATGCTGAAATGTTTCCTGGGTTGTCAGGAATATACATCCTTAGAAACCCTGCCAGCAGTTTCTATAATCTTCACTGGGCACAAGGCCAGTGTGTGCCCAGACTAAGTTCCCTTGGCATTAATAACAGCGTAGAGACATGGTCGTTCTTGGAAGTTCACATCAAGCTTGAAAATCATCTGCTACTTGTGAGTTTGTACACAGTGCCAGTGAACTCTGAAAATTGAAGCTGAGGATCTTGCTGTGAATAATGACAAGCCTAAACATGATCAATAGCTGTGTTCCAAGAAGCCCGTGCACAGCTGGTGGCAAAATAGGCACGTTTAATTTCCTCATATAGCTGTTTAATTTTAAAACATGTTGTGTATACATACACAGATCAGATTTTGAATTTGGTGCTGCATGTAGCAATTACAGATGATCTTCAGAGTGGAATCTCAGAAGAAGATTAGGGAATAGGAATGTTATTCAAAAATTTATCTATTTCATCTCTTTTGTCTCCTGCTGTGGTAGAATTTAGATTGCTTGACATCCTCCAACAGATGCTATAAAGGAAACATTGGCTATTTGGCCCAGATCTTCCACAGCACAACAAAGGTCAGCAGAACATTAATATCTGTTTTCAATAGGCTGCTCCAGATCTCTCTTCTATTGGCGAATAGCAGAAACATTTGTTTAAAACTCATCTGACACTGTGCAAGTTATAAAAGTACAAGATCAGACTGAAAGCCAAGGGAAAGCTTTGATAAATATTTCTATCTTTACAGAATGGTTTCTTACATTTTCAACCTGTTCTTGAAATGTAAATGTAAACTTTAACAGGAAAAATGACCTGAGCAAGAGATTGAATGTAGGTCCAGGCAGAAAACCACAAAAAAATCTTGTGGATTTTTTTACAGAAATGTGAAAAAATAAAACCATCTCTTCTCTTTTTGCAGAACAGGTGCGACACTATGATGAGCTATGTTTGTATTGATGAAACTGTGTTCAAAGTAGTGGCTTAGAATAGAGTGGTATGTGCTGGTTTGTGTTTGTTTTTCTTTACTTAAGGTTATCTACTAATGGAAGGACTCCCAAAGACGAGTGATAAGTTGACCAAAGGCAGGCTCATTCACAAAGATCAATGGTCCAACAGCACTCATCTATTATCTTGGACATGTGTGCATGGTAATCGATGGTCATCCATCTCTTTCCTGGAGGTCGATTAATCTTTTAAATTTTGTATGCTTGGTACCTTGGTGGAGAGCTTTTGATAATACCTGCACAAGCTTTTCCTTTTCTACACTAAAAAAAACCCAAACAACTAAATTATCTAAACTATATGGGATATGGGATATGGTTCTTCAAAATCTAAAGGGAATAACTGTTTGAGGTGTGAAGTCAGCTCATGGCCATTTCTTCTTCAAGTTTTGAGGCCACACAAAAACTTTTAAATGCTTTTACCTGTAATGATTTTTAAATCAGAGAAATTGAGCAAAGTTTTAGAACCAAGTTTATTGTTTATGAAGCTGAGTAAATTAATCTTGTAATATGGCATAAAAGATAACGCTGTCAGATGAGATTGGTGAAGTCTTGAACTTGCAATGAGATCTATGTCTTACCATGGAAGAAAATTAATCTACAATGGGTCTGAAATAGGAGACAGAACTATGTTAAATGCATGTACCTCTGAACATTTAACCGGGCAATAGAAATGACCATCCTTCTGGTAATGTAAGGTCTCTGTCTTGATCAGATGAACCTAATCAAATATCCTTCAAGACAGACCTTCAGCTGGGTGGAATAGCCACCTGACAGTTTATAGCAGAACTTGACAAGAGAGGAACAAGAGCTGTCCTTGGGATATTTCCCAGTGTGCAAAATCTCAGAGAAAGGCAGTATCTTGCTGATAAAGAACCTATGCAGCCTTCATTGAAAGACCTCTCAGCTGGAACAAAAGTAGAAAATACCTAGTTAAATTATCATCTTGCATAAAGCAAAATGATGCCTCCTACTTTTATCTATTTGTTTTGTTTTTCTTGAAAAAGAATTGCATCAAGAGCTTTGTTATCTGCAGGAATTCTAAAATTAAGTAAAAAATTAACCTTCATTAATATTAGTCTAATTTTTATTATTTTCTCTATGACATACATTGCTCTGTTCTAATGCATCAGGTTTTTGTAAGAACCTGTTCTTATTTTTGTTTTCTAAGTATTTAATGCAGAGTGAAGATGGATGAAATAAGATATCCTATGCTGACAAGAAAAAAAATTAAATCATAATTTACTAAATGGTTTACATATGCCTAGTATTCATACAGTAATGTATTATTACATTATTGTATATAGATATTTATTTTTAAAAATTTAAGTTGTTCAAGAGAAAAATTAATGAAATTGATCCAAGATTGACCACAGTTGTCTGAATTCTGTTATAATAAAATGAGGCAGCAAACTGAAAGCAGAAAAAATCATGTTGAAATTATGTGAGCAGATGTCTATTGAAGAATTTTTTTATTCCGATGACTTCTTGCTCCTGAAGAAGTAGACACTGGACCTTCCCTCTAGGTATATTGGCATTTCTTTAGTGCCTAACCTCAGATGTGTTCCTGAGTGATTAGTATGATTGAAAAATGTAGACAGCAGGCTGATGCTATTCATCCAACAATTTTTTTTCACTTTCTAAACTAAACTCCCCACATAACTGAAGAGTAAGCTAATGTATGACTAGAAAAACCTCAAAAGAACCAAAAAACCCCAAACCAGACAAAAAACCCAAAAAACAAAAACAGAAACAAAACAAACCAAACAAAAATAATAAAACAAAAAAAAACCACAAAACACACACACAGAGAAATAAGTCTTATATCTTGGTTAGTATCTCACAGGAAGACTGGCAAAACAAAGAACCCAAATGTTTCAGGTCTTGGTTCTGTTCCATAATAATTTTCACCGAAGACAAGTGTCACTATGCAACTGCCATTCAAGTGAAGTGGAGCCTGCATTTCGTTTTGACTCTGAGGTGTCGATGTGCTGATTAGTTTTCTGATACAGCTTGGTTGTCAACATTTAAAACATTTCTTGGAAGAAGAAAAATAACTTTGAACAGAAGGCATTCTGTTATACCTATATTTATACATATTTCCCTGCACCCTCAAAACCTAGTTCTAAAGCTGTATTGGAAGAGCTGTCACCATCAGCTTGGAAACTGGTCCATTGACAGCATGTCTCAATCAGTCTCTCACAAGTATATGGGTTCTTTTTTTCTTTGTTTCTTTTTTTTTTCCAACATGTTTGAATAGCTTAATGCTTTCCCTGAAAATGAAAAAAAAAAAACAAACCAAACCCGGGCTAAATTCAGCATGGACATTTTGGAGGGTGGCATCTCTCATTACACAGAATAACTTTTTTTATTTTTTTTTTTTTAATTGCAACTGATTTAGGTCATAAATTTGTAATCAGGGTGCTTGCAGGAAATGGAGAAGTTCTGTGCTCCACACACTGCTTCAGTTTCATGTGAAAAATCATTGATGGTTAACCTCTCTACGTGGTACATACTTATCAAGGCACTTTTACTATCTTCTTTTTTTGCCACAGGATAGAAGAGTACCTTCTTTCCAGAACAGTTGGTAGCTTTAACGTGCTCTTGGGAGAGGGGTAGCTGTGAATCCCTTCAGGCTGAGGAATACAGTGAAAGTGATTCTTCTGCATTTTTGAGAGGTGATTTATTTATGTAAAAGGGTGAGGCCATGTCCTACAGTAGCTGTGTTCTCCAAGGGAGGCAAAAAGGCAAGTTGTTCATTTTTTTTCTGGGAAGGAAGACTCAAGCTCATTATTTCAGTGCTCATCATTGCAGACTAAGGCCAGTTTTGGAACTGGGCTTTATTTAATAAATACCTCTCGATACAAGGCCTGTATCTCAGATCAAGACCAGCAAATACTGGTTAGAACTTTTTTGCTTCTGGATAAGAAAAATGAAGACATTTCCCTGTGTTAGAAGGAAATCCAGAAGAAAGATACGTAAAGACAACACCTTTCTTGCTAAAAAAACCAAACTTTTATTGGCAGAAGTAGTACTGACTGAAAGGGGCATAAAGCCTATCATGAGTGAAGTTCATGTTCTGTGTATTTTTCCAGGGATATAATTAACATAAGTTATTTCTGATTTTATTATTGTTGTTGTTATAAGTAGCACCTACAATGTCTTCCAGAAAGAGGTTAAAGAAAATATATATTTTTGTTCTTTCCAATTTGACAATTGTCTCTTGGCAGTGCTTTGTGCATGGTCAGATTTAGTTTTCACTACAAAGTCAGTTTCTTGATCTGTCCATTTATGTACTGGTCTTTCAAAAAGTAACAGGGGACACGAGGATTTTAAAATGTGATCGTAAACCCAGAGAAATTGTCAAGGGGACTCAGCAACAGGTAAAACTTCTAAACTGCTTTTAACTTTCTGGTTTAGCTCTGACTCTTTTTCAACTTCATGGCATCTGTGGGCAGATCTTTGTCTCACCATCTTAATTTCCTATACAGCCCCTTTCAAAGATGATTGAACCTATGCATGAATATTTACATTATATATTCAACCACACACTTTCTCAAGCCATGGGACCCAATTTACTTCCGGAGCAGATAGCTTCTCTCCCTGCCAGGTGATCCTGGTGGGTTTTTTTGCAATGTCCCTCAGATAAGGTGAACTGTGAAAGTGTTGGTGAGATTGGGCAACTGCATTGTGCTTCAGAGTACAGATGTGCTCTTTCTAGAGTGGGTGGCCTCAAAGAACTGTTTAAGACCCATATGGATTCATATCTACTCTTTGGGATGACAGGTTGCACACAGAAATTAAGTCAAAATCACTACAAAAATCAAAAATCACTTGAGGTGCTGTGCTAGGGGGTTAAGCTCCTTCGCTGCAGGTTAGGAGCTCTGTTAGATGAGGTGTTCCACTCAAAATCAGGAACCCCAACCCCCTGTGTCATAAGGTCCTTGCAGTGAAGTCATAATGCAGCATCAAATAAGAGTCTTCCAGTTGCTCTCACTGAGGTGACAAGGAGGAATTATCCTAGAGGAGTGTGAGGGAAGGAGCTAGTTCTTTCTGACTGGAAAACAAGATGAGCTTCTCCTGCTCAAGAATCCCAGGAGATGGAGAAGTTCATTGCCCTACTCTCTTTACCCCCTTCTCCCTACTTTTGGGAAGGGCAGCATCCTTCAGACCCCCAGTGTGCCTTACAGCAGACAAGCATTAGCAGATAGCAAGCCTCCTCCACCTCCAAAGTGGACAGGCCCCTTGGATACAGTGCTCCTTTAAGAGTTTTACTAAATCTGCATGTGTGCTCAATCTGCCCATGGAAGAATTTCCATTTGTGCAGATGGTATCATTTGGCAGATCACTCTGATGTTGGCAGCATCACAGGGGTCATATTTGTGCACAGATGGACTTTTCTTCATCTGTTTCTTTATTGTAATAGACCCGAATAGGTTTTCCCACAATAGTACATATGCGCAGTACACTCTCCTTGTTCCCTGTCAGACAACTTACTTAGCCAGAGCACACAAAAATTTCTCTCTCTGTCTCCTTCTCTTTGTTCATGTATCAAGTCCTCTTTGTTTTGGGGATGCAAGGTGAGGATGGACTTAGGAGAGCTATCAGGGATCTCTGCCTTCCTGAGGTATAAAATCTGGTGGCATGAGCAAGATGATATTCAGAGCGCTGCTGTGAGTTTAGGGTGTATTCATGCAGAGATTTCTTTTTGTGGAAAATATTTTTTGCATAATGCATGTATTTACCACAGCTCCCTCATAAAGCAAGAGCCCTTACGGCTGACATGTGAATGGACAATTGGAGAGATTGAAGAGGCTGGGGAATTGATAATTCAAACCTGGAGATTTTGAATCCAGAGCAATGATTTGACTCTAGTAGCAATAAACAAAAGCTGTTACCATTTGACAGCTGTTTAGAAAATTACGTTAAATGAACTCATTTTTTAGTGATGAGGCTTTTTTTTTTTTTTTGAAGCATCTATTGTCACTCTTGTCACTCTCACAATCTCAGTGTGACAGCAATGAACTGACAGTATAGTTTTCAGGAGCTGCCCTGCCAGTAATGGTTTGTGACACAGCAAAAGGACATTTTGGGAAATTTGCATTGCTTCTATTTTACTTACACAATCACATGCTTTGTTAATAGGAAACTTTATCCCTGTATGACTTACAGTTGAATAATGATGAACCCGTCATCTTGTGACAAAACAGAAATTTTCAGTCTACATGTTGATAAAAACTTTGGCTTTTCCTTCTCACTTGCTAGTCTAATCAATTTGGTTTAAATTTCTTAGATGTCACAGGTAGTGCAAATATTTTGGTATGGGCATTGTTTTCTGTATAGAACCATGAAAAAATTTTTCATGAGCCAGGAAGCTTGGACAGTGGACTTCATAGGCTACTAAATACAGTACCTCATAAATACAGTAACGTCATTTTTATGGATGTTAGACAACATATAGGATACTCTTTTCTTTTTCTTAAGAAAAGTACTGCTTGAAAGAAAACTAGTTGTAATATTACTGAAAAGGCAATTCCGTCTACAACTGCTTCAAAATGAAAAATACTTCTGCTTATTAACTGATTATTTTTAACCTTTTGACAACCTAGTGAAAAAAAGGCATGAACTGGGTACCAGATGAAGCATTTTGAATCAAATTGGGAAGAATATGTGAGTGAAATTCCAGTAACAACTGTTAAATAACTTCTTGGCTATACTGGGTATTGGGGAGAAAAAAAATTTGTGGACTGCAGCTAAATACAGGTTACTTTGGTAATATATAAAAACTCAAAACTAAAAAAAACCCCAACTAATTTTATATCCATCTGGTAAATCTTCATAATTGGTCCCTAATTATCTACTTGTTAATGCATTTCTGGTTACTCTGACACCTTAGGTATTTTCCTATGGATAGATTTCTTGCCCAAGGCTATGGAAAATTATACATGCTGCTATACATCCTTGGATACAGCTGGTTTCTGCTTTGGGGTAATTTTGTTTTTCCATCACAGTTACTGAACATATCTGCACAAATAGCTGCACTGAATTTTACTTTTTTCAGTATGATTCTGGAGCTTGAAAAGCAGTTTAAACCAGAATGTTCCTAGCAGAATTATAGCTTTAGGAAGCAAAACAACAACAAAAAAGGGATGCATAGTATTGTAGTTCTGTAGCATGTTATCATAAGATAACATATGGAAAGAGAGGTACAGATCAAAAGATAAGATGCTTGTGGTGCTGGAGGTTTTGTCTTGTTTTGAGATCATTTAGTATTTTCTTCTTGAACAAGGGACAAATCTTTCCTCCTGATTTTGAAAGGCATACGACATGCTGTTTCACTTGCTGGAACGTTTGCCCTCTCCTTAGATCTAGGCAGGAATTTTAGTCAGCACACTTCTGACTGGTTTCCCCAGATTAACACCTGAACTTCTTTTCCAGAGTATAAGGAGATATAAGCAGTTTGTGAAGCCACATAGGAGAGGACTTTCACAAAGACACTTGTTACAACCTATAGTGGTACAGTTCCAAGTCAACAAGACAGCCAACATCAAGGCCTCTCACAGACTTCCCATTTCATGAATATATTTGCAGGAGATAGATTCTAGAGAAGATTTTATTTTCTTCTTTCATTCCCCAAAAACTGAAATAACTGTAGTAGACATTAATAACTGTGAATCCTAAAACCCAAAGAACACTATAATATGTGAAGTGTACTGGCATAGTAAAATATTTTTCTGCCCACCAGAAGGGGTGGTTGAGAAGAACTTAAGATCTGGGTATCCTTTTCTCTGAAGATGAGTTATCCATGCTGAAAACAAACTGTACAATAAGTAAGAACAAGCACAGGCTAATGATGTTCTTAGCACAAGAATTAAGATGATCAGCAAGGGACAGTTTATAGATCTGGCTTTATAAAGCCCAATCTCCTAAACATGCCTGGCGACTAAGCACCACATGGCTGCTTGCTCAGTCCCCTCTATATACTGCAGTAAACAAATCTAGCAATTGAATATTGAGCTGACCCTCTTTGGTCAACTGGGGTCAGCTGTCCTGACTGTGCCCCTTCCCAATTTCTTGTGCACTCCCTGCCTACTCACTTTTGGGGCAATGTGAGGAGCAGGAAAGGTCTTGTGTGACCACTGCTTACTGATAACAAAACCAAATTTACCACTGGAATAAGGCCCATGGAGCAGTGTCACAGCTGTTCTGTGACTGAGCAATTAATACAGCTAAAAATGAGAAGCCCAGCCCTATTCTATGAACTGGCCCCTGGGTTGATGTACAGGGACCTCAGCCAATCTCGTTCCATCTTAAGCTGCAGACATCTCACTGGTCAAAGAAATGGGAGGTGTTAAGAGCAGACCAAGGAGTGCTTTAGATTTGAATGTTTCAAACCCCGTGTTTAAGGCTGCGTTCAAAGAATAAAGCTCTCTGTTGCCACATGGATTTTGGTTATGTGTCCTCTCTGTCTCCAACCCAGCCCTCCACATTACAGAGCAGCTGATGTGGTAATGGTCAAAGCATGTCTGGTCTGCATGAGCTGATCAGGATTTGTACCTGGTGTGTGCCACATGATGATGGGAAGGACTGGAGCAAAAGACATCGGCTGTCGGGCTGGAGACAGAGCACTTGTGATACAGAGACAGAGCAGCTGACTAGCACATGCAAGTTTTAGGCCATATGCAAGTCTACTCTTGGAAATCATTGCTGGTGAGGATGTTTCCATGGTCTCTATTGAGCTGAGCAAAACCCTGCTGCAGTGTGAAAATGTGACTGCTGAGGTTTGTCAGCAGTGGTCGTGCAGCTCCTGCACCATCTCACTCTCCTCACAAAATAATAAAGGGACTTTGTGTAACCTGAGAGCAGCAGTGCTTGTGGGCACTCACAATATATGTTCATAAGAACCCACAATATAGGCACTTTTTGGAGACTTTTTGTCTCTAACAAGTGCCTATATTGCCTGTATTGTCAGTGTTGCACTAGGCAGGGGATGGATGGACTCTGAAAGGCAGTGGGAGAGAAACCTCCTGCTTTACAGTGACAGTAGGAGATAGGAAAGCCAGTTAGAACACACAAAAAAAGCACTTTTTGATTGCTACAGTCTTTGTGAAAACGAAGGTAATCATGTGCTTAAATTTTGCCAATATGAGTTACTTTGTGAAAGGCTCCAAAATGGAATACAGGCCTGAATACAAACTGACTTTATACACACTAAGGTAGAGACAAGTCAAAGTAAATGAGAAGTGATCCTGTGGATTTTATACTACAAAGGTCTGACATGTTCTGATAGACACCTAAGTCAGCTGTGGATATTTATGTATTAGAGAGGGGGGAGAGAAGAGAAAAAAATGGAGGATAAATGTAACTAGCATTATAATGGTGAGATTTGTCAGAATTTCCATTATCAGAGTCTGTTTACAAGTTGTAAATATTCCCTCTGGGCTAAGACTTAAAATTCAAGGTCACACACAGGAAATTATATTTATCTTTGCTAAATTAAAACATTGGTTCAGTAGCTTGAATAAAACTGCTTTCACAAGAAAATCCTCCAAAGTGCAAGAAGTTCAGACACTTCTGACTTCTTTTTTTTTTTTTCAATCTACATTTTATTTCTGCCTGATATACATGGCATATGCTGGATATGCCTTGATGTGTTACTCTGACATTAGTAGTAGAGATATATTGAAAAGTAATGTACTGAAAGACTTTCACCTATGAATGCAGATTTTCTTGATGACATTTTCTGTTATTTAGCTTGTCAAGCTCCATAGCATTCAGTGTTCCTTCTTTATATGTATAAGAGGATTTTGTTATAAATAAATCTTATCACTATTCAAACAAAGTAATTATTTTGTTCATATTACCATTACCTTTCCTACAGAATAATAAATATATCTTTAAAATTCTCTATTTTTGAAGATAGTGTAGAATTTAAAATGCACTTAAGGATTCCTTATTTGTGTGCAAATGGTTAGGATGAAAAAACAGTGAGGAGATGCAAAATGATATGCAATTTTCAGTCACATACAAATATATTTATTATAAATATCTTCCAATGTTTTTGACTTCTGATAGCATGTCCCAATTGTTTTTGTGATTTAGAATATAATTTCTGATTTAGAGTTCTCCTTAGGTTACCAAGGAGTAGAGAATTTTATAGTGTCCAGTACTTTTTTGCTCTCTAATTCCTAGCTGAGCATGAAATAATTCATCTGTATGGGGCCAGTCAAATTGTCTGTGAATAATTTTCTGTTAAATAGCATTCTGGCAAAGAGTTCTTCATTTCCCAGAGTATTTTGACTGGTGTTTTTTGGAGCTGATTGAATACTGTCCATTTACTATATTGACACACTTTGATGCTGTGACTGAATACATTATTCAATTAATCATCTCTGTAATATTTGAACAGGCATAGTTTTCACTCAGAGTAATAGACCTGATGTGACTTCACTCATGTAGGAGCTGTGTGTGGTTTAATAAACCCTTTTCTTTAACTTCTTTTGTTCAGATTGATAAACAATAGGTTGTTGTTCAAAACAGATTGTTTGATTTGTGATTCAAGTCCCCTTACGCCAAATGTTTAAGAAAAAGATCTTCTTTTGTTATAGGTCTTTAAACACTCGTTCTGCATAAATACTGAAATTTCTTCTTTGAAATTGGGGGCAGAGAAACCAGTGCCTGACTCAGCTCTTCCTCTTCATTGGAAATACTTCCTGATAGAAGCAGATAAATCAGGCCATGAATCAGGGGGCTGTCAAGATCCTGGACACAGCTTAGCGCGGTGGCAATTAAGAATGACATGACTGCAGACACTTTAGAAGGCAAAGACCAGACTTAAGGCAGGAGGCTTTGATGGGATCCTCATTCTACATGGTTGTAATAAGTATGTGTGGTCCAAATACTATGTCACACAAGTCTGTCTGGGGGCTGGGACATTTTTCACCAGCTGCATCAGAAGTGGCCTTAGTACAAGGAGGAAAAAACAAACAAACAACCAAAACACTTACTAAGAGTAAAGGGGAATTCGAAGAGTCTGGGAAACTATCCTATAACATTTTATGTGGTGGATTCTGCTCTCATTCCTTAACATGAAATGAAGGAAGTTGCTAAAGAACATGCTAAAATTAGATGCCACGTAGCCAAGTACTGGATTTGATTGAGGCCCTTCATCTCTTGAAGGCAGCTCAGGGATGCCACCTTCCCACTGGTTCTGTGACAACCATTGCCTTCAAGAACTCTTTAGACCATGGAACTTTGGTGTCTCCTACCTTCAGCAGCTGGCTGATTTTTGTCAAGATGTTATTTCCTCAGCTCTAGGTGTAGGTGAAAAACATTAAAATGCCCCTAAAGTTTCAAGTGCTGTAGTTTTAACAGTATACTTTTTTTGGCTATAAATGCTTTTGATTTAGTACCTCTTTATTTTCCCTCATAGATGCTGACCTACCTGACTTATCATTAAAGCCTCATCCAGCTTTCATACAGCTTACACAACAATATCTTGTTTAAAATTAACTCAGATTTCAGTTGCAAACCATATAGTATATTTATATATCCATATATTTTCCAGGAAGTGGGGAAGATGTTCCAGGTATCGTCATGCATGGTTGTAAGAATCCATCACAGTGCAAAGCCAAGGGCCCAGCACAGAACACTGGGGTACCAGTCTTAGTGCAAACTAAGTTGAAATTTCTTAAATATGAAAGCCATGGTTCAAATAGGGCAGCTATTCAAATATTATGAGAATTTTTAATGGAAAAATGAGGAAAAGTTCATATGCCTTCTTTTTCTTTATAAAAAACAATTGTTCTAGAGAATTCACCTTGAAATTTATGCTATGAGTGCTGTTAGCTTGCAATACATACTTCAAAAAAAAGTACTGTGGGGAAGTGAAGATATATACAAATGAGTTATTAAAGAGCAGGGAAAAAATGTTTCAGAATTACATGACGAAAACAGTGTGATGGAACAAAGGTCAGCTTAAGTTACATCAGACCTTCAGGTTCTTGTTTAAATTCAAAATCAGTTTCAAACAAAACCAAATGAAATCATGCTGAGAGAAAGGCCACAGTAATATTTCAACACTCCACTGTACTGAAACACCATAAAGCATTATCTGATCTTCCATATCACAGAAAATATTCAGTTAGTCTATTTGGGTATTTTAGTACTATTCAATGTTTCAAATTGGTGGACTATAATAAGGAAAATCAGCCCCTTTTAATTAAAAATATTTCATGCTAAATCAACATTGCATATTTTCAAGGCAGTTCTTTACAAAATAATTAAATCTCCAGGCATCTTTTAGTGCACTGTGGACTTAAGTGTTTTTTGGTTTTTTTTTCTTCATTCAACTTTCTCCCTTCTTAAAAGTGAAAGAATTATCTTGGGTTTTTTTTTTTTTCCCTTTTACTGTAACAGATCCACCTTTGGCTGTTTGTATGGATGCCATGCAAAAACCTCTCAGTGCAGACTTACAAGGTAAGGAAATGCAATGGCTTCTACAGTAACAAACTTCTGAAAGGGTATTAGGGGAATTCAAGGTGAAATGAAGCACTACAGAAAAAAATCCACTTCAAAGCTCCCACTGAATTCCTCTAAGGCCAAGATTTCATACTTATGCCAGGTTGTGTCCTTGGCCTGATCGACGTTGAAATGAAGCTTAGTTTGCAAAGCTCTTTTACTGTTCAAACGTCCTCTGGAACTTTTGATATATTTATTAAGAAATGCAAGAATGAGTGAAAAAAAGTTCAGAAAAAACCCACCAAACTATGGAATTCTCTCCAGCAGCCAAAACTGCATTGTGTGTGGGCTTTTAAAAAATATTATGCACACACATTGGCCCAGGGAATCTATGACAAACCTGCTAATGATGAATATCTCAGCCCAGGCTCAAATTCTGCTGTAGGTTAACAATTACTGTACCCAATGACTGCAATGGTGATTTTTCTGTGCAGAAGGCAGCAGGTTTTGGCCAAGTATTATTAGGTATATGTCAAAGCATAGGGATAACAGTGTGGTTGCACTAGCCCACCTAGGCCACCTTCTTCTCAATGGTTTTATTGGAATAGTCTCACTGACACTTTCCTTGGAAAGAGAAGGTCAGTGTGGGCCAGAGAAGCATTTTCTCTTCCTTCCAGCATCTTAATTAAGGAGTCAGTCACTTCCACAGATCATTCTCAGATAAACAGGTTGTCTTTGGTAACTCATAAAACAATGTTTCTGGGAGAAACAGAAACTCTGTTTTAAAGACAATCTTTCCATCCTGCTACAGGTACCAGTTATTCCAGGAAAGCACTGTGGAGGTTCTATAAAAACAGTAATACAGGGGACTCAGCCTCCACATGATTCTAAGTGGTAGGAGAAACTGTCTTAAGGACAATCACTTAGATCAAGAAAACCTGAGGGAAGAAACTTTGTAAGTAGTAAAACCTGGAAAGATTTGAGGTGGTCTTTTGCTTTCCTGCTTCCCCCTTGTTATTAATAAACTCACATCTCAGAAGAGCAGGTTTAGGCTTTGCTACAACAAGAACTATGTTTCTGAGCAGTCCAGTGAGGACACTTGTTTATGATCTTAAAAACAGCTTTGGGAGATGAATCACCAGTTAGTCAGCTTATGTACACAGTTACAGTTCCAGAAAGCTGAGCAGCAGTAATGCCAGTTGAGAACCTGGACCACTGACTTATGGAGGGTTTTACATGGAAAAAGTAGGTAATCAATGAACAAAATTGGAATAAATATAGCAAACAGAAGTAATTTTGTGCTGTTATAATGAGATTCCTTGCCATTGCTTTTTTGTCCTCATAAGCTTTTTTCAGATAGGTTTGTAAAATTTGTATGTCTGATTTGGTTCACAGACATCTGAACGTAGGCCCTCCTTTGCTGTACTGACACTGACTGTGAAACTGTGGCACAGTAAACACACAAGCCTGTCAGGAAATGTGTTGGTGTGTGGAATTGTGTATGTGGTTCTGGGAGTACCAGGTGAGAAAAGTTAAACTCTTCCCAGCTGAGTCAAATTAAGAGGGTAGGGCAGCATATGAAAGCAGTGAAGGAAAACAAAGCTGGAGAAGCTGCTGGAGGGGTTGAAGGAGGGTCAGTGGAAGGGCTGAGGGAATGACAGAGGTGTTTTGCCTCCTGGCTGAGGCTGGGAAAAGGAGCTGAGGGATTCACCAGCTGACTTCTCTGAACAGGGATAGGAACTTGGATAAAGCACCAGAAGCTGAAGCCAGAGAGATAAAAGAGTGTCTTAACTTCTCAACTCTCTAAATGAGATCCAGTGAGCAAAGAGACAAGTGGGAATGCAGGCAAGCTGATGTTTAGGTGTGATGGTGGACTGTGCTGAGAGAATGTGGAGTTGTTGATGGAAAGTGCTTTTGCTTAGTGGTCTGCATGACTGTGTGGTCACAGTGCCCTAGGCCAGAGCCCTGGAATTGGGAAGGTGACAGAGATGCTGGAGTTTTTCAACTGGGCCCAGCTTGCTTTCTATGAGAGTATGTGTGAAGTGTTTTGTGGGTTTTCCTGAGAAAATTGTTTATTATGTAGTTTTGAGGAGCTGAATGTTGTGATTTAGTGGTCCTTTCCAGTTCTTTTACCTATCTGGGATTCTGAAGGGTTATACATGTACTATATATATAAATATAGCATATACACACACATATATGTTCTGTGATACTGAGGAAAGAAAATAAATTCTCAGTGGGGTGTCAATAGCTATAAGATATCTCAGAGAGGATAGGTAGATCTGCAAATGACACTTAGCCAGCTCACAGGGAAGGTAATAGTTTTGGGAGAAACCTTAGCAAACTAAGAATGAGCAGTTTCAGAAAGCTTAAACAGCTTTATAACAAAGTTGTTCCAATGAAGCATATTCTCCTAGGAAACATTCAGTTCTACTTTTTCTCAATTACCTCATTATTAATACTTATCTGATGCCAAAATTCATCCTCTGTGTTCCCCATAGTTGTCTTCTGCTTGGTTATGAAACAGCCCAGAGCAAAATGGAGTCCCTGCCCCAAAAAGGTTGGACTAATTACAAACAACAACAAATATGTTTACTTTTGCATGTCCCTCTGCTAAATGTGAAGAAATTAGTGCATTCAGTACCTTAGGCAGCTGCTGGAGGCCAGCAAAAGCCTTTTTGTAGGTTTTACAGTGAAGTAGGAAGCCATATAGGTCTTAAAAGCATAAACATCAGCTATTCCCCCACCCTCAACTATTAAAAAATATTTAAAATTATGTTCTAACACAAGATCTATAAGAAACAAGCCCACTAGCATGTCCTACTTAAAGAAGAGATACTTTTCAGTAGACACTTTAGCTTGCTAGTTTTATCCCAATGGCCTCTGCTTGTTATTGTTTGTATTTATTCTAATGCATGCCTCTCCTGGTGAAGCCAGTAATGCCATCAACACTCTGCATGTGCAGAATATATGTTTGGAGAATCAGAGCCTGACATGAGCAGGAGAAGGATTCTTTTGCAGGGAAATGAGGAAGGTGAAGGAACAAATTTTACATCAGATTTTATCATGTATTTTAGAACCTTGCCTAAGGAAATAATGTTGAATCCTATGAGGACTTTTCTTTTGCAGTGGAGGTGAGATGGTTGAAAGAGACATCCCCTTCTGCACTTAGCAGAAATTTCCAAAGGGCATTTGACACTCTCCTCTGGCAGAAGGGAAGAGCCATGAACAGCTGAATTTGGTATTGACCTGACAAAAGCTACAGGAACTAGAAGGGAGGTAGGTCTGGTCCAGCATGTGAGCACAGATTTTGGCCCTCACCCCTGCTGTGAGTGTAAGGCATGAAGAAGAGTCAGTTCATCAGCTGGTTGCAGGCAGTCAGAGGATGTTAGCAAGGTGCTCTTCACTCAATAGCTAATTATGTGGGATTGCAACCCCCATGGCATAACAGAGTGCTGCAAAGAGTCTCTGGCTCTCTCCTGTCATTGTTCTGCTTTTTTGCATGTACTTCATCAGTGCTCGGGTGTTAGTGGGTGGCATTGCTGAGAATTGTAATAGTATTTGGGCAAGCAGCTTGAAAGGTGAGAGCCTGGAGGTTTTCTTCTTGTTTTCCTATGGTCTAACATCTCTCCTTGGGCTGATGTCTCCCAACACTGCAAGCCTGAATCACCTCATATTTCTGAAGTGTTTTTGGTTGCCTTCCTTGAAGCACCTTCTTGCTGTGGTTTTGTCCATGCTGCATGATTTGGAAATGCTTGATTTAATAGGAGTCACACAGCACAAATAAATAACACACATGAAAGTGTGTGCCAGTTCCCGTGCATTGAGCTGTTTAATATTCTTCAGCCTGCTGCTGAGAGGCAAGCCAGTCAGAATATATCAAAACCAAACAGAGCACTGGCAAGATTAAACAGCAGTGGATTTGCACATGTGATAAACCTGCTACACTGAGTTTAATCCATGTGTAATTGGGAACAGATAAGGCTGGAATTGAATGACTGCACAGGATCTGCCTCAGAAGGGAGAGGGGAGAGGGGGGCAAGAAGTCACTGCAGCCTCTGGTTTGTCATGCAGATGCCAGAATAAGGGGTGGGTTTATGCTGTTTAATTGTGAAGGACATTAGAAAGATAGTATCATGTTGATGAGCTGCAGGTAGAGTAAAGGGCTTGGCTATTGGAGAGCTTCAAGTGTAAACAGGTTGTTTTCCTCCCTGGGCTATGGGAGGAACAGTTCTAACTGGGCTTAGTGTCAAGAAATGTTGCAGATTTTTTTTACACGGACTTTATTTGCCCCGTCTGACTTTAATACAGTAAAATCAAACAACAAGAATAAAATAGCTGCTACTCAATTGTTCTGCTTTTTCCCCATCATCTCTGTTTTTCAATTTAGAGGTCCAAAATGAACAGTCCAAACTCCTCCCTTCTCACTTCAAAAATCACAGTACCTTGGCCAGTCTGTGTCTGTGTTGGCTTTTGCTCTGTTCCCTGATAACTGTTTGCAAAGGAATGTAATGTTTGCCTCCCTTTCAGCTTCCTTCACAAACCTGTTGGTATTTGTATAACTTTTCATGTGTATTGAAAGGCCCGACAAGATGGCATATACAACATTAACAGTATTTTTTTCATTCTATGGGTTGCATTTTTATGTAGTTTCTCCCTCCTTGCTCCTCCATAGCCCTAAGTGTCTGATACCTTTTCTGTCTTCCTGCTTTCTCTTCTGTGATTTCCTATGCAGTTACCACCAGCCCACAGCAGCTCAAGAGAAGCATTAAATGCACAGCCAATCTTTTCCACTTATACTTGATAGACCCCATAGGCTTGCGAGGATATTCTTAGGCAGTGATGGAAAGATTTAACAGATCCTTTAATATGTTTAGCTGAAATCCAGCTAAACAGCCCACCCTAATTTTCATCCATTACAGAAGCTAGAGGATCAAAGGACCAACATTTATCACAGAGGACTTTGTTTTCCTCAGTTGTTTTTTCTTTTGATTCAATTAGTATGGCCCACTTTTTGTGGGGATCTGATTTTGCTGTGGTTTTACGTGGCTCCAAAGCATGTGACTGTGGAGTTGGGACACTTTTTCCAACTTTGTTAGCAGACACCAAAGGAAAATAACAAAAGTGCAGTAATTAATTAATTGGTAAAGCTGGAGTCACATTTGCTTTCCATCTCCTGGACAGGAGGTGGAATGGCAGGTGTGCCTGGACTGGCACAGGGAAATCTACTGTTGCCTTGACCAAATGCAGAGGTAGAGGATTTTCTTAGAAGTTTGATTATACATGTGCTTTTCTATGTGATTTTTTTCTCTGGAGAAGCATTTCTATCTTGAGCTGTCTGAATCCTGAAACAGTGTTTCTGACAGCCCCTACTCAGCTACTGCTCTTTTGTGTAGATGCTGTTGACTTATTTCATTTTGATTTACAGAGGCATGCCTGAGGCATGGAGCTGTGCCTCTCTGAATGCAGTGAACTACCTCAGTCCAGACCAGGACTAAGTGGTTCAGTGTCCTCACAGTGAGACTCATTAGGGGTGAGAAGACAAAGTGATTTTTCTGCCTGTGTCTTCTTGGATGTGTTCGTCAATCAAGTAGGTCTTCCCTGAGGTTACCCAACATGCAGTGAGAGAATCAAGTGGCTTGGAAATGTACTTGGGACCATTACTTCCTCTCAAACTGTAGTTTCCAGCAATGCAGCTCTAGGCCCCTTGTTCACTTCTGTAGTGGCAAAGCTGGTGGGCAAGTTTCAGGATGGTGAGTGTGGATGGATGCTCTCCTGACTGACCCTCAATTGGGACAGCTGGGTTGCAAGGACCATACAAAACATTTGAAGTTCTGCTCCAGAATTTTTTGCTTGAAAGTGTAGGGTAAAGTTGTTAAAAACTACTCTCTTCTCTTATGATCTATGTGTTAGCTAAAGGTTTGAGTACAAGAATTGTTCAATCATTTTGCAAATGGGTTGTGCTAGTTGTGCTAGTAACAATTATAATGAAATGTAATCCAAAGCCCCTGGATATGGCAGTTTATGCCTCTTGCTTTATTATTTTTATTATTTCACAGTCATATAATTTGTGCATTTTAATTTGAGTGATTATGTCTATATGCTTTTGCCACAGGACTCAAATGAGAAGCTTAATAAACGAATATGGGACTTACATGACTAAATTTGTTTCTTACCTCAGAGCTGCTAGCTTCTCTCTTCCCCCTACCTATTTAGTCTGAATTTTTTCCTTATTTATCTGTTACTATTGTATGCAACTCTTATTGAATGTCCATGTTAAAGCATGATGGTGATTTGGCTGCTAGTAATTAAGTGAGTATTGTGGGTAAGCAGGATGGCAAGGTAACTAAAAATTAAAAGGATGGTTTTGAGCAAAGAACAGTTTAGAAGAAAGTGATTGTAAATGCACCATCCCTGGGGCTTGGGAGAAACAGAGCAAAGTCATCTTTTTATCTGAGGCTGTGTCTCTCTAACACTTGTGCTGGGAAGCAAATAGTGTAGCCCAAGCATTTCTTGTCTCTGTTCCTACTGGGATTGATGAAGGGCAATGTAAGGTTGGTCCCAAGGCTCCTGCTTTGACTGGTGCTGCAACCATGAGATCTACTTAGGCAGTATGGTCCATTACTCAGTGTTAAATTCTGTGTTCATATTTCTCCTGTAGACACTACTACTCAATCAACAGTGTTTGTTGAATGGTGAATAGAGTAACAGTGCAATAGAAAGGGCTGGCTCAAGTCAGAGAAAATAATTTTGAAACCTCATTTTGGTTCACTCTAATATACCTGTTCTGGTCTAATTCTTTCCATTTTATAAGACTACATAACACTAGCCCTGAAGTAGCTGTTTTGTATTTGGCTATATATCAGTATCACTTCTTTAACTGTGTAAGCATCTGTTATTTTCTGACAGAACACTCTTCTTGACCAGTACAACCTGGGAAAGGTGGTTTGTCAAACCAGATGGGAACTGTTAAGCTGTATCAATCCATCAGTCTATTTGATTAATTGGGTTTGTTCTGGGTTTGTGGTGCTTGTTTCTCTCTTACTTCAGTTACAATACTGTAAACAGCACTTAAGTGTTCCTGATTGCACTGGTTTGGCCCAGCCTGGTTTTAGGTAGCAGGGAGGCCACAAAAATGACTCCTGTGAGAAGCTGCTGGAAGTTTCCCACCATGTCCAGCAGAGCCAATCCCTGATGGCTCTGAAGATGGACATGCTGCTGGCCAAAACTGGGCCACTGAGGGAGACTGGTAACGCCTCTGTGATAACATATTTAAGAAGAAATCAAAACAAGGTCATGGGTTTTTCTCCTAGTCAGAGAAGAGGAGGCGGTGAGAACATGTGAGACACCAAGGTCAGTGAAGAAGGAGGGGAGGAGGTGCTCCAGGTGCCAGAGCTGAGATTCCTCTGCAGGCCGTGGTGAGACCATGGTGAAGCAGCTGTGCCACTGCAGCCCATGGGGATCCACAGGGAATGCAGAGATCCACCCACAGCCCATGGGGGAGGTGCTCATGCTGGAGCAGGTGGATGCCTGGAGGAGGCTGTGAGCTGGTGGAGAGAGGGGGTCCCTGCTTCCAGACTGGAGCAGCCTGTCCTTGCCTGTCCTTGCAAGTTCATGTTCTGTGGAGAGACCCACGTTACAGCAGTTCTGGGATTGTGTGCCCGTGGGGGGAGTTCATGTTGCAGCAGATGTGGCTTGGCTTCTGCTCATGAGAGTGGACCCACACCAGAGAAGTTCACAGAGAGCTGTCTCCCATGGGAGGGCCCCACAGTCTCACAGGGGAAGGACTCTTCTCTGCTGGAGCAGTGGAAGAGAATCTTGGTAATGGTCTGACCAAAACCCCCCCCATGCTCTGTCTCCCTGCACTGTCGGTGGGAAGGAGGGATGGGCTGGGGGGAAAATGGTGTTTCACAGGATTTTTTTACTTCTCATTATCCTCCTCTGAATCTGTTAGTAATAAATTCACTTTGCATCTACAGTTGAGCCTGTTTTGCCCTTGAAATATTTCTCCTGGTCCTTATCTCACTCATGAAGCCTTCATTAACTTTTTTCTTTTTCCCTCCTTCCCACAGCCATGGCAGGGGAGGGTGAGTAAGCAACTCTCATGGGTGCTTGGCATTGGGCCAGTGTCAAACCACGACACTGATCAAGCTTTCCTCACCTTCCAGTGTAACTTGGTAATTCAAAGAAGCAAGTTGTCTGCATTATTTTAAAGCTTTCCCTATTTCCTGAGTAAGAGAGTCCCTGTTTCCATTCAGCAGTGGGGGAAGCTGACAAGTTCTAGGTTGAAAGCTTGAGTTCCTCACCAGCTGCTTTGTGGAGCTGTCTTAGAAATGGCATTCATGGGGGAAAATTGATAGGTGTGACTACAGGAAATTTCATATAGTGGTTTTTTATTTGCACTTTTCTTAAAATGTTTCACTGTTCTTCAATATCTTTTGCCAGAAGGAATGAATGCATTGGCAGAGATGTGCAGAGCTAAGTTGAGGGCTTAGAAATGGCTGAGACTTTATTGCCAAACAAAGACTAGATTTAAGGTGTTTAATCTGTGGTCTGTATAATTCATGTTTGCTGGAATAAGCTGTTTGGGTTTTTCTTAAAAAAAAAAAGTATGTGTTAGCACCTAAAGAGCATTAGAAGACCTAATAAACTATTTCAAGAGCACGAGGACCATTGGTGTTCAGCTACATCTTTAAATTCTTCAGTGAGGTGAATCAATTCCTCCCTTCCTAAAAGCAATTTCAGAAAATAAGCCATACTTGTCTACACTGAATTACGGATATGAAGCTTGTCTCTGTGTGTGGTGTGTATGTATATAAGTCTGTTGTCCCCCTGGCCCTGCCATTTTCAGGGGTTGTTTCGTAGTCTAAAATAGAAAATATAACAGCTTTATTATCAACACTTTTGCAATATAAGACACTGAAGCTAGTACAATATTGTAGTAAAAAGACACTGCAAATTTTCAACTCCCTGCTGTTGGGTGTGTAGTTTTCACTGGCTTCATCAGCAAAAATTCTGCCAACTGAATTGTGTGAGGTACAAAACTTGTGTTGGCAAAAGAGGATATTCATTTACTGCTCATATGGATATGGTTTATAAGTTGCTTCTGCAAGTAAGTGCACAATACACTTTTTATTTTTTTGTGTGATACTTTGCCTTCATTATAGAGGAAGGGTTTTTAAATGTTTGTCACTTTGATTTGGAATTACCATGTATCAGTAGTTACTATGGATGATTAAAATTGTTGGGGAAGAACCCTCCTTAGCATATTTCAGTCTTCATGTACATATTGATTGTACATAAGACAGTGAGATGTGTGGTACATTGAAATCATATTGCAGTGCCTTTATATCATGCAAAACTATTTCTGTTGAAGTCTGAAATGAGTCTGGCATGACCCAGAGTCACTATGATAATATATTCTTGATATCCTTTACATGCTGATAGCAGTTCAGCTGCACCACAGCATTTTGTCAAGTTGTGTTCATTTTCTGTAGATGTTAATATATTTGGCAATGAGAGTTCAAATGGTTACTCTTAAATTAGTATTAAATTTGGGTCATCAAGTCTAAGTTGAGCAATTTCACCAACTGTTGCAGGATGCTGTAGCAAACCTTTGAGTTAAACTGTGCTCCTGTGTGTGCTGAGTGTTGTAATTTAATAAGAGGCATGCTGTAGCTACTTGTCTTCATCCTGGGAAAAGATGAGAATAAGTTAGGTTGATATTGCTATAACTTTAAAACTTGAAATAGAGACAGAGAAGCCTAGAAGGACTGGTTTGTCTCCCACTCCCTTCCCCTTGTCTGTTGAGTCAAATCCTTACCAAGACTTTTCTTGGTCTGTTTTAATGTAATTTAACACAAATCCTGTTTTCCTGGGTATCTTCATAATTTAAAGACAAATGCAAACCAGCAGTTCTCTGTCAGGGAGACATATTCCTCTGGCTTTACATTAAAGAAGTGCCAGAGGTCCCACTAGGTTCTCTCACAAAAATAAACCAGATTATTTTAGTCTAGGTTGATGGTTTGAAAGGGAGTGGTGTTTGGTTAAAGAGCTGATTGCTGGATAAGCTCTTGTAGGAGTACATTTGTTTCTGACTTCTCAGTCTTGGATCTCTAAGAAGATGCATTTGTGCTTCAGAGTCTCTTTTTCTACCTGTTTAAAGATGCTAGTCAAAGGATGAGATCTCCACAAAAGAGGAGTGTGAGAGGTTCAATTTTCTTCTGTTTCTTCTTCATGTGGACAAAACGTGGGTTTTTTCATTTGCAGAGCCTTACAGTACCAATTGCAGGATAGCCATGATGTGTACTTGTGTAGTACAGCAGTTTTGGTTTAAACTTCTGGTTCATTAAATGTTGTTGGTAAAACACTGCTGTAGTCATAATTAGTATGAAACGTGTAGGAAGGACATACACAGCATCCTGTGGCAATTTTTTTTGTAGGGTTATGCTGGATACTGGCTGGTCCTATTGCTTTACTGAAACTGCTACAACAGCTTTTTTCATTGAGATCAAATGATGGACACATACCTTCCAGTTTCACAATGAGCAGGCCAAGAGAAAAACAGTACTTGAAGATCTGACTGTGTGTAACACAGGAATGGCCTAGTAAGGCTGCAGGCTTTTTCCTGAGTCCCTGAATAAACATCAAATGGGTGAATGAACAATTTCTTTATCTCTATGGTTTGTAGGAGGAAGGAAGAGCAGTAGAGATGTTCATATGTGTTGGAGTCCCTGCAGATCTCCAAGATCTGCGTGGCACTAAATTGCACTGCAGCAGTTGATCAGTTTTGGTCTTTGCAAATAGTAACTCCTGCAGGCAGGTGGAAATGTAGGTAAGGGTCTGCTGAATGCTGCTTCTACTCAGTATCCTTGCTAATTCCAGCACTTCTGCTTCCCACCCCAGATTGCAATGTAGGCATACTCAAAATAACAGAGAGAAAATGCAGCTAGGAAACCAAGCCCAGGAGTATGACGTTCTTGCAATTTTTAAGAAAAGCCTACAGCAAGAATGTGAGTAGGACAGTGTTCGAAAAGATGCTTGGAAGTGGAAGGAAAAGGACTATTTCCTGCTGTCTGCCTTCCTGCTGGGCATGTATTATGTTAATAGATGAGTTTGGAGGAACTGGTTGCACCCTTGATTTTTCCTTCTAGTAGGAGCAGCCTCCAGAATCCTGCAACATGCTGAGGGCAGGAGAGCAAGAGCAATCTGTTTCATTCCTCAAATGTGTTTTGGCATAGACATTTTGGTCAATGTTGTTAACTTTGTGATACCCATGATATAGGAGTTCCCATGACAAACACACTCATATCTAACCCTGAACAGCAGGGTTAATCCCAACCCTTCAGGGTTAATTAAGAGGTAATTGCATGGGCCTCAATTAATCCCTGTTTAACTCAGTTGCATGTGATGGAAGGGCACTGGAGATTAATTTGGCATACTGCCTCATCAAATTCATTAATTCCATTAGATGTGAAAAAATATTTTAAGTGTGAGGTGACAGCTGTGACTCTTCTGCCTTATGACAGGATCTAGCAGCACTGGGCAAGACCTTAAATACTTGTCATAAGGTTATAGATATCAGTATATTTGGCTGAGTTAGGGAACTGCTGTTTCTTCCTCTCAGGGCCTACAGAAAATCTGTAAGATACTTCATCGCACAGTAGTAAGGAACTGGTCCAATGGAGGAGTACCAACTTCTTGAATCCCTGATGATTTCGGTGGGAAGGACAAATGCTTGCTCCCTCTCTGAGTCAGGCCCATGATGGTTCACATGAGAGGGAGCATTCACAGGCAATATGTTACACAACGTATCCTGCTTAGTCTTAATTAAGGTTATAACCGAGAGGATGCAGAAATCTTTTGTCATTACTCTGCAGATTACTGAAATCTTAGCTAATGAGATTTGACTCTAACATCTGCTGTAATAGTAAATTTAGAGCTAGATGAAAAATTCATATGCCTTAAATGGCTTAGTATTGCAAGTATGGCTAAAACAGCCCAGTGTCAGTCTCCATAGATGTTACTTCGTAGTGCTGAGTGAATACCTGGCTGAGTGGGACAGGAGGGCTCAGATGGGAGGTGGGTTACTAGATTTTCACTACTTGCTTTGGTTGCTTATGCCCCTACAACCCCTGACCTTGCCCAATACCTGCACATGCCACAAAATACTCCAGTTTTGCTGACTTTCTCCATTTGATTTCCTCCAAACCACAAAACCTGGGTGTGCTGTAGCTACAGTGTATACTCAGTATGAAAGCTGACTCAACTGCTGCAGTACGCTGTACCAGGCAGCTCTCAACTGATGCTGCTGCAATTTATCACCATAAACTCTTTCATATTGGAACAAACAATACTCATGAGACAATCTGGATTCAAATTAATTCAAAAGCGCTGTAACTGAAAAGTGAGCAGTCTCTTTGTGTTGTTTCTTTTAACAAGATTTTATGATATGACTAGACTACAAATAGCTCTATTCATGATAAACTGGCAACTTTGCAAATTGTATATGCTAAAAGCTATTTGTTGTACAAGCTGTTCTGAAAAAAACTCTTAAATGAAATCTTCTCTGCCAGGGGCATATGAGGCATCAATTGCATGGGTCCTGCCGTGGGTGTCCCATTTCAGATATCCCATGGCTGTGGGGGCAGGGGTGAGAAAAGACCCTCTCATCCAAAAACCTTTAACTGCTCCAAGTTAACCACTCCAGGGTGTTAGAGAAAAGGACAGGTCCAGTTGGAGACAGTTTTCCATCCTGGTGAGGAAACACGTGAGGGCGAAGGAAAATACAGAGGTGGCAGAATTGCTTTTGGTCCTAAGCATTTGCATTTGACTGTCTGGAGCTCTTGCTGTATTCTTTCCCTTTGAAGGCACAGCAGTATTATCTTTCTCCAAAATACCCCAGAAACATCGCTTTAATGTCCATTAAGACTGCTGCTATTATCCTTCAGAGATATGCTGTGTTTTCAGCATGATCCTGGGACATAGTTGTGGATAGACTTATTTTAAGGATGAATGAACAACTGAAAGAGACCTAATATGTTTTTGTACCTCAGTCAATGTAATTTATGGTATGGTATGGAACAAGGTATGGTATGCATCGTCCCTGTAGACATTACTACAGCAAATTACACCTATATTTGGAGACATATATTTCTTGAATATTTGTGTAGTTGACTCAAATAGCAAATGACACATCCTACCATGCAAAGAAATGCTTTTGCCACCAGAAAGGGAGCATAAATTATCCTTCAAGAATAACTCCTATGAGATATATAAAGATGCTGACTGCAACCTGCCAATAAAGCTTTAGTAGTAGCTGAGGGAGTATCTCAGAGCCAAGGAGAAGAATTATAGTTATGTTTTAATGCACTTATCAAATAATTCCAGTTCCTACCTCCACGTAAAATTATGTTTCTTGGAAAGTGAGTACTATTTGCTCTGGACCTTTCTTTTCAAATTATTTTTACTTTCATAATAATAATTATAAGTCCATTGGAGGTTAAAAGCTATCTGCAGAACAATTAGAAGCTCTTGAGGAGAATTTGGATCTGAATGTGAAGTCATTTATAGGTTCAAATTTCTATTGCACATATAAGATACACCTAGAAAATAATAGTATATGTAAAGTGCAGCATAAGATGTGAAAACAGCTGGAGTGAGGGAGGGATTAGACATCTGAAGCTGAAACCTCAACATTTTCTCAGCTGCTATCTAACTCTACAATGACCTAGATCAGGAGGAAGATTTGAGATACATTACATTCTGTTTCTGAGTAACCACAGAAGTTGCCTGCTTTTGGTAGGCATAAATATAATTCAGCATTATGCACTGCAGGAATCCACAAAATGGGCTGTTTTGTGAGACCAGTTCAGTATAATGAATGTTTTCTGGATGCTTCCACTGTAGTGAGCTCTCAGTCAGAGTCTTGGCATCTATCTCATTTTCAATCCCTGATGTAGAGGAGCTGGTATTGCTGCCTTCTCTGCTTGTCTGAAGAAACAGTATTTAGAGCATGTGTCCAGAACATAGGAACTCGAGATTTGGCACTTGTGCAGCAGGAGGTCAAATCTGTATATCTTGTAATAAGTGGCCTAATTATTTGGATAAAAAGTTCAGTGAAATAGAGAGTCTCTCTATTCCTGCTGTTATGTGCTTCTAAGTGTGAAAGATTTGAGCAGCCTGAGGTCCTTGTCCTGAGGCTTAATTAGCTCTTTCACTCAAGCATTGATTCCTGTAAGGAAAGCAGTTCCTGACAGAGGAATGGAAGTGCAGGCATGTGCCTCCTGGTAAAGTGGTTTTGCTGGCTTGGGGCTGTTTTTCTCCTGACTAACAGAGTAGAGCTCAGGCTATAATATCTAAGCATTAATCCTTGAAGATTATCTGTTCAGCTTTCAAAGGCTGACTGCAGTCCCAGATTAAAAGTCTGGGAAAGGATCAAGCCCTCTTCAAACTCTGAGCAGGTGCTGGGAAGAGTAAGTGTAGAGCAAGTTTTATGCCAGACTTTGCATATAATGGTATTTGGTAAAGGCAAAGGAGTGGGCATTTCTCTTTCCTCTTCTCTTCCAGCCTTTAAGTCAGAAGGGTCTCACAAATGAGAGGTGCAGTGGGGTGCAAATGTCAGGGCAAGGAGAGCCAAAGGCATAGCAAGAGCTTACAGGATGAGTTGTGTGGCTCACAGAAACCGAGGCAGGCACTAAGTGTCCTGAGCATTACATTTTTGGTCTGGGGCTGTGGATGGTGATAACAACGTAGAAATGCCACTGGAATAGAAGAACGCAGGTGCTGCTCAGAAATTTTGGTTTTTTTCAGATTGCAGCATGGTTAGATGCACTTGGAACTCTCACTCTAAATTTGTGCTTACTGTATGGACTACAAGAACAACAAAAATGGTATTCATTAAAGACTAAAACTGAAACAACTTAGCTGGAATCTAATTCAGTCCCTCAACTTGGTTTACCAATACATTCTGTGTACTTCATCTGTATGTAGTATGATTGTAATTATGATATCTTTGTTAGTCTAACTCCCCAGAACAAAAAAGTGCTTAGACATTAGCTGGCTATCTTCCTGATTTTTAAAGCCAAATGTCTAATTAGAGCACTTCTGTTTCTTACATTTATTTTCAGTTCTAGAGAGTGAAAGACAAGAAATCTCAACACAGCTGTGGCTCTTTTATAAACCTCAGCTTATTAGAGCTTCTGGGTCAAATTCTCTGGTGGTGCAACTCCACAGACTTACTTTCTGCTGGTGTAACTTCAGATATAAATATAATTCTCTGTACATCTGTCCATATGTGTGTTCCTATGTATATACCAAACCCATAGCTGATATAAATCACTGTAGCTCTTTTGGCTTCTGTGAAACTACAGTGATTTCTTACCAGCTGGGTATCCGGTCCACAGCATCTGGTTTTCCCTTTCCCTCCCTTAATAGCACTGATGAATCAGAATTCCTAAAGGAGGATAATACTAAACATAATTAGACAGGATATGTTCAAGAAGAAAATTTAATTTGAAGAGGTTTGCGCAGAATTTTTATTGGCCTCAGGTGGCATGCTGGGACTTTATCTTAATGAATCCTTTCTACAGATCCATTTCAAAAACTGCATTATGCTATTATGTGATGGAGTGTACTTTAATGGTGCATTGCACATATGTTTATTCAGTTGGATTTAAAAGTTCTTGTGTAAATTAGTATAATTATTTTGGGATGTAAAAAAAAAGTGTAATAATATAACCTGAAATTTTAAAATACTTATACTCAGAAGTTTATTTAAACTTTGGCACCTACATACATTTTAGAAAGTACTGTTAGACTCAAATATGAGACTGTGGATTGGAGCTTTCTTTAGAATTGACTTGATGGTTTAAAAAAAACCCCTTTTTTAAATGTTATTGTGTTCATAAATGGCTCACAATTCAAATACTGATATTTTATTGTTGTGTAATATTTTTAACTTTAAAAAGCATATCTAGTTTCTGTCTCTTTATTGTGATTGTGTAAGTACAATATATTTTGAGATTATTTGGCTAAATCCTGTTAGATTTTGTAAATATATTCAAGATGCTGGGTAAAGTCTTTACTTTTCCTTATTCCATATCCATTTAGTATCTTCAGAAGAGCTTGCTAATTTTTATTATTAATAATAACAGGCAGTATCTAGCTATCCTTTACCATGGTATGATTTTATTCAAATTCAGATTATATGTTTGGGGTACTTGTATCAGAAAGAGTGTATCAGTTAAAGGAAAAAAAAACCACTTCTTTTTGTTGTTTTTTTTTTCCCCATCAACAAGGTTTGTGGGGGTTGTCTTTGAGGCCAACATTAAGGGGAGGAAAGGCAAATAAAAGGCAAATTACTTCTGAGCTCAGAGAAGGGGGAGAAGAATTAGTGGAGCTGCTAGGTCTGTTTCTCTTCTTCTATAATTGTATTCAAAATGATGGAACCTTAACAGGAAGTATTGGAGCTGTTGTACAAAAGTAAGCTACAAGCTCCCTTTGTCCTGGCACTGCAAAATGAGATTTACAAGGTGATAAAGTCATATGGAAATGGAATGTCTTCCATGTCCCTGGTATTTTTTCACTGACTAATTACTGCTAGCATAGGGGTCACTACTTTTTTGTAGTTTCTCTGTTAACACTTCTTAAATGAAATTGCAAATCTGCATTGTCTTCTCTATGTGCATAAGACATCCCATCTAGCTGATGACTGAGTTCTTGATGAATCTAATATTGCAGTGAAAAATTACTTTGCAGCTGTTACGTATTAAGAACACCCAATCAGATAGTGAGATATAACTATTCAAAACATGTAATGAAACTTGCAGAGCCCTGCTGAACACTGCAGGAAGACAAAGCAGTGATGCATACTGCTCCATGTGGATTTACGGTTTGTTTAAAAAAAAAGGGAAATAATAATAATGAGGTATTCTTTATTTTAGAAATAAATTTTTAATAGGCCTTCCAAGGAAGGCACAGGACAGGATTTTGAAGCCAACAGACAACAGATGAAGACAACCTCAGGATCAGATGTTCAGAAAACATCTCCCAGGGTCCTCACATGGGAGTTAATCACTGGTTTGCAACAAGTTTTTTAACACTATGGAGCACCTTTGTCCAAAGTTTGTGTGATGAATGAGTGTGCCACATACTCTGATGCCATGTGCTCTCTTTAATTTAATTAACAATTTTTCTTCTAGTTTGGGTACAACCACAGTGCAATCTGATCACTGTGGTGAGAGGGGTTCTGTGCTTGAACAGACAGATCTAATGCTGTTACACAGCAAAAATAAATAGTTCACCCAGCAGATGTTGATTCATGTTGCAAGCCTGTTCCTTAATTTACATACAGGTGTAAATCTAATCTCTATTTGCCTCCTTTTCCAAATATTTTGCACCTCCGTGGCCTTGGAAACCTTCACATTGTAAAACCAGAAATGGGCCTGAGCACCTGCTGTTTGGAAAGGAGTCTTAATTGGAGTGGGGAGAGGAGAAAGAACATCATGTCCAGCAGCAGTGATTAGGTCCTTCTCAGAAAGCCTTCTCCCATCACTGGGAGCACTTTAAGAGTATGTGTCTGGCTTCAGTGAGTAAGAGTCACTGCTAGACTGAATATCTGACCTTTCTGCTGCTTTTGGTATCCTTCAGGGTGAGAGTAGGGGGAATTTGGTTCCATAAAATTGAAACAAAAACCCTGATGTGTGCTGTGGCAATAAGCAAGTCCATATTCTTGCAATTAGAGCTCATGTTTTGTAAAGGCAATGAAGATACTGGCCCAAAGCCAAGCTTCAGAGAGTCCCTAGTATTTCAGACAACATAATTTTCCTGTGTCTTTGTTACTTGAAAGCACCAAACCTGGAAGCTGGAAAGTAATAAAATGTAGGCAGGAAACTGACTTCTTGCTAGGATGAGAAATTCCTACTTATTATTCTTCTCTTTTGTGCTGTTAGTATAGCAAATACCACAATTGTTATGGTGTTCAGTGCCTAGGAAAACAGGGCTGAAAATATTGGGCTGAAACTCCAGGGACAGTGCTGTGGATATTTGCAGCCTTGAACTGCAGGCATATGACATGAACTGAAGTGACTGTACCTTGGGTGAGGCTGTGGATTCTGGAGAAACCAATTAAAAGTAGGTCTCTTCCCTGTGATTGTAAAGGAGTTGGGAGATGGGGCCTTGTGAGCATCTTCTGCCCCCAAATTGTGTTTGTACATCTTCCTCTGACTTTCCTTTCTCCTACTTTTTGTATGAAATTGAAAGTTTATTGTTAATAGCAGCTTCTTTTCTTTCCCACCATAATCAGAATAATCTGATATTTTTGTGGTGAAGGAGCTCTGTCATAAAGGGTGCAGCATCTCCAGCAGCAGAATTGCATGCTAAGCTGAGGAATCCTGTCAATCCTTAAGGCTGATTGATCCAGCATTACAGGAGTTAAACCATTTTTAGGAAATCAATTTAAATCAAAAGTCATGAAGTAAAATAGACTCTGTTCCTGCTATAGCTTCTGTCTAAAGAACTCCAGACTTTCTTGGTTTGAGGAATTCCTATGTGCAAGGGGATTGTAACCAGAAATGTCAGAAATAGAAAAAAAGGCAGAATTTTATGGAAAGTATAGGTGTTTGCAAAGTGTTTCTGAATGGGGCAGAATTTTTCCTCAGAAAATGTTCTCTTCTCCACATTGTAATTAGAGAGGTAAATTTGATTAACAGCATTCCTGCCACCTCAGTAGCAGGACTTGCATTTTGCAGGTATGTACAAACCCTGCAGAGTCTACCTAGCAGCACTAATGTAGGACTAGGGTAGATTTTATCCATGTGGCAGGACTGATGTGATTTTGGCTTACTGTAGTTGTCATGTGTGTTTGAGATGATGCTTTATTTATATTTCCTTTTCTTTTGAATTATTTTGATTTTTTTTTATTGACAAAGCATAAAAATATTTCCATTTAGTAGCCTGGACTACTCAAAACCTTGACTTTCTTGCCTCTTAGGAGAGGCTGTTCTGGTTAGCTTCTTAAAACAGAAATGGCCTAACAAAGCACATACTAATGTTATTTGTTGTAATTGAGTCCTGAAATAGTATTCTAAATGATACACAAGTCTATCTGTTGGGACAGTTAGGGTGGGGTTTTGGTTTTTTTTAATTGGAAGAACACGTCAGCTCCTAATGCTCTTATTTATTTATAGCCATCAGTGTGACTACATTCATGGAACACCACCCCTCCCACACACACACACACACACACATTTCTGAGTATATACTGTAAATTCAGATTTATAGCAAGTAACCTTGTAGTTTGAGCTGTAAGTGCCATGAAATCCCAAACAGAAAGTGTTAAGATGAAATTTTCCTTAGAAAATGACTGTCTGTGATTGAAAATGCCACCATAACCTCCTGGGGTTTATAATACTTTTTATCTGGAAAGCTCTGAACTTTTTGCTGCTCAGTAAGAGTCAGTTGCTCCACAGAATCCTGTTTTTAGATTTTCACAGGGAAAAGCCTCATGTGCAAAGGTGACTAGGTGCATTTCACTAATGTATTTGATTTTGATTATAAACACAGATTTTGATTATTGACACAGAAAATGCATACTTCTTTATGATCAAGCTGCAGGAGGGAGATATTTTCTTCTACTCAAATTCACTCCCAAAAGACTGGCCAGTCTATGTAATGATGCAATTTAGACACTTTAGAAAAATAGAGGAAAAGACAGACTACTTGCCTAAGAAGAATTATTCCAAAATTATCTACTGCAAAAGCAAACCAATGGAGTTGCAATGATTATTTAGAAATTTTGTTTAGCTTAGAATCAAGCTAAAAATATGAAGAAAACACCCACACCAGGAAATTGATGCACTTAATTAGATCTTGAATTTGCATGCAGTTTAAGGATGGATTGGGCTAGTTCTCCCTTTTGTGTGCCCTTTTGCAGAGGGTAATTGGCGGGGGGCAATTGAGTTATTTCATTTATCTTCCCAGAATCTGAGTCTGCTGCTACAGGCTGTCAGTTACCAGCAAACAAGCACTTCATTTAAAATACTGTTGAAAAGTTGGGTTCAGTCCTGTTGCATCTGGTATGCAGATGGGATGCTACTTTTTTTGTTCAAATAAACAGAAGAAGCAATTAAGCCCCTTTTGGAGTAAGATATCTGAAACAATAGGAGGCACCATCTGAAACACAAGCTCAATCAGATACTGAGCCATGTGGATAGCAGAGTTTTATAAAATGTTGAATGTAAGCATAGACTGGATAAGCAGGGTTTGGGGCTTTTTTTATTTTCCCTTGTTTTGCAAGTTATCTGGGTATGAACAAAGATATGATCAGGAGGAGGGATGGCAGCAAGAGAGGAGAGAGAAAAATGTCCTGAAGTTCCCAGTTTGTTATTCAGTTTCCTGTACTACTCTGAAACACCCAAGACATGACAGCAGGCTTTGCCTTCCTCCCTGGCAGTGCTGTGTAGGACCCCAAGGCCCCACAGACTGTCACTACTGCACAAAAAGTGCAGATGATTCCTTCCCTCTGCCTATGAAAAACCAGCTGACACACAAAGCATTCTGATTTCTGTTTTCCGATTGCAAGCACCCCATCGACTCAGCCACACAGAAGAATGTTTGCATCTCTAAGTGTGATTACTCTTCTTTTTACACTTGCAATTAGTTTCAAGGCAAAGGCAATCCTACACCTTTTTTTTTCTTTATGACTATTGCTGACTGTTTTTGGCAGTGTGATTTTTTTTGACCCAGTAGAAGAGACAGCTTATACACAGGAATATAGATACAGCACAGAAATATATACAAAATACTCTTAGAAAAAAAAAGGTTTTAAATGAGATGTTCGTTGTCCTCAAGAATACAATATTGGCATGTGAAGTGGCAAACATATGTGCTCACAGTTTTGGAATTTGAGGTATCTTGTTTTAAAATAACATTTTGCATGTGTCCCATTAAGTTACATCTCAGTGACACAGATAAATTAGTCTTCATCTTGCCTTTTCTTTTTTTAAGGGTGTGTGCTATTTAACATGACAGCATAACTTCTCATGTTTTCACGTGAAATGTGAAAGATTTTTCCCCAACGGCTCCACCTGCCTATCTTGGAAGAGCTGGCTATGAACAAAGATGTGACCAGAAGGAGGGAGGGATGGCAGCAAGAGAAGATAAGAGAAAAAAAGCCCTGAAATTCCCAGGTTTTTATGCAGTGTCCTGTACTACTGCTCCTTTTAATGGAAGACAAGAAGTTTTCCTGGCTGAGACATTACCACTTATCCTCCAAACTCTAAGCTTGTGTCAATGGCAGTGCAAATGATTGGCCACTACTTTTAAGTTCATGCAGAGGCAAACAGTTGACCTTGAAATAAAATTGTCTTACTATTGTTAACATTATGACTTTCTTTTTATTCAATTAAAAAAACCTCAAAAAAATCCTTTCTGAAGGGAAATACAACAAAGCATTATAATATTTTTTTTTAAATGTATCAGTGTTTGACATCTACAACTGCTATGTACAAAAGCAAAGGAAGTAAATGTAGGGGGTAGAAACTATTTATCTCATTCAGCTTCAGCCTGCAAATAGTTTTTGTAGTCCTACAATTGTGGTATAAAGGCAGAAAAATAAGAAAATTCCTGAAACAAAGGGGTTTATTATATAGTAAAATCCCTGTTACTGAATCAGATTACATACATGGCAGGGAAAAATAGATGATCTTTCTGATCCAGCTGCTGCCTGAAACGTACTCTGAGAAAAACCCTGGGTGTATGTCAGCTTCTCCATCAGTCTAATAATAAGATTTACAATGTCTCTTCTAATAAACTTTTCATGTACAGTATAGTGCACAGTTAAAATACAAAAATCAAAATCTTTATATATGAAACTTGGTAAATAATAGAGAAAAAATTTCAAGAAAATATTTGGGGTAAAGTCAGAAAAAACCAAGAATTTTGGGGGGGTTTTGAGTAAAATGAAAATAAAAGTTTTCATTAAGTAAAATTCAACCTGAATTAAAACAAAATTGTTTTCTTTCAGTTTTTGGTAACCTTTTGCTTTATTTCTACAGGTCCTCATAAAATGAATTACTCTTTTAAAGTTAAAAATCAAGTCTTTTGCAAATAAGTCATATTTCTGACACAAACATTTTGCTTTAAATGTCAAAGAGAAATGTTTCAGCTCCCTTTCTGGATGTTACATTAGATTTATTGTAGGAAACATACTGCAAACTTGGTGCATTTGCAAGTAAGATTTGCCTTCTCCATCAAAACTGTTTAGCAAAGTTAATGTTTAACTCGCCTCCCCTTAAAACCAGTTGTATTAGAGTTCAAACTGTGTAGGTCTCCAAACTGCTAAGTTATGCATAAAATCCAGTGTTTCTGCCATGCCATTGGACTTCTATCTGTGCATGTAATGACTTTGCTCTATACTTTTGTCTATATGTTGGTGCATTTACTTCTGCTTTTGTAAATTTTACAATAGGCTGTTGAGATCTTCTAACTTTTGTGGGCTCTGATGAAAATCCCTGTAGGAACAATATTTATCCTTAAAAACATAAATGAAGTCTGTGTTTTATTCTCATCCTAAAACCTTGATGGTGCAGCTTGCAGGATGAAGAAAGCAAAAAGACAAATGGACTCAGATGGAGCAATGTTTAGGCTGAAAGCAGGTGTTATGCAATTGTGTTCAGAATCAATTGCATTGATAAATATTCTACTGCAAAAATGAAGAGAAAGATAAAGGTAGATGGACCCTTGAACTTCTTTAGTCCATCAAACTGTTGTTTACCTGGTTGTTTTATTAAAATGTTCCATATTTTATTAAAACATTCCATGTTTTTAATGCACATCACAGCAGGTTCCTATAGCAAGTACTCCTATGCTTACCTCACCCCTTGTGGTAGGTTTCCTGGGGCCAGCCAAATGTAATATGCTTCCAGATGACTCCTGCTCATCCAGCAGCAAGTCTAAGGTTTGTTTTAAATACTATTGAAACTCAGAGCAGAGCAAGCTGAAGCATAAGAGTCAAGTATGAACTTGCTATACTGTACTTTTCATGAACCTGTACGGCAGCAACTGCTAAATTTCAAAATGAATACACATCAGGTAAGCCTAAGGCAATGGAGACTGACATCACCCCTCCACCCCAGTCCCAAGCCCTGACATGTGCTTCCTTCCAGGCTGTTTTGAGGTAAGCCATCTCCCAGGCAACCACTTCCACCATCTCTCCCTTGCTCTCCTCTTTTCCCTTTATATATAACATTGCAGCTGAGCATTGCTGATCTGTTAAAGGGTGTCCAGTGGAATGCCTTTTTCAGGCTAGTGCCTAATACAATATGTCTAATTTTTAAAAGAATTTGAAACTGATTACTTGTTTAGCTCTTAACACTTATAATTAACCTAGCAAAGATCGTGATCTAGGGAAGTGAAGGGATATGAAACAAATATTTCATATGAATATGAAGCAGTCATATCAGTTGTTGATTTTTCCAACCCCAGCTACTCTTTTACACGTTGTATTCCATTTTTGTATAACAGATCACTTCATGTTGAACTTAATGCTTCAACAGAATTAAGTTGCTGTTGTATAATATTTTGCTGTTGGAAAAGAATTAGTACAAACCAGTTTGATCATAGCGTGCTATGGCTGATGTAGAACAAGTTACAAAAGGCCATAAATCAGAAAAGGATGGAGATGTTGCCCATAGGATAGGAAGTAAATATCCCGTGTAGAGTTGGATTCACGTTGCAAGCTGCTAGTTCAACTAGCTACAGAGTGTTAAACCTCTCCCCTGCCCAGAAAAAAAAAANTGGATGCAAACTTGCTGAGTTTTTTCTTCCATTAGAAAGTTCTTTTTCTCTGCAGATTTCAAATCCTTGTGTGTGTGTTTCAAGGACAAAACGCATTCCTTTGCCCTGTCTCCTGATATGGGAGATGTGGTTTTCTTTTCCATCCTATGATATAAAGAATCTCTCTGACTTTGTAAACATTTTCTGACATTCCTTGGGGTATGGAGCTGAAAGAAGCAAGATGTACCTGGGCAAAAATAGCCCAAATCCTTCTGTACTATGGAGTAATTTTAATAAATAATATAAACCTTCTGATATTGGAGTCAAGATTCTTGATTCACCCCAACGGGACTCCAATGGCAACCATTGGTGATGCCTGAGATGTGGGGTAACAGGGGTTTTTTTGCTCTTTTGTGAAAAATACCTGTTGTTTTTCTAGCAGGAATTTTTGACAAAACAAAAAGCTATGAAATTAAATTTCAGAATGTTTGTAGGATGACAATTACATGTCAAGAACCTTTAATGATGAAGGGGCAGTTACACAAATGACTTCCATGAGCAGTTCAAATCTTAGGAGCTGTTTACAGGAAAAGTGGACCTGGATGACTTTGCATAAGGAACAAATTGTTCCCAAACAGATAGCAAATAAATTTCATGGTTGCATTGACTTTCTTTTCTCCTTTTTTTTAAGAGGTTGATTTTGTACTCTGCATTTTGTTTGCAGTTCTATAATTGTGACTCCTAAACTTACAGACTATCAAATATATTGTGACACAGACCTTCAGTAATTTTAGTAGAAAACTTCAAAACAGAGACATGTAATAAAAGAGTGGCAAAATAACCTGATCTACTGGTAATATATAGTAAGATTGTAAAATAAAAGTATACAGGGTAAAGTAAAAGAGGTGAGTAAATTGCCTTGTATGCTCATTGCACTAAAACCTTCTGTTGCTATTAGAAGTGAAGTGCACATTTGTAGAAAACTGGTCATGTTAAGCAGAGAAACCCAGCTAGCTACAGAGAAGGAAGATTTCCCATCTCCCTTGGGTTTGTGATGTGACAAACTAGGTTGACTGCATCAATGGACTGACTCATTCCTTACATAAATACTTTCCCTCTACTAAATCTATTTTTTCATCTCACAGAGTACTGTGAATAGATATCTGAAGAGAATGAATGAAAAGCTCAAGCCTCAGCTATCGCTGTGTACTTCTTAGCTGATGTCCACCTAAGATCCTCATTTATTGTTGCCAGGAAGAGGTTCAGTGAGCCAATGCCTCTCTTTCAAAGCAAGATCAACTCTGTACTCTTTGTAAATGAGGTGCACTTGCACGACCACAATGTTGCATGAGTGCTGGTTGGAGTTCTCACTGGCTAAGAGTGATTAATGATTCTAGATCACGTGAGTTTAGTTGCCTTTATCAGATAAACGAGCCATGAAATTCCAGTGGACACGTACATTATCTCACTAGGTGGTACATAAAAAGGATACCTCTCAGGCTAAATGACTAAAAAGGAAGAATATCTGTGAGGAAAAACAGCAACAAACTTGAATGTAATGAAATCAGAAAATTAGTAAGTTGCTATCTAAACTTTTCATATCAGAATTCTGTCATTGCATGTCCAAGCTTTTCTAGCCTGTTGAGACGTGATACTTCATCTTAAACCTCTTAATTTTAATCTCAGCACTCTTCACCTGCTAACTACATAATAGAGACCGATTTTTGAACTTATGTCTTATTGGAGAAAGAGGAGACATAGTTTAGAGATGTTTGGGTGGAATGAGGAGGGCTGGTATGGCAAAGGGAAGGCAGTTGCAAAATATATGCCTTGTTAAAATAGAGAAACAGCTGAGCTTTGGAGAGCACTTCTCCTTGACACCCATCCCCACACTCACATTTGCATTGCCAAATTAAATACTTGGAAATACTGGCCTTTCTAAAACAGAAGAAGCGAGAGATAACAGTAAAGAAGTAAAACTTCAGCAAAACAATAAAATGAATGGATGATTTTTTTCCAGTATAAGAGCACAATGAAGGCATTGCTGTTTGTCTGCAATGTCTTGAAAATAATTAGCAGATACTTTTCCTTTTTTAATGTAAAAGAAATATTGTGAACTACTATGTCAAGCAGCCAACTTCTAGCCCAGTTTAAGCGTGTTCTCAGTATAGCATTTGGGTTCATGGATATGTACCAGCAGGTATAAAACAAGCAGCTTTTTTACATTAAGGGCAGATAACCATTTTTATTGAAAGACTAATAAGTGTATCTTTGCTTTTAACTATTTGCTTAATTCCACTGATATAGTTAAACATAAAGGGATGACTGGTTTAGGTGAGGTTGATGCAACTTAGCTATGCTTTAGTGAGCAATGTCAGGTCTTCAGAAGTGAGATTATCATTGATTTCCTTCTAAGTTGTCTGTGCTCAACCACTAAGTTATTGAAGTAGTTCTGGTTGGCTGGTTTTATAAGGGACTTTACTGTGCCCAACTCCATGAGAACTGACAAGATAAATCCAAAGGTCGTGAGGGAAGTGGCAGATGAATTTACTAAGCCATTCTATCATATTTGAAAAGCTGTTGCAGACTAGTGAAGTTCTGTCATGGTTTACTCACAGCTGGCCATTGAGCATCATGCAGCCAATTGTTTACTTTCCCCTGGTAAGGTGGGGAAGAAGACTGGAAGGGTAAGGGTGAGAAAACTCATGGGTTGAGATAGAGCCAGTTAAATCAGGAAACTGAAAGCCACATTGGTTCACCTCTTCCCATGGGCAGAGGGCAGATGTTCAGTCATCTTCAGGAAAGTAGGATTACATAATGAATAATGGTTACCAGGGAAGTCAGAATGCCATCATTCCAACTGTCCTCCCCTTCCTTCTTCTTTGCCTTGTTTTTAATTTCTGAGCACAACGTCACAGGAAATATTCCTTTGGTCTGTTGGGATCAGCTGTCCTGGTTGTGTCATCTCCCCACTTCTCATGCCCCCCAGCCTATTTGCTGGTGAGGTGATGTGAGGGGCAGAAAAGGCCTTGGCTCTGTGTAAGCACTGCTCAGCAATAACAAAAATTTCTCTAAATTATCAAAAAAGATCTAAGCCCAAATCCAAAACATAGCCTCATACACACAACTATGAAGAAAATTAACTCTATGCCAGCCAAAACCAAGGATAGAAGTTTCCCGGGAGTTGCAAAAAGGGGAAATATAACCCCCAGGTTTAAAAAGGGGTAAAGATTTGTGGTGAGCAGGTCAAGGCAGGGGATTCTCCCCTCCACTTCACTCTTGTGAGACCATACCAGGAGGAGGTCTACAAAGATGACTAGGGGACTGGAGCACCTCCTCCATGAGGATGGGCTGAGAGAGTTGGGGATGTTCATCCTGGAGACAAGAAGGTCCCAGGGACACCTCATAAGACCTTCCAGTACCCAAAGTGAGCCTACAAAACAACTGGAGAGGGACTTTTTACAAGGGCATGTAGTGATAGGGCAAGGGGTAATGGTTTTAAACTGAAAGAGGGTAGATTTAAATTAGGTGTTAGGAAGAAATTCTTTACTGTGAGGGTAGTGAGGCACTGGAACATGTTTCCCTGATAAATTGTGGATGTCCCATTCCTGGAGGTGTTCAAGGCCAGGTTAGATGGCTTTTGAATAACCTGGTCTAGTGGGAAGTGTCCCTGGCCATGGCAGGGACTGTTAGAACTGGATCTTTAAGATCCCTTCCAATCCAAACCTTTCTTCAGTTCATCTCAATAATGGAATTATGAGCTGGAACATGAAGTTTTATAAGCATGGGGTTTTTTTTCCTTTAAATACAAGAACCGAGGTCAACTTGAAACTACCTTGCATTAAGTCAGTGGATTTTCAGGAAGTACTGATGGACACAGTTGGCTACATCATTAGTTTCTAAGCAATTTTGTCACATGGCAATCCCTCCATGAATATGCAGCCTAAATGGAAGAACTAAGAGCTGAACAATGTACAAGCCATAATTTTATCCTCCTAACTACAACAGCTGGAAGAGGATACTTCAATTTTTAAAAGCTCATATAGATTTATAAAGGCAACAGTGGAAGTACCACTGGCTGCTGTCAGTCCTGACAGCTGTCAAAATTTGTTTAACAGCAGCAGCTTTACACAAATTATATCTGCACCCAAAATGAAGCACTTTTTCTCACTTTCAGTGTTTTCACGGAAATAATAGTTCAACTTTTTAAATAAACTTATTTCTATTCACATAAATTCTTTGTGCATGTACATATATGTATTTAAACTGAATATTGTGAGTAAGAGCTACTGTCCCTCCCAAAATCTCAAGCCAATTAGGGAGCTAGATGAGAAAGGTTCAGGAATGATGGGATTTCTAACAGTTTCTCTGTAAGTGCAGCTGCAGCTGAAAGTGGCACTGCTGTGCTGCCCTTTGGACATGCATTGCTCCTTTGTGCTGCTCCAAGTGGGCAGATGTGTTTGTACCTGTTGGCTGTTTATTTTTGTCCTCATTCTGGACAAGACTGGGAGTTTTAGGGTTTCTGTGGAGAAGCTTCTTTTCCATGGAGAAGCTTTTTACACCCCAGACTTGACAAGATATTATATTCGGTCACAGCAAAGATAAGGTTTGAATGGAAAGATGGAATCAATCATTCACAAATCCAAAGCAGTTTATACTGGCTTGCTGAATTTTCTTCACATTCTGAAACAAAAAAAAAAACCCAATCAAACTATAGCCTGTAGAAACAAAGACAGACACAAACATAATGATGATAACCTAATGAAACCAGCTCTAATAGTGGCAGGGCCAACATCTTCCATGGTGCTCAGGACCCAGCCCCAAGGCTGGCTGCAGTGAGGCTGCCACTGTGAGACAGTCCATCCATGGGTGGGCACAATCCTAGGGAATTACTCAAATGTTGGACCAGAACTACTGTGTTTCCAAAACACAGGTCAAGGTGCACAACTGAGGTTGACACAGAACCACAGAAATTTAATATCATCTCCTAAGGTCATTCTTTTGTGACATGGTCAAAGCTGAGTAGCTTTGTTTTAAGGAGTTTCACAGATTGTGTACAGATGCATTCATATGTAGTTATAAACCCTTTTCCTCTAAATCAATATCTAAATCAATATCTTGGCAATATCATTGCCAAGAATCAATGATTCCCCATAGGAGTGTTGGTCTTTGACCACATTACATGGCAAAAAGGGACTTGGCTCTGCCCTCTGCACTTCTCTGCTGGAAACTAGGGTTTCTTAGAGTGGGGTGAGCTAGACAAAACTTAGCAGGGTGGAAGATTAAAGATTTTCCTCTAGACTGGCGCATCTGTGCACTTCATTCCACTTTACACAGCTGTAAGGAAAGACAAAATGTAATTAGAATAATAATAAGTGCATATTTTGGAAGTTTGATGCCCTGGGCGTTTTAAGTAGTCTGTTTCTTTGAAGTAGAGTAATCCTGATAGCAGTCACTGATTGCTTTCTGTTGATTGTAGAGGCCTCAGTCCTTTACAAAGGCCTAAACAACATCAGTGATTGGAAAAGGTTGTAGTCTAGACTCTTTTCTTTCTTGAACTCCAATTTCAAACCACTCTCAAGGCACTGTCAAGCTAGCACACAAACAGCTGAGAAAAGTCTTTGAGTAATTAGATCTCAAACACAAATAAAGAATGGTGTTTTTCTTCATGGATACACAATTACTTTGACATTTTCTCTTAAGTTGGATAAAAGTTTACATTTCAGCTATCAAAGGAAAGAAATAAAAAAACAATCCAAACTAAACTGTTAGGTTTAGATTGAAATTTAAAACTGCAGCTCTGCCATCACTTTAGAAAGAGCTCCTCAGAGGCTTTGGTGCTGGAGTCAGGCAGCCAACTCAAAAGTTGACAGGGGCTAGAGCTGCCATATCTGCAAACATACTGCAGACACAGGCAGGCAGCAGAGGACAAACCTCTTGTAAACAAGACTTGTAAAAAGTACTCCCAGCAAGGCATGCTCTGGTTCAAAAAAATGAGGAGATTCAACCTGGACAAGTGGGTCAGCAAGATGCCCTCATGCGATGGTAGGACCAGGGTGCCCTGATTGCCCTGGTTATAAGCAGGGGATGTTTAGTTAGGCAAAGAAGTTATTTTTGCCTTCATGGGTGAGGAAATTGAAGTGAGTATAAGAGAAAAGGAAGAGAAACCCCAGAACAGACAACATCACATGGAAAATTTTATTCTACCTGGGGAAGGTTTTATAATATTTGTTAGTTGCCAGGTAACAGGGTTTTATAACAGGAGATGCTGCTCATTTATGCCTGGAGAACCCAGTTTGTTGTGTAGTGATGAATTGGTGCCTACTCTCAGATGGTCTCATTCCAAATGTAGTATAGAGATTTTTTTACTTTTCTGCCTTTTTCTTTTTTTTTTTTATTTCGGTTGATTGGTTGGTGGGCTGGTTGGGGTTTTTCGCTGCCAGACAGCTTGCTAAGAATTTCAGTTCATTCAGTTCATTCAGTTCAGTTCATTCCTCCTCCAGCTCCCATTCCAGAAGAACTCAGTGTGCACCAGTTGTCCTCAAACAGTAGCCTTAGGGCAACACACAGCTGGCAAAGGATGGGTGGACAGTAGCAGGAATAGTAAGGTCCTTTTCTGAAAATGTACCCAGACTATTTCAGTGAAAAGAGGAGAATTTTCCTATTCACCAAAATACCTCAGAGTGTTTTCTGTATACAGAAGTTTATTTACAAGCTGTTTACCAATGGCCTGGAGCTGTTTCGCCTAGACCTGGGCAGGGTGAGGACTGTAGGTGGCCCTCCCAATCTATGAAAAGAGAAGAAGGAAGTAGATTAAGAGAAGATGGGATCAACAAGTCTTTGGTGAAGGAGGCAGGTATGTGTGGAAGCAGGAGATCTCAAAAAGTTTTTAGGCTTCTTTGAAAGAAAAAAAAAATTAAGAACTGTAAAACATCAGTAGTTTGAAGGAAAAGTGCTGGATTTCCTAGGAAGGTAGACTTCTACAATTTCTCACACATCAAATGGGGTGTTGGGGAGATAAATATTGTATTTATTTTAATTTTGAAGCATTGCAAATATATCAACTAAGGTATATACACTTTCAGGATTATTCTCATTTGTTGCTTTTATTTGTGTGTTTTATTTGTTTACAAATAGAAACTGCATATGAGAAAAATCTTCTATTTCAATCTACATAGAAAATACTTTTTGAGTAGTTATTCTAGTTATTAGAGATTTTATAAATTAATGTTACTTGTTTGTTTATTAAAGCTGGATTTTTTGTGTGTATGTCAAATACATTTGGAAGGCAGAGAAATAAAATGTGATTATCACGAAAGAAACAAACATAATTATGAAAAGCAATGCTAAAATACTAGAAGAAATTATTCTGATTTACTTTTTGTACATACTTCTAAAAAAGCCCTGTCCTCTTTCCCCCACCCTAATCGTGACCTGAAGCCTGAACTATTCAAATAATGACCCAAACACACACAAAAAAAGAGTCAGTATTGATACCATATCATGTCTGGCAAAAGCCAAAATTAAAGCAAGTCATTTATCCCGTGGTGGCATGAGGATATCAGGTTTAGATAGATTTAATTTATCAATAGGGTCAGGCTGCACTGAATATAAAATCAAATTACACAGAAGCAGATGCTGAAGTCCAAGAGGAGAAGGTGTAGATTGATTGGAAAAGGCAGCCCATCAAAGGGGCCTTTGTCCGGGCTTGACTTGGTGAAGCAGCTGACAAGTGGCCATCAGATCCTGCAGCCAGGCAGCTGCATGATGGGACTTTGACAGCTGACTTCATTAGGGCCCTTAGGACACGAGCGGGGATGAATTTGTCCTTTAATTGAGCTGGGCCAGGAAATAGCACTGAAAGGGCAAACGGCATGGAAAAGGGCTGAAATGAACCCAGGGGCCAAACAGGTACATTTAATGCTCTTGTGATATTTGACATGCATGTTCTGTTTGTATCTATGACATTTGTGTATTTATCACCAGTCTTAAAAGCCTTCAGAAGTCAAAATATACATGCAGCATAGAAGTCATCAGGAAAATTTCTGCCCGGGTGAGGTGGAGGGTGAAAACATTGCATCGATTGGGGACCCCCAGAGGCAGTGTCTCTGTATGAATAGTCTTCAGCCCACTGTTCTGGGAATAAAGCTTGCCTTTCTGTTTGCATCAATACCATCATTTCCTGCTTTCTTAACAGATAACAAAGTCTGTAAAGCGAATTCCGCGACTTGTGTGCAGTTTTTCTGTTTACAGCTCAGTGGTGTTTTCTCTGGTGTAGCATTTCAGGAGCCATTGTAAAAATCTAGATTGAGTCAAAACGTTAATACAAACTCTGCATTAGTCTGCCTTGCCTGGCTTTTCGCCTCACCTTGCCAAGAGTCTGGGTTGATTTCTAAACATGAAGTGGAGTGATGGAGGCTCTGTAGGGGGTGGAGAGAGAAAGTCCTTCAGTTCATTCTCAGGCAAAATGTTAACAGAAGGCAGGGCTCCCATGGAAGGAGACAGGAGTTTGGTTGTCATATAGACTGCACTTTTTAAGGATCCCTATCAAAATAGCCTTATGCAATGCTCAAGCTAATTAATATACAAAAAGGACTGTGGTGCAAAGCTGTGACTGGTAATCGGAGTCCTCTAGCATCAATGACACTCAGATATGTCTATCAAGCGGAGAATAGACTCCTTTATGTTCTCTCACAGCATAAATATGTGATCAAAGAAATAACATGCACTAGAGCTGCCCTTAAGCAATGACCCTAACCTTATGCCTCTCTTCCCACCGCCAGCATCCCCAAAGCACTCAACAGATGTCAGATACAGTTAAAGTGGAACATATCCATGCATCTAATTTGAAGGCAGAGTAATTGCTGGCAAAATTTGCCAAATTCTAATGTGCTTGTTCAAAAGCTACCTCAATATTGCTCTAACCTCTGAGCAATAGAGTATGACAAATTATTAGTATTGACTAATAATCAATAAAATTTTATCAGTGAGACATCAGTGATCAAATTAGGTACTAAGATGTGTAAAAGCATCTCATCTCACCCAAAATATGGGAGCTATCTTAGCCCAAGAAATCTGTTGATTTTGTGTGCATACAACTCTTAATTTGGTTGCCACCCCTATAATCTGCTGTTGTTCATGCAGTGTATGGTAACAGCAAAATGTTCCAAAAATCTGCCATAAAATGAGGCGTGGTTGGAAAATACATATCTGCCTTACAGTGTATAACACAAACAGTGCAAAGCAAAACAAAATGCCACAAAAAAAAGCAAACAAACCAACAACACCACAAAAAGCCCAAAACCACAAACCAAACCACAAACAAAAACCAAAACCCAAACCCAAAAAATCCCCTAAACAAACAAAAAATCCAAACAACAAAACAAAACTCAACCAAAACCAAAACCAACCAAACAGTCAAAAAACACACAAACCCCAAGATCAATTTATGTACATTTGACATTCTGTCTTCCAGTCAAGCAGTTTGCTTCTGCTGCTTGGAAAAAGTAAACAAGTTCTCGTAATTTTATTACATTTCTGGTATGCTCCAGGAATCTTTTCTGTGAGGCTGGACAGGGCTGCCATTCAGAGGAATGGACTCCCCCTGAATTAGACAAGGAGATACTTTTTCTCCCTTAAGACACAAAAAGATATTTAGGCAACCAGTGTCCATGGAAACTCTGCAGGAGCTGGAGACAACTCCAGAAATTCTCTCTTTGTTTTATAATCTGTTCAGAAAGAGAATGGAGATGGGAGGGGGAGACAGGGAGAAGGTCATAACTTTCTGCTCACAGAGGCTGTTTTTCTTGTCGTAGTGGGGTGGAGGTCTCAATTCCCCAAGGCTTAAGAGCCCATTTGTCAGAGAAAGCAGGTATGAGCCTATACTCCTTTTCTAGTGTCATTTCCAGTTTATGCTGCAAGAACAGGCACTTAAAAATCTCCTCCATGCTGAAACCTGTTGTTATCCAGGGAGTTCTCCCTGGCATGCTGGCCATGCATTCAACAAATTAATGACTAACTTTTAGCCAGAGACCTAGAGTAACCTCCAAAAACTCTGGGCCAGGAAATTTTGTTCCAGTTGTGATCTCTGTGATGATTAAGTAAGGTTCCCTCCATGAGACTATTCAGGTCCAAACTTTTATATAAATTGTTTTGTGATCTGGTTAGGCCTGGTGCCAGCCATGCTTCCCCATGTGAAGCATGTTTACAGCTTGAGTAGGATCTGGAGAAGGAAAGGAGGATGATTTCCCTAAAATCTGGTGTGATGCCTGGAAAATAGGCATGTTATTTATAAAGAAAATTACATTCACTTAGATTGCTCCAAAGTGCTTTACTTTCTTATCCCCTTATCTAGAGAAACACTGAGTCAGGATCCAAAAACATCTGAGAAAGATTTGGGGAATATGCACTGTCTTTGGCTTCTTAGAGCAGGAAGCCGTGCCCCATGTTTAAAAGACTCAAGGATAAAACTGAAAGGCAAATCCACAAGACAGCTAAAACTGACAAATCTTAAATATGCCAAGGGCATATGGATATATGTAAGAGGGGCAAAATTCATGCTTGCCTTAGTGGGTCTCCTCAATAATGACTTTAAACACCCTTATTTCTGTTTTTTGGTAGTATTTTGTAGGTTTCTTAATGAGATCTGTACAATTTTGTGTACAAGCAAATTACTGAGTTTGATACAGAAGCTTTTAGAAAGTAACAAGATCCACTTTTTAAAAAGCTTATATTTAGCTTACCTGTGCCTGGATCTGGTGCAAGTGGTGAGACAGCTGGTGCATTGATTAATAAAGTCACTGTTAAAACCTAACATAATAAACATTTGCTCAATATAGTCTGATTCAGTAATCCTTTGTAATGGCACAGAGCAAGTCAATATTTCCCAAGTGACAGCATTACTGTACAACAGATTCATGGTGTAGAGACACCCAGTAAACTCACAGCAAAATCAATCATTATTTGTATTTTGTTAGCATGATTGAACCAAAACCTGTGAAAAGAAAATTAAGGGAGTTAAACCAGGACTGTAGATCTCCTGGGCTGGGTTTAAGCTGCAGTACTAAGATGCAGGTATCTTCCATTTAAGCAGTGCAAAACCTCTGAGCCTGCTCTCCCTTGTGCTGGTACCAACAGCGATCCGGTAAGTGACCAGGAGATACTTTTTTTTTTGTTAGCCCAGTCTCTAGGTGGGGAAACTCAAGCTGCCTAGCTCCAAAATAAAAGATTGAGGAAACTGGATTCTAATTGCATTTTAGAAGTAGATATAGGATCCAGAAAATTATATCAGTGAGGCAAATTAAGTCCTACTATAATTACATTGACGTCAACGCATTTAATCCAGGGATAAATTTGGCCCAATGACTTCAAGTATTGTTTGCACACAGGAGTCTAAACAACAACAAACTGCTTGTGCTGAATCAGAAAGACACCATGTTTGTTGGAGTTCTTTCTGTTGAAATGGCAAAAAAAAACAACAAAAAAAGGTAGATGGGCCAAAACTATCCAATATTTGTATTTGAAGTGAAAGTATAGTTACATGCTTTTAGTTGCTGAACTATTAAATTCCACTGTGTTTCTATTTTGTTTTGTTGATACAAAGTTCTTAAAATACTCTGAAGAAGGACACTTTTCTTCTCTTGAGGGAGTTTCTCTGAGTTTTGCCTAACAAAATCAGTGATGGAATTGGAAGCAGGAGGCAAGTAGCGGTCTGTGAGAAAAGGCTCCCAGGTTGCTGTCTGCATTAATCTCTTTGATGGCTAACAAGGGAGTTGCAAACAACAGCTGATACAGGACACAGCAGCTACACTTGCATCATGTGTCATGATCCATAAGTTCAGGACTCACCAAACCAACATCACCAACCACCCAAGCAATCTCGGGAGCAAGCCAGTGGTGAAAAGCTGTCCCTGTGTTCACCTTTAGAGCAGATCCAGGTGCACTGGTCTTGTTGTCCAGCTGCTTTCACGTTTCCCCACTCCCTTATCAATAATGTCCTGAGGCCTTTCTTGGGTGGACAAAGTGTCACAAAGTCTTTCCTTGTTCTGCCTGCAAAGGTAGCAGGTATTGGCAAGGCAGTGCAAATGCACAAAACCAGCTCAGGGCTACATGCAAGATTTAAGCTTTCCAACAAGGCCAGTTAAAATGCAACAGAAAAATGCTTGACATTTCCAGGTTTAACTTTGTCAAACCTGAATGCTTTGGTACAGTTTACAGGGAGATGTGTATATTTTATCAGGCTCTTTCTAAAACTATAAGAAAAAAAGGCCTTGTTCCAATGGGGCAAATATTTGGCTTCTTGATGCAGTTTAATTTATTACCCATATATGATTGCTACGATAATACAAGCCTGCTGTGTAAACAGCATGTCACCTCTCCATGTAGACACTGATTTATATGTCTCATCACCCACTGAAGATAAAGCAGGGAACAGTCCAGCCAAAAAAGATAGCCAGCTAACTTCTTAGCCAGTAAAGCACATCTTTTGTTTGGTTGATCTGCTGTTTGGCTCAAAAAAAAGAATGGATATGCTAATAAAAAGCATTTTCACATAAATTTCTTCAAGTTGGTATAACTAAATGCAGTGCTGGAGCCAGCAGTTCCTAAATTAAATTCACCCTTCTGTGATGGAGTCAGTAGATTAGTGACTAGACCTTCAACTTTCCAAAATCTAAGTTAAATGATTGTATTCGTACAAAAGAGGGTTTGGAAAGTCTTTCTTTTCACTTGCTAATTTATCCTTGTGAAGTAGAAGGAATTTGGTTTGGTTTCTTTCCAGCAATATATGTGCCCTAATGTGTTAAACATTTATTAGGGAGCAGAATTTTTATATAAAAGTTGGAAGGCAGATGGTTAAAGTAAAAACCCCACAGGCTGTCCATTCTAATATATAAACAATGGGATCTTTATGTTTTGCCCGTTCAACATTTCTTGAAAATTGTTCTTTAGCAAACTGCAGCACGTGCAGTAACCAGAGGCAGCTCTCTTTCACCCACTCCTCTCCTCTGTAGCCAAGGTTCATAAGGTGCTGAGTGCCCAGTTTCCATTGCCCTTGCCTGTTTTTATATGCTTGCTGCTTTCAGAGAAATGAACAGGTGTTTGACAGGAGCTCTGACATAACAAAGTCTATGTCCCATACTTGATAGCAAGACAATGAAAATAAGCGTGTGCTTCAGACTTACTGGAAAGTAAACATCAGCTGAGCCTTGGAGAGCAAAGGGCTTTTAGGTGCTGAATTCTTTCTGAGATACAGCCCATCACTGGCTTGCAACCGGCTCATAATTTATAAACCCATTTTATAATACATGGGAAGAAACTGTGCAAGTAACTTGCAGTCATAGAATAAGGTAACATGTACACAGGGGTAAAATGTGCATAGATCACAGACTGAGCATGTTAACACACAGTTAACAGTCCTGTTTCTGTTTAACTGGAATGGCAAAATGCTGCAAGGGAGGCAGTAAAACACAGAGCACCCCTATAAGTACCAAGTTGCAGAGGCCACCTGTGTTAGCTCTCTCCTGCTTGAGTACACTGAAAGCAATGTGTTTGTTAAAACACACTGCTTCTACTGCTACTATAGTGCACCCAAATCTTTTCTATTCCTGTAAACTAACTAATCAGCTTTTTGCTGACTAGAAAAAAAAAAAAAAGAAGGGAAAAAAAAAAGAAAGAAAAAGAAAGAAAGAGGAATTCTGCCAGACAGTCCTATCTGAGCTTAATTCTCTGAGTGTCATATGTCTATCACATATACTGTGTCCCTTGGAATAATAATAATTGAGCCAGGCAGCTGAGTCTTGCTGTGGGTATGTAGGGGGAGGAGGGGTGGGGGCTGCGATAAAAGACTCATCAGTTTCAGCTTAGTTCAGTAGACATCTGTGCAGCAGAGGACCTCGTGATGATCCTGGCAGCAGCTCTTTTCATTTGGGTTTGGCTTTTTGTGCTGAATGCTTTTTGTACTGAGTCCCCGTACCAGCCTGTCTCAGCACTTTCAGAGCCAGAGCTTTTTCTCTTCATAAGCTCTAGGTTTTTTTACAGGCCACTGAGTCTGACTGGAGCTGTATCCAGAATTACAGAAAGCAGCAACCACCTGTCACCAGGACATTGTGCACAGTGGAGGGGGAGAGCAGCGGGCTGGGGGTGGGGAGATGGAGTGAGCAGCTGATTGCAGGGCATTTCTGAGAAGCAGGACTCTTTGCTTAGCCATTTGCAAACACGGGAAATGATGACAGTGGTTGGAAGCTTTGAAGAGACTGGGGGAAGGGGAAATAGTAGAAGCCAGAAAGAAAAGGACTGGGGGCTAAAAGAGACCTTGTCCAGAAAAGACTGATAAATTCATCTTTTCAGATTCCTTGATCACTGGTAAGATTCGTTCTACATGTGATCCCCTCTTAGCTCGACAGAATCTTTATGCACTCAATTTTTTTTTTTTTAATAATTTGGCAATAAATGGGCAACTATTTCTTCTGACTCTTGGAAGACTGTATTGCCTACTCCAGTACTAGGGTAGGTATCAGTAATGAAAAAAATACTCAGTTGCATATGTCTCCTGATTCAGGCACATTAATTGCACTTCAGATTTTATGGTGATGTGGATTCAGTAGCCTTCTCACACAGAGGAATTAGCATTACTTTCTGACTTGTGGGGCCTCTGTTCTCACTTATTTCTCTTGGAAAGCATTTACAATGGCCAGTCAGTTTATCTGAAATACTACGTCGAATGGTGCAAGCTGTCTTATTAAACCAGAGCATACTAAAAATATCATGCCATTTCTGTGGAGAATAATTTTATTTCCTAGCAAATAACAAAAGTGTGTGGAAATTTACTTTGATAGCTTAGTTTAAAGTAAAATCTGCATCCATGAAAATATCAAGTCTTTATTGGGTAGAATAACATTCTATTCTATGAAGTATGGAGAACATTATGGTCCCACAGCATTACAGAAGAGTCTGATAACAACAGTCAGATAAAATCCTAATGTCTTTTGCCTGAAAAAAATTCCACTCGTAACACTAAAGGAGGTTTTCATTGAACTGAAATGTATTCATCTGAAACTACACCACCCATTTCCCCCTTGTCCCTTATACAGAAAGTGTCATTCCAGATGTTAAACCTGGAATTCCAGACGTTAAACTGTTAAACCGAGAACAGTTATCTTAGAACAGGACTAATTGCCCTCTAGAGAAGACAGTGGCTCCTCTTGGGTATTCTGTGTGCTCTAAAACTGAGCTCTAGTTAGGCGCTTGACTTTTAGGTTATGGAAGTTAAATGAGGTGAATTCCAACCCAAAATACCTGCTTCTGTCCCAGGATTATTTAAAAAAATGCATGGCAGAATATTAGGCTGACATTTACTGTGTGTGTCATCATTTTTTTGGAATTTTACTTCATCCTTTTTTGGAATTTTACTTCATCCTGTGCATTTTGTAAATCTTTCTGATGTATTTCTTTTAAGTTGCTGGACCCCTGCTGTCACAGGGACCAAAGGAGAAGTCTCAACCAGGGGAACAGTGTTACTAGTCAAAGGTATGTATCCTCACAGCCCTGGACTCGCTCCCACTCCTGACATGTTCAGGGAGATGACTGGGACCTTTTTGACCTTAAAATGGAGGTATGAACAAGAATGTAAAACAGTGTGCTGAGATTAATTATCCCTCTCTAACTCAATAATCTTGTGAGTGATACAAATGAAAGGACATTCCCTGCTTAGCAAAAGCTTCTCTTGCACTCCCGTTGTTCTACTTTGGTGTTCTTTGTTTCATTACCCAGCTCCATATAAGACCTTAAGAGTGCAGTACAGAATAAGATACAGAAATATACTCAGTCTTCAAAGTAGGAATGTAGTGACTCTCCTGTATCAGGATAGCAGCACTTCTCTTAGCTACTCATAGGGTATAGATTCACAGAAATGAAGAATTGGGTCATCCAAATTTATTACTTCCTGTGAAAATACAAAATACATATAATTACTATAAAGCATTATGTTGCTTTCATGAAGATAGAGAAGGTATAATCTGTTCATAATACAGGGAGTTATTTGTGTCTTCATTGGGAACTTTATCATGGAAATTGTGAGAAATGACTGCTCACTTTCAAAATTTAAAAGGTTTAGTAGACCTTAACAAAAATATGGCAAAAGGACTAAATAAAGAAAAGCTCATCTACAAGATGGCTGCTCTGCCTTTTATACTCTTGGTGTTGCAACAGGCAACTTTAATCCTTCCTAAATCTCTGTCCATCGACTCCTTCTTCTCTGTCCAGTGGTGGAGATCACTTCCTGATACCTGCCAATCCTCCCTAATGCCCCAGCTTACCCAGCTTCCCTGGCCATTCTGCAGGAACAAAAGGAAAAAAAAGGAAACATATCTATACAACATCTCTTACATAATATTTACCCTCTAATTGTAAGAGTCAATTATTCAATACTCATTTATCACACAAATGACTAGTTCTTATCTTCACTGATGTCAGGCAACTGATGTAATTGTCATAAGGCTGAAATATAATTTTGGTTTTTTCTTTGGTGTGGTACTTAAGTATTAATGTCAAAAAGTAGAAGAGGTAACGTAATATGCGGTGACTTGATTAATTTAAATTCCTGTTTTTAATTTTGGGTTTTTCAAAGATTCCAGAGAAATGGAATTGTAGATATGTACTAAGAAAATCAGAAAATATTAGCTGTGCCTCCAGTAACATGAGGCTCTTGTTATGTCAATGACCTTTCACTGCATACATGTTACAGTTTTTAATTAATTACCAGTGTGACTGTGTCATACAACATAACGACATGCATGTGTTCCCTAGTTTAACTACAGTTTTTTGATGATTTTGGTAACTAATAAGCCCAAGAACCCAGGAAGGACCTGGAAATTAGTTTATTCCCTGTAGAAATAAAATAATTAATGTTGCAAAAGGTATCAGAAGGAGAACAGTATTTTTAAAAAGATGCTAGGGACACGAACCCACTATTTATGATTTACTTATCCACTGAGAACAAGTCTTTTTTGAGAAGTGACCTCGTCCAAACCAACAATCTTCTTCCAAGAGCTGCTTAATGCTGTGAAATATATCTCACTATAGCACCCCCACATCTGTTAATGTTGCATGTTTGGCTTTAACTTGCAAGTTGACGAACTCATTCCCTTCCTTCCCTGTTATTTTCTATGTGAGCTGTACTAGGTCACACACTAAGAAGTTTTCTCTTGGTTTCCATCAAAATACATGGCAAACATTACTCAAAATGTATTCAAGGATTTTACTAAACTCACAAGGGAAGTCCCAGTTTTTACTTTATTTTAATCTTTGAAGAATCTCTCACTGTGCATTTGGTTGCTAAAAATACTGATATCCTTCAAACTATCCCTAAAGCAAGACGGTGTTTAATTCCTCATAAATCTTTGTGTATTTAAACAAGAGGAAAGGGGCGATGTAAGTGCATCAGGAATAGCTGATATTAGAAACTCCTATTTGTTGCTGTCACCTGCCCGTGGCCAACTTACAGAGACACTGGAGGAAAAAAGATTCCTCCCTCTTTCTTAAGAAAGTCTTAACGTATTCCTTAAATTACTCACTTCTATTTAAAATATAACTGAAATAATTTGAATAGCTAAAATTCCCTAGACTATCCTGAGTTTGAAGGGACTAACAAGGATCATTCAAAAAAAAGCTCTCCTAGTCCTGCACCAGACCACCCCACAAATCACATCATGTGCCTGAGAGCATTATCCAAACGTTTCTTGAACTCTGGAAGGCTGGTGCTGTGACCACTTCACCCTGACTCAAATTCACTGAATCCAGTTTGGATTATATACTGATATTTTTTCTCATTCTTCTCAGAAATTATGGAAGAAAATTGACATGAGAGTCATGTAAAACTTTATCTTCTGAATTAACTTGTTGTTGTGAAGTATTACAACCAAATTTTGAGGTTCTAGTCATTTCTCTGATAACTGTCTTTATGAAAATATCTTAGATCAGGATATTTTTGAAGGATGAATGAAATTTACAACTTCTCAGGGAATTGGAAAATACTTGCCTTGAATATTAATACTTGGAATGTTTGTCCTCTTTCCATCAGATCTGTCTGCAATAAATAGAATTTCTGAAGCTTTTTTAAGGGGGAAAAAACTATATTGTTGCAGATATATTAACAAATAAATTCAGAGTTACAAAAATCTCTTTTTTCATTTGACCATAAAAATGGCACTCTTCAAAGGTGAAGATTTGTATATCTCTAAGAGACATACCAACACTGTTGTAAAAATAAATTTAGCTGTCCTTCTGCTACAACAACAAAACTGTGGTTAAAAATGAGGTTGCTGACTTGAGCATGCCACCACTCTCCTTCAACACACATCCTGTGCGTGTGCAAAGCCTAATTAGCAAAAGCCTAATTGCCTCAAAGGCTTCATGTCATCAGAAGATATGCCTGCTTTTGGCTCGTCAGCCCCATGGCAATTTCAGTTTGCTGTGTTTGCCTAGATCATTTGTCTATGCTGCTCCCTACTAGAAGAACAGTAGTCTCAGAAATTAACTTTTTTATTAGTCTGAAAAATGATTTGTCTAGCAGGAACAGTAAGAAAACACAGACTTGAACAGAAGATGGTAATTCTGTTCTACAACTCTCATTCAGACTACACTTAAGAGATGTTGGTTGTGCTACATTCCTTTAATCGTAACTACAACACAGTATTTATTTCAATATTCAGGAAAGTAGATAAAATGAAGCTGGGAGCAGCAGCAGAAGAAATAGCAGAGGCAGGAGTCAAATAAATATGCACAATTTACTTGAGATGACATGGGGTTAGACTTCCTGCTCCCTAATATCAAATCTGTGCAATCTTACCTCTTAAACAGCTTATGGATGCTGTACTTAAAACACAGTCTGAGATGTGATCTTGGGGGAAGAGATGGAAAAAGTACTAAAACATTATTTTGATATAAGCTGATATAAGCACAGGTAACTTCTGAAAGGTAAGCACAAGGAAGACGAGGCAAACAAGCTCTGATCTCCTTAATGTTAAACTGAATTCATCTGGGTGGTGCTGAGCCTTTGCAGAAGACAGGATGTGACTGTGATGAGCTTGCTGAGAGGAAGTTCTAGGGCTCAGGAGAAGCCAGGAACTGATATGTCAAGCTGTTAATCAGAAAATTTTAGGCAACAATAGAGGATGATGCTAAAGACATTATGGGAGACGCATAAAGAGGTAAAACTGGCTTAAAAAAAATATAAAAGGTAGATCTTTTAAGCTGTCTTACATACTCCCTGTCATTCTTCAATGTTTTGGCTGTTTCCTTGTGGGACACTATGCCAAATTTTAATAATGCATCAGGCAGAGATTAGGAGAATTCTTCAACATTGGCTGAAATGTGGCAGATGATGGTAAAGATCTGTCAGATGACCATACAGCACATGCAAATCACACTACACTAAAGCTACCACGTTCTTGGTACAGGAGATAACTAGTGTACATATTCTCTGGGACAGGGAGCTTTATGAATGGGACATAGTGTGTTCTCTGCATGTTCATATAGGACATACATTTCAGCAGCATCTGTTTCTTTCTGCTGCTTCTCTGAATCATAAAAAAGCAAAAATGTAGTGAGGGAAATTGTGTGCTTTATTTTTAATTGGTTGGGGTCGGAGGTTGTTTAGGTTTTTTGTTTTTTGGTTTTTTTTCTGGGCTGGTTAGTTGGTTTTGGGTTTGGTTTGGTTTTTTCCTGTTGATATATTACACATACACTTAGAAGATTGTTCTTTGGCAGAAGACTAGACTCTAACCCAGTCAAGATGGGGTTTGAAATAGATTAGGTTATGGCCCGTAGAAGTCGAGGTCTTGACTGACATACTGAAATCTCAGCATCTCTCCAAATTTAAAAACTAGACACTAGCTCCCATTTAAAAACTAGACACTATGTATACTAACAGCTCTTGTAAAGAGACATTTATGAACATGTAATTAAATGTATAATCAAATAGCACTTAAGAAACTCAGGAAAGGGTACTTTCAGCTATTTCTTTCTGTTTCCTTTTTGCATCAGCTTAGAAGCATCTCCCTTCTCCCCTTCTCTGGGGAAGCAAGTTGTTGTAAGGTGGATGTACAGCTGCAGGATAGGCTCTGCACTTAAGCTGTGGGAACACGGGTGTGCTGGATCCATGCTCAGGACACTGATCCACTTGTGGTCTCTCAGTAACTCCAGACTGGTCTGCCCAGCTAGATGCTTGCCTATCCTCTATCCTGCCACATTTGTCCTGCTCCTTAACTCTCCTGTTTCTTCTGTTGCTGTGGCGCATGAATCCTAACAGGGGGGAGAAATCTAAGAGTTCATAACAAAACATGGGGTAAAAAGACCATCTCCATTGAAGTTAATAATCAGCAGGGTCCAAATTACCTCTTATTAGCATTTATTTTACAAAAGAGGCAGGGTATAATTTTGCCATAGATTCAGATTTGGAGAGGGACTATAATCAGCCTCCTGAAGAGCTCTGCCTGAAGTACATGGCTGCTTATTTCTTTTCCAAATTGCACCGCTCTCTTTCCCCCTCTTGCGCTTACCCCTCCCGCCCCCTTCTCTTTCTTGATCTCTTTGAATAATGCAATCACTTTGAATAGCCCAGACAGGCCTGAAGATTAGGGAGCCTGTTTGTGGAGCGGGGGGCCAGCTGAATAGGCGCAGGAGGCTGGCTCCCCGGGAAAACAAGGCGCTGGGAACTAGGCCAACTGTGAAGAGCATGTGCTGGGAGGGACTGAATAGGCAAGCAGCCGGCCAGCCCATATGTCAGGCTGTGCCACAAAGACTTCTCTGCACATCTACCATGACAAACAGGATTACCGAAGACAATTAATCTGGCACGCTTTATCAAAATCAAGCGCTGACCCCCAACCTCTCCCCCCAGCATGCAGCAGATGCCACGCTCCAATTCAATGGAGCTCAAGTGTTCCCTTTTTCGCTGCTGAAAGGCATCCAAAGCCTGAATAAGGTTGGCGTGGACTAATTGCAAACACTGTCTGATGGTGACAGTCCTAATCAAATGAGATGAGCTCACCTTTTCTGTAAACTTCTAATGGGAAGGCTGGTGGCAACTCCCCATCAGCTGCTGGCAGAAAGAGAAATGCATGGGGATGAAGGGTTTTCCCCCTGCTTTCTCCCCCTTCCTTCTCACTGCCTGGTGGGTGAAGAGGCCAGCCATACGCATCCTTTCCTCTTGAGCCTTTTGGGTGCTGCATCACGAGAGGGATGGAGAAGGGAAAGCATTGGAGGCACCTCTGTGCAGCAGCGTCTCTGCTCTGCAGATGCCAAAGAGCGGCCAAAAGGCAGCGTGCCGATGCTTACTGCCATGCTAGAAACCAGGCTCAACATCCAGGCTGAGCCATCAGCTGATGTCTGTGGAGCTGTAAACATCCTCCTCAGTATCTGACCCTGCCTGTGGGATGTTCCTGTCGGCTCTGTAGTACAGAGTATAAACTTACACTCATTAGGAGCAGTCATTTCTTTTCATGTCCCTCCTGCTTGTTTTATTTTATTTACATTTCAACATATAGGAGTTTCAGAAAAGCCTGCCCAGTTGACCTTAATAGAAAATGAAAAGTGAAGTTCAATAAGGGATGGGGGGGGGAGGAAAGCAGTGAAAAACTAATAGTATTTTATCTTATTGCTTTTGTATTTACCTTACTGCTGCTCAAATAAGCAGCCCAGATTCTTGCTGCTCACCCTATTATGCACAGGCATCTGTACTACAGAAATGCCTCATGCACAGTCTTCTCCTCACAAATACTGTTTGTCCTCTTCGTCTCACTCAGATTAGAGCCAAGTGCCTGTGTTTCTACATTGGCATGCTCTTGCTTGTTAGTGTGGATGGAGTGAAGGTTTGCATAGGCATGGATGAATGGTTCTTTCAAGTATTCTTTCCCACAAGTTTTCAGATGAAAGTTCTATTTGTTCACATTAAAATTTGATAGAACCTCCTCAGTTTTAGTAAGTTAAAACCCACTCATAAACAAATAATGAAAAAAAAGATAGTAGCAAGTTTTACAACACAGAACACATGTTGCAGGATAGTCTTCCATTTTGTAAAATTTGCACAAATGAAAGGGTTAAAATGTTTGATTTAGGAAATACTATTAAAGCTTCTTATAACATTTTCATGCAACATTTTTTCAAGCTAAAAAAGAAAAATATCTCTTTTCTTCCCATAAACACCTAAACAAAAATTAAGTTTGAAATATTCTTTGTAACAATTTTTCTTTCAAAATTCTTTCCTGACAACATGGACAACATTTTGGCCTGAATGGTATCTGTGTTCTAATGCATTTCTCGTCTGTTTTTTGTCAGAAAGTTGACATCTAGATGTTACTTCCCAACCTACTTTCATGGCTATCCTCAGATAACACCTGATGCTTCAGTCATTTGAATGATTTTAACTTTTGTCTTAAAGTAAGGGTAGTAAGGGACTCACACATTCCATGTGCAGAAAAGGCAAAGAGGAGCAAGAGGTTATTGATTACCTTGATTTCTGAAAAGAGGCTTTTGGGGTTGGGAACAAGCTGGTTCACAGTTTGCCCATGAGACCAGGTCCCTCTGCACACAAACCTGTGATGGTAGCTCCAGGTTCAGACACATCCAGCAAGGGCAGAGGTCAATGCTGAGTGGTGGTCACCATGTATCTAGTTTCTAGAAACCACAGTAATTTTGATTTACATTTTTCCTAAGTATGAATTCTCAGCACAGTGTGTCCTAATTAAAAAAAAAAAAAAAAAAGGAAAACCAAAACAGCAGAGCTGATAATAGCTATGTGGGCTGCCACCTGCAGAAGCCATGGCTGTGGGAAGGGAACTCTCACTGGAGCAGCACTCTCCCACCTCTAGCTGCAATATGCAAGGCGTTCTTATCAGCAGTGCATTGCTAACGATGCCTCTCAGATCTGCCAATGTTTCTTCTTCTTGCATAGCGAGAATGGGATGTTTAAATGATAGCTACAGATGGAGGAGCAGCTGATTTTGGTATTACAATGTTTACACTCCAGCAACACGTTCCAGTATTTGAGAAATGCAGCACCCAAAGAGGGTCCAAATGGGAAATCAGAAAACAGAGCTAATATTGCTCAAGGCACTGAGCAGTTCATTGTTGTGGTTCTCTGACATTCCATAGAACAACAATTTCCAGAAATCAAAGGCCAGGTTGTGTTTTTATTCAGTGTGCTAAAGTAGATTTCTAAGAAATCTCTGGTAATGAAGTGATATATGGAGCTAGGAGAGAGCTAAACTGAAGCTAATGGCTACTGTGCAAGAAAGGTGAAGGAACGAGCTGCAAATACTAATTAAAAACAAAAGAAAAAGAAAAAAGAAAGGGATGAAAAAGCAAAAAAGCACAACCACCCCAGAAAATTCACTACAGACTAATGTAGCAACAGAAGAATGAAGTGACAAGGTATTGATCTGAACTACCAGGTGAAGAGGAGAAGATATTTGTGTCTCTACATTGAGAAGACAGGAACTGCCTAAAGGATGGGAACTCCTCTGTGGAGACTTGCTGAGTGGTGATGGGCAAAAAAGCATCTCTGCAGTCAGGGGCTGGCATTCGAGCTCAAAAATGATCACAAAGCCCTGGTGATACCTCTCTTTCTGACTCACTCAGACTGATCACTGGTAAGGTAAAGAATAATTTATAACTTGGCTAGATTAAGAAAGAGAAAGACTGTGATCCTTTTGACTACGGTTAATTAAAATGTTTCTCTAAAATCCAGGGGTATTTCCTGCACAATTTTTACACTAGTTTTGAAGTAGCACTGTAGGTCACAGCAGCATACATCACTGCCAGAATTACCAAGATGGCTAAGGCTCTGGAGGGTGGAGCTGATATGGTAATACTAAGTGACATGGGCGGGAATTTCTCCCAGCCATTAGCAGAAGTAGGAACTGGCTCTTACGGGGAAGACTCGTGTCAAATGACATTTCTAAAATGTCATCTGGTTTGCAGTGGAATATCCACCGTTTTTCTAAAATACACAGTTTGTGCAATTGAAGTGTAATTCAGAAATTACTTAGCATTGATACAGGAAGGGTCTACCCTTCTCCACTGACCCCAAGGAATTACCATAGCCTGCAGAGAGCAGGAGAAATTTTGACCTACTTTATCATGCCTACTCATTGCTGTCAAGATGTTTTTTATATCTGTGAAACAGTGATCACTGACTTTTATTTTGAACACATAATTACACAGTAATGTGGATCAGGATACAGAAGTTCCTACATTTTCCAGTACTCACACCATGATAAGATCAAATTTTTTGAAGTTCAAGTAAACATGCCTCACTTATTTTCTTTCATCTTTTTCTCTTCGACTCAAACAGGTGCCTTCATTTCTGGTGACATAACGTCTCTTAGAATGCATCAGAGGATTTTGCTTCCTCCCTAGTTCTCTGTAGCTGCTGTCAGATCTCCTGCTTAGTTCTTGCTGAAAGCTTTCCTCCAGGCCAGAATATGGAGTCTAAGTCAGATAATTCACAGGTAGAAAAATCATTCCGTGTTGCGCTGCCATTAAGTGTGGAGTTTTGGTCACTGTGCTGTACTTTTAATGTGGCCACAGAAATATGGCCAGTACATGAATTTTTGTTGTCTTGTTTTGCTCATGATTCTGTTAATACCTCACTACTTAGGAAAATGAAAGTGGTTTGAAGAAAGGATCAGTTTTATCCAGTAGGGTAGTGAAATGAATTATATCACTGAGTAATGCTTATGGCAGAGGAAGGAAAGTGTTCAATTCCTGAAGGAGTGAAATGTTTATATATGAATGCATAAGGACACTCTGGCAGAGTTTGGTGTAGGGAGCTTTGTTTAACTCACATGAAATGTTTTTTCTCCACTTGGAAACACTTTCCAACATGAAATGAAGCTGAACTTTCTTGCCTTAAATATCAACGTGATTGGCATCTATCATAATACAGCTCAGGCCATCAATCTGCCACTTGTTTTGATTCATGGGCCCCTAAATATAGAGGTGCAGATCCTGCCTAAGTAACTTAAGCTAAATGACATGAGACTTGCCCTCCTCTTTGGGTTTGACAAAACTCTTAGCAGCAGCTTAAGGAGCACTGCAAGTCCACATTCCAGTTTCTGGTTTAGCCCCTTGTCCCCAGCACACAGCTTCCAGGCACCACGCTGCTTGTGGCACCTCCTGACTTTATTCTTGGCCACGTCATACCAACCAGAGAGGGCACACTATGGTGCTGCTCCCATCACATTACTTGCTTTGGAGTTTTCTGGGTTTGGGGGTGTTTTGCCTTGAAGCCACTCATTGCTGATAGCTTCTGGCTAAGGTACTTTGGGGTGCTCAGTAGAAAACAACACGATTTTTTGGTTCAGCTGGAGTTTCAGGAAACAAAAATAAGATGAGGATTTCAGCTTAACTGAAAAAAAAAACAAACCAAACCTTCTGAAGTTTTAACCATCTTTGAAAAGGAAGATTAGCAAATAATTGTGGATTAGCAAATCAAAGCCTTAGGTGTAGAAAATGCCCCAAATATTCTGATTATTTCAACAATTATTTTAATTATGAAGCAAGATTTATTTGCTGAAATATACAAGAGTTTGCAAAACATCTTAGTTGGCTCAAATCCTTATCTCCTAAATAATACATTTCAGCTAGAAAAGTTTACTTAGCTGCAAGGACTTGATCACATAAATAAGCAGAAAGATTTTTTTTGTCTATTTTCAGATTTAAGAATGGTCTTAGGACAGTCTTGGCATTGCAACCAGAGGTGATTTCTGGTCTACAGAAATAGAGTGGTGGAAAATATATTCTGCTCTCGTGAGCATAAAGCTGGAAACAAGGAGTGAGTGGGAATGATGCTTTCTTGAGATGGGGCTCTGCATCGTATCACTGCAGCAGCCAGGCAGCTTTTGATTTCATATCTTCTAAAGACGGTCAGACAGCAGGACACAGGCCTGAGAGAGAGGCAGATGGGAAACTCAGATCTGTTCCTCACTGGTTCAGTTTTGAAGCCGCTGCCTTGAATATCCCACACAAGCTATCTCTGAGAAGATGAGTAGGTAGAGTCTTGAAGACATAAGACAACAAATGACAAAAACTAAATGTGATCTACAACTATGTTTATTATCAGCCTACTGATATGTGTGTGCTGAAAGGCATTTGGGAGCAAGTACAGAATGGATCTAAAATTCACAGAAAAAGTAATTCCACTTTTCTGTAGTTGGAACAAAGGCAGGTTTTCATTTTATTTCTTTTTTTTATCCCCCATCTTTTTAATCTTTAAATTGTTATAACACCAAGTGAACATTGAGATAAACTGCTGTTCAGATAATTCACTGTCAAAAATATTGAGCATACTTTAGTTGGATGGCAGCAGTAATGGTCTTTTCAAGTGCCACTGCACAAAAGCTGAGCCTATCAAGATTTTTTGGCAGGCACTGCGTTTAACTTGTCATGTTATATATTGCAGCAATGCAGTTGAGGATCAGTATAAATCAAATTACAAGTCTGGAGGAAATGGGGGAATGTGCTTCTGCAGCCCACTGGCAGCTCAAGTGTCTATCAGAAGGTGGCAGCATCTCAACATCGTTCAGTCCACTACAGGGAAAAAAAAAAAAAAAAAAAAAAAAAAAAAAAAAAAAAAAAAAAAAAAAAAAAAAGAAAAAGAAAAAAACCACATGTACATGTCCAGAAAGCTGAAAGCTCTTTACATTCAGACAGGATGTACACACTGCTGCCTTGAATTTATGGGTTAGATGAATTTATGTGGTTAGGGACAGGCAGGAAGGTGAAGTTTTGATAACTCTTCAGTCTTCTTAACGTAAAAGTGGGGAACAGGCTAAGTAGGTGCTAGAAGGAGGGGAAGTGAAAAATAAATGAGAAAATATGGCTGCCTAAAGGGTCAGAAACAGCCCACCTCCAACTAGAGGGGAATATTTTGGTAGCTGTGTTAGAAATACTGAGCAACAAAGTATGTTGTCCCTAATAAATTTTTGGGATTTTATCTCCTACCAGTGTGACAGAGAATAACTCTCTTTTTTCACAGCTATCACACCCTGTATTGTCAGATGTCATGATCTCATCACATTTATTGTGGCATTTATTGTTGTTTTTTTAAAAAAAAACCAGCCTTTGAAACTGGGCAACTGGGTAGGAACCACAGCTTTCGCTTAACCACCACTATAACCAAAAATAGCATGATTTGAACCCTTGTGGTTACTGGGAAAGTCAAAAAACATGTGCAAAATGCTCTCACAATGTTAAAAAACCAGAAGGCAGAGTGGAAAAAATAACAGAATATAAAGCAGAAAAAATAAAAGTGACATTTCATGAGGTTGGCAAAAAGTCATATATCAGAGTGCACTGATTGACAGTACTGTGCTGCTGATGGGAAGCCTGGACCCAGCACATGAAGCCAGGCATGTTAGTTTGTACTCTGATAGGGCTGGGATCAAATGCCTGGAATCAAATCAGATCTAACCATGAGTACAAAATGGTGTTGTTCACTTCAGTGAGATTATTTGCTGATATACAGCTCAAGTCGTTGCTGAACTGAGCTCTTAACTTGCTTAAGGATTAATCCAGTGCCCAGTGCAGTTTGATGGTAAAAATCTCAAAATGGGGTCATCGGTGTCCTTGTGCAATATTTTGGGTTTTTTCCAACATGGAACTGCCTCAGCTAGCACTTGATCCACTCTGTAAGGGTATGGAGTACAATTAGAAATACTGTACTGATGGCCACTGCAAGGACTCCACATGTTGCCAGAAATTACTACCCTAATACTCAGAGAATCATGGCATGTTATTTTCAATCTTTCCATTTGTGGTGGGTTGACCCTGGCTGGACAGCAGGTGCCCACCATCACCACATTGTCACTCCCCTCTTCACTGGGCAGGGGAGAGAAAATAAAATTAAAAGCCTGTGGGTCGAAATAAGGTCAGGGGGAGATCACTCACCAATTACTGTCATAGGCGAAGCATACTTGACCTGGGGAAAATTAATTTAATTTATTACTAATCACATCAGAGTAAGATTAAGGTAACTAAAACCACATCTGAAAAAGCCTTTCCCAAACCCCTTCCTTCTTCCCAAGCCCAGATTCACTCCCAAATTTTCTACCTCTTCTGGCAGCCAGTTTATCACATTGTCTGTACTGCTCACTCTTTCTCAGGGCAGTACTCCTCACATTCCTCCCTTGCTCCAGCACAGGATCCCTCCCACAGGAAACAGTCCTTCACAAACTTCTCCAACAGGCTGCAGTTCTTCATGAACTGCTCCAGTGTGGGTCCCTTCTACAGGGCACAGTCTCTCTGGAACAGGCTGCTCCAGCGTGAGTTCCACACAGGGTCACAAGGGGAACTTCCAGTGGCTTCTCGTAGAAGCCAGCTCATTAGCACCCCTCCTGCTGCCAAAACCTGGCCACTAGAACCCAGTTGCCTGGCTCCAAGGACTTTGTCTCTGAAATCAAGTAAAAAGTGGCAAAACACCTCTGTGCAGTTTAAAGTGGAGCAGTTTTAATTTCTGGATTTTACGCATGAAAGAGAAATGCTAATTTTGGAGATACCTCCCACTGTATTCCCCTTGGATGCACATCTGCAGTGCAACTGAAGCAGTGGGCAGATTACCAGGTGGTGACCAATTGTGAGCAGGGGACTTCATCTTCAGAGGGGACATGAAACCTTGCAGAAACTGAGATTTTGAGGGCTTAGCACGGATAACCCTGGGCCCAGGCACAGTCATATGATCAAAAATGGCATCAGAGATTGGGCCCCAGAAAGGCTGAATGTCTTTCCGGACATCCCAGTGAGCTGGTAGAATAAATGAGGATAGGATTGTGGCACCTTCCATTCTCACATCCAGGGAGAATTTTGCCATACCACAATTCCACATTTCATACTGAACACTCAGCTACTGTACTTGGTGGACTCAGCCAAATACACACAGGTCAGGAAGAGAGCTGGCAGGCAGAATATACTGATTTAATTTTGTTTGGCTTTTTGATGTGCCTTCCTGGAGTTCCTATTTGCTATGTTGTGGGTTAAATACTTAAACAGGAAATCAGCTCAGAGGACCGGCTGACCATTTCAACCTTGTGGAAACATTTGTCCTTGCCTGCTTTCCAGAACAATTCAAAGAATGCCTTGTTTCTGATACACACAGCCAAAGTGAAAAATCTGTGGAGAATAATTTATGGACGGAATGATTCAGTAGAGTGACAGCACTCACTCAAAGACCTTGGAGTAAAGATCAGTACAGATAGCTGCACACCTAAAGACAGGAAGTTCTGCCTAATTTTTATGTTGTGCTGTAGACAGTCCTCTGAGTGAGTATTGTGCCTGAATGGTTATATGAATCTATTAGCTGATCATCCATTAGAGTGATGCTCTCAAGATTAATCCAGCCAAAACTTGACATAAATGATCTAGAATGACAACAATTATAAAAATCACTTTACAAAAGAATGACCTTTAACAGAAGAAAAAGCAAATTTGGACTAAATTGATTCACATGAAAAACAGGCTATCAAGGAGGGGTATTTTTCTTCTTGCAATAAAATTTTTGCAATGCCATAGTTCCATTAGGCTTACAAATGCCCTGTTTCCTATTTTTGCCAAGGTTTTTTATTGTTTCTGCTGTTACTCCATGCATAAGGAATAAAACTTTATGCATGACTTCTAATGTCATTCTTAAGATCTTTATTAAAATGCATTCCATCATAGCAGATACATTTTAATTGCCACTTCTTTTAGTTCAGCTGTGCAGCACTGTTTATATTGCTTTAAATTAAACTGCTTCCCACTAATGGCAAGATCTGTTAGTCTTCTAAAAGGCAATGCATGAAAAATATCAGGATTTGTGAATTAGATAGAAACAAAATCAGAACTCAATGAAGGCAAAAGTATTTCATCAGGCCTTGATGAGGTAGTTTATTTCATGCCATCCATATTTGAAAAGTCAAATAATTTTGGTTAAAATTTCTAATGATTTCAGGATAGATATTTATCGGAGAAAGGACTGTGTGACCTCTTCAGGATTTTGTCTTACGTGAAAAATAATTGCCTCAATGAGCGATAGACATTTCCCTCCAAATTTAACTATCAGGGACCTGACCTGCACTGAGTTAAATCTGCATTTTGGTTGCTTGCAGGCATCAATTGCTGCAGCTGTATATATGCTAAATCATGGCATAGCAGGACAAGCATTATGTGGGGCAACACTAATTTCAAACATCATGGTCCTCTGTGTGCTTTCTGAAAGGCTTGCAAAATTTCTATCAGGTGTCTATGGCTGATGCCAAGGAAAAACCCTGTAGGAAAAAAGACCTCTGGTAATTCCAGCTCATGGGTCTAGAGCAAATCTGTATATTTTGGTTTTGGTTTGTTTTCCAAATACTCAATGCTTTCCCCAGGAGCTCTGAGGACTTCACTTATTATCCTAGCTTTTGCACTTCCCTTGGCAGCCAGTTTGAGTTTCATAATCCATATAATTTCAAATAAGGTGTGACTTGGGTAGACTTTCCTGACAGAATACACAAAGAACCATTTCTCTGTCACTGGGGGAAAAGAACTAAAACATCATCCTCCTCTTTGAGCATAGGCCTTTTAGCTCTCATGTGCTCTGTTGACACAGGAGAGGTAAATTGTTGCATTTTACTTGCTCTACAACTTGATTTATCTAGCTTTAAGTAAAAAGCAAATATTTAAAAGTTACTGGTCTATTTTGAAAAATGGAACTCCTCAGCCTTGCACAGAAACTGGGGTGTGAAGATCATAGTTTTATAGCCTGAAGGAGGTAAAAGCACAGGCAGTCCATGTTAGTGTGAGCAGAGCCATCCCATCTGTTAATCAGACTCACACTCAGGATATGGACAATGCTGCAGCAAGTGCAAACAATTTTGACAATTTTAGTACATATTTTTGAAGACCTGATTCTAAGGTCTGACAAACATTGCAAAGATCATCACCAGTCAGTGGCGGGGGAAAAAAAAATATGTTCATCAAGAGGTACAGGGAAGAAAGACTCTCAAAGGAGTGCTTCTCCAGCCTGTGTGGGGTTTGTTTGGTTTTAAATGCGTGCATTATGTGCCTGTTGGTCTATCACAGGATGTGTGCTCTGGATTTACATCCACGGTGGCTGTCAGAGGGCCTGTGCAAAAGCATGATCCTACTTAATGAGCACCATAAAACTCACAGAATCCAGTTTGAGGCCATAAAGGTGGAACTTAGCATCACCAAAGGCAGTGGCAGAACATTCTGGATGGGGTGGAAGAGAGGGACTTAAATGTCGACAAAGCCCTTCATTTTGAGTCGATGTATACAACAATGACCTTCATTATCCTTCATCTCTGGATAGAAATGTGACTAACATCCACCAGGACAAGTTATCACCAAAAAGCTGTTCTTGTTCTCCAAGTATTTATTGACAAATCTAATTTTGAAGCTATTTTCTGCATGCCTAATCTTGTAAGTATATTAATATTCTGCCTAATGTGTTTCTGATAAGCAAACAAATCCATTGTTTTCAGAAGGGTATAAGAGTGGTAAATCTATAAAGTGAAGATGCCTTTTTAACCTGGGCAGTAATACTCAAAGCTTCCCAGAAGTTTCTTTGCTATTGCACCTGGTTTTTACTCGGATAAAGCTGCCTTTTGGCAGAGCTGTGGCTAGTATTCATGAGGACAAGTAAAATGCAGTAAACTCCTACTGTGTTCACTGGCTGGAATTGATAAACAGTAAGAAAGACTTTGGAAGGGAATAAGTAAATTTAACTTTCCTAGGCTGCATGCCTTAGCACAAGAAGTACAAGAGGGACACAGGACAGCTTCATTCAACAACCAGCTTTGCCATATTTAGGTCGGCTCTTGGCTAGTGATGTCCAAGAGTTGTGCCTCCAATCTACCTCAGTAACTAACATGAGAGTAAACCTCCTTATTTCCATGGCAAAGTGCTGCTGAATGATAAATTTACCTAAAGCAAGGTGAGTTCCCCACATCGCAGCCCCATCTGCACTGCAAAGCTGTAATGACACACAGGTTTCAGGTGGGAGTAAGGTTTTGGTCGGTCTGTGTATTCTCTGATTTAAAGTGACTGGGTGGAGCTGCTGGCAAATTTGCAAGGCTTTCTGCTCGCTGTGTCAGGAGAAGTCAGAGGCCATTCACAGCCAAAGAGCAGCCCCCCAGAACAGGCAGCGTAAGCTCCAGCACATAATTCCATTTGCATACATCGAGACAGCTGGCAGATTGGCTATAGCAGGGGAGGCATTACTGTAAGCACAGTGCTTCCCACCCACTGGGAGAAAGATCATGAAATATGGGGGACTGAAAAGCCAACAGTTTCTTTACAGAAGTTGGAGTCTGTCTGTAACAATACTGATGGGATTTGCTCAAATTTATTTTTAGAACTTCATGTTCAATCAGCTCAATATTTCCACTAGGAGAACACAAAACAGCATAAATCTGAATTTTTTTCTCTCTTTTGGCAATGGATCCATACACTCATTATGATTTAGTAGGCAGGGATTTTATTTCCCATATAGATTAGTGGACTACTCACCCCTCTTTCCCAAATTCTGTTTGCTGTGCTTTTTGCTAGGTACTAGAGTTTTGTGAGCTGAGAGGATAAAAGTAATAACTCAGTAAAGTGGGCAGCAGCAATGTGGTTAGATACACAGATATTCCCCTTCCTTGAGGGGAAAAAAAATCCCTCTTGATCTGTCTGAGATACAGAAGGACCAAGTGTCTGTAACAGTGAACTCTAAGGAAAGGTGATATATACATATAGTATGTGTATATACTTTATATACACACTGTGCTATATTAAATGTGTATATCTATATTAATTGAGGCAACTGAGCAAAGCCAGGACTCTAGAGTGGTTTCTGTCTTACAAGAAGTTAACAGGACATCAGTGCCCAGTGCCTTACAAAAGTCCTAAGCTGGATCAGACAAACCTCAAATAAACTGTTCTTTGTGAACAATCCTGTGGAACTCCCTGAGGTACAAAAATACCTGGTGACAGACTTGGATAAGGAGTTTGGCTGTCCCATCACAGCTGCCTGTTTAAGTGTGCTGCAAGAGAGAGTGAGGCATGTCATTCTCCAGGCACACAGTGAGTGGCTTAGCACCATGCTCCAAAATTGCCTGGATTTTATTTGAGAATGAAACTGCTGGTGTGGGGAATATAGCATCCTGTAAGGAGAGAAAAGGGAGCTTTATTATTGCTTAAGTAGCAGTTGTTTCAGAGTGCCTGGGGACATCTGAGGATAAGCTTCAGACTGAGCTTCAAAGATCATTGCAGATGTAAACTTGCAAACAGAAAGCAATGGGTAACCATAATGATGTTGCTGTTATCAATTCATGGATGGAATAACTTCCAGAATCAATATTTGGGTTAGGCACTTTGGCCAGAAGGGGTTGCATGTCAGTTCTTGTCTGCTTGAAGGAGGCCAGAATAGCTGGAAAAGTGGGGTACAATGCCTGGGAAGCTGTTGTCTCTTCATGACTGAGGCACAAAGTACAATATACTGCCAGTGCTCTCTCCTGCTGGGCCCTGGTTCTTCCTTCTCTGAGTCACTCTTAGGGCTGTATGTATTTTTTGTAAGTCATCTTTGTTGTTCATGTCTTAGAAACGTTTTTTTTTTCATCATCTGGAAAGGCTCAATGCAAGATTTCTCAATGACAGCTCCCTTGTAAGAATTATGCATTATTAACAACCACTCCCAAGAGTGGGAAAGTTTTAAATGACTACCTATCTCACAACAAACACAGGCTCGTTATGTTTTAACAAAAACAAATCAATGTCCTAAGAATCAGCTTTCAAGGAGTTCCTTGAAGAAGACATTAACAGCTGTCAGAAAGCAGTTTAACCTTTTGAAAGTTAGGATGCAGCTTAAAGCCTGTCCCAGGAGCAGAGAAAGGATTTACTGAGGGGAAACACCAAATCACCACATGAAATGTTTTCCCAAATGAGGGCCTGGTTTTTGTGGACTCTCAGACCTCACAACATCATTGTGAAGGTCATAAGGTCTGAGCACTTGTGTTTTATGCTCAGTTCCCTTCACACATGCAGGTGAGTTTGGGGGAAAGGGAAAATGGGCCAAACTAAGACCACAAAACAGTAGCTTTCATCCAACAGGTTAAGGTTTCCACTTGCACCTTTCCTCCTGCACATTTTATTAGTTCAGCACAAAGTGCTGTATCTTCAGTATGCCTAAAGCACAGTACATTTGAACACATGATTAGATATTAAGGTGCCTGCTATCACCAGCATTCAAAAAAGGAAAGCTTGTGTCTAAACTCCCATTGATTCTTTTCTGAGTGAACTTAGGAAATACGTTCTTATAAGAGATTTGTCTCTGCGTGGGTCAGATCTTACACGTTGGAAAGGCTACCATAAATGTTAGAAATGGTGTTTCTGCTCATTTTACCACTTTCTCCACAATCACAGATGCCATAGGGCTCCATACTGCCCCTCTGTCCTGCTGTACTCCCTCTGTTTTCAAAGCCACATGGCGCTGCTTGTTGTGGGCATCGCACACTGAGCAGCAGCAATGTTGATCCGATGGCATGACTGGCTTTAGTTTAGTCTCTTTGTGGTCCTGCTGTGTACATTCCTATTCATGTGCTCTTTCTCTGTCAGACTGTATTCTTCATGGTCATAGCCAAGCCTCCAAGCAAGCAGATATTGCACAGGTCTGATTTCAGCAGCAGAAGCTAAATAAGATTTTTCTTTTTTTCCTCAGTTGTCTGTCTCTTCATCAGCAGTAACAGCAGGCAATTCTTTTCTGATCAGTTGTTGCATTCCTGACAGTTTCTTTCCTCTTGATTAACTGGAGCAAATGTCTCAAGTTACTGCGGAATAAACAGTTACCATTTGTCATCAGGCCTGTCATAGGTCCTGCGTCTCATGATGGCTTAAGCCAATGTATTTTACCTTGCAACAGAGGCACATTAACTTTATGGGCTGGACAACTTTACTAGGTCTGTTGGCTGACCAAACTTTGTTAAGCTGCTGTAACTGAGATATAGCTCAGTCATGTAGCAGAGTCCTCAACTCCGGTGCAAGTGTCCAGAGATGTGTGGTGAGCAGCAGATAACTTTGTTCAGGGAAAGGATCTCTTTGTATATGTGTGTTCATGCTGTAGTTCTTCCCACAAAGTTAGCACAGAAAGAAGAGGGTTGAAATATTATTATTATTATTTTTAACCAGATTGGGGAGAGGGTGAAGACTGACAATAAGGAAGGAAAGTAACAAAAGTAGAAGCAGTAAAATAATTATACACCTGCCAATTCTATTCTTTTTTGTTAAAGACTCACTCATCTTTTTGTCTGTTAAAAGTTCGTTTAAATCTGTCTTTGCCATGCAATAGGAAAAAACCCAGTTCATTCAACAGTATAATACAAATCCCAGAATGTTTTCAAATTTCCCTCTTTTGTGTGTTTTAAGATTGACAACTATGTAATTAAGCATAACAAAGAGAAAAAGGATTTACAAGATTTAGCACAACTTGAGCTACTTGGAGCAGCAGAGAGAAGGAAAGTCAATAGCAGATGCTAAATGAATCTGTGGAGTCACTTATAAGAGTGTGCAGACTCAGTTTGAAGCACTATTTTAAGAAAGGAGACGATCACAGCTATATGAATAAAGCATGGCCAGCAATCAGGTGCTGATGGCGAGATCCAAAAAGTGATAGTGGAGGAGTCAGCCTGGTGATCCCCATTTGCAGAGATGTGTGCAACCCCTCTTCCTGCAGTTGTAGCAGAGAGCTCCAAAGCGCTGGTGCTTCCAGGGGCATTTCAGCAGTGGCTTCTCCATCTTTGTCTTTCCTAATCCACAAAGTGTGTAGAGATACATTGAAAACGGATTCTGCTACATTATAGTCTGGCCTGTGTTCTACACTATGCTTTCCATCTTGGGTGTAGAGAGTGTATTCATCCCGTTAGGTCATATCAAGATACAGCTCCAAATAAATCCAGTGAAAAACCTACTCCATGAACTTGCTTTAGAGAAGAAAGGAAAAAGTCACTTGACTTCTTATGGCTGTTTCGTAGAGCCTAAAGCAGGTGATTAAACAAATCTGGCACATTTTCAGAAGTTCTTCCACTTGTCTGAAAATAAAATGTGTAGGGGTTTGTGGCCAAAAAAATATAAATATGTGAATAAGAATAAAATTTTTAATTATTACAAAACAACCTTCATGTTTTCTGATTAGATTAAGTATTCTCTTCCAAAGGTGTTCTGTCTGTTCAGTGTTTATTGAAATAGAAAAGTTGTGAACCCAAATAAAAATGTAATTCCTGCTTCTTTGTGGGAACTTTCAAACTTTTATTTAGCTATCTGAAAGTCCCATTGAAGTTAATAGATGTAGTTAAATCCTGTCAAGACAAATTTCCATTGCTTTAAATTCCATTTGAACTTAATTCAGTTTCTAATGATGTTGAAATACAATAAGAAAAGCACAGATGAAGACACATAGCATATCTTTAGCTCTGTGAGAACATCTGAAGCATACAAGAAAGGGGAAGAGTTTTTATCTGGCTATCCACGGACATTGCCCATGGTAAGCAATTTTTGTTTCTTTTCTTATTTTCATTGTCAGACACTGATTCCAGCTTAGAGTAATTTCTTTTAAGTTCAGAGGGAAAGAAGACCTGAAGAGCTTTGTGGTATTTTCCCTATTCCTTTCTCATTCCTTGCACATTGCTGCCCTCCGAACTTTATATCACTATACTTTTGGATGTCCTTCCTATGCACCTCAGAATCAGACGCCCATTTAATCCTCCTTACAACTGCTGCTACAAAAATTCCTGTGCATGGAATGCACAGATGCCTGTGTGCTGCCAGAATGAACGGGCTGTAGACACAGAATTGTCATCCCATGTCATCCATGGGAGCTCCCCATGTGGTATGACAGCATGGCTTCTTGCCAATGCTCAGCCAACATTACGGAGCCAATTGCTCTTTCTCTCTCTCTTTAGGATATTTTACTCTTGCTACTTTTGCCATTCTTACTGGGACTTTAATAATGATGGGACAGGTCTGCTCTCCCGTGGTTCCACTGCTCTGAGGCTGCAGCTGCTTTGGTCTCTGGTAAGAGAAAGCAGCTATGCCTGTGGCGTAGCTTCATTCCTCACCTACCAAAGGCGATGCAGTGAAATGACTGGAGGAAAAGCTGGCTCCACTGGCTTTGCACCAGGAATGCTGAATCCAAGCAGCTGCAAACGGATTTGAGACCTCTTTCTACAATGACCCTGTTACAGTGCCTCTTACATACAACTGATGTAGGTAGACATCTCCAGGAGCTACTTGGCTTTATCATTTAACTTGATTATGACATTCTGAAGTTAACGTTTTGCAACCGTGCTTTATTAAGACCATTATATCCTATAGCAGGCCAAACACTCAGTTAAAAAAAAAATCCTTTTCAAATGACCTAATGAATTCCTCAACATAAATTATGTTTCAGTTGAGGCTTGCCCAAAATATTTCCAATACTTAACATTTCCATATGTCAAAAAAGGGAAAAAGAAAAATTAAAAAAATCTATCCATGTAGCCACAGCTGCCAAGCATTGGACTAATAAATTCTATCTATAAGGTTCTTAACTTAAAGACATCATTTGGCCATAGTTTGTGAACAAATAGAGATTCGGAAACTTACAGAATTTCTCATAGGAAAGCTTCACTTATGGTGGTTAAATATCAGCCACATAGCTTTTTCAATAAGACTTTGGCTGCAAAGTCCCAGGCACATTTGATGAAGTTGTTATGATCTATTCTTCAGAACCTCAGAAATTATTTCTTTAGGAGGAAAAGAAGTGATACTAGAACATGATATTTGTTACTTCTGCTAAAACTGAGGCCTTTGTGTACTTTGAAATGCCAGATTTGCTCTAAATTAAATGTGTATTACTTTCTTCAGTTCCAGCTATGAGTTGTAGTCCAGCTGCTTGGGTAATCCAAAATATCATTATTTTATATACAGCTATATTGCTGCAAAGGAATGCACCACAGCTGCCAGGTCTTACTGCTGGTGATTATATCTGAAATGGTAGAATTGAGTCAGTCATAGCTGATAATTGATATTATAGTCAGCTCCTTAATCAAATAGCATGTCTACTCAAAATTCTTGTTGACCCTCAATAAACCCGCATGATTCTCCTAAAATTCAAGCAGACAATGCCCTACAAGTTGAAGAATGGTGGGTTTGTCAAGAACATTGAAATATAAGGAGCTTTTAAACATGCTACCATCATGCCAGTAGTACTGCGATATATAATAAAAAATAACACAGATAAAAAAAATCAAGCACAGAAAGATAAATAAATTTTAAAACTCCATACTTGCAAACACACAATGACCAGTGTCCAAGCTGGTAAGCCAAACCTCGTGGCAAAACAGTAATTTTATTGTAACTAAATTTTCAAATTTTTACTTTGTGGTCTGAAAAGTTCTATGTTCAGTAGATCAAAAAATATATATTATTATCACTTCTTATGATTATTGTTCTAATAGAATGCTCAGGCATTTCCTAGAACAGGGCTAGGGTAAAATCCATTGTGTTGTCTGCTTTGCTCATGTGTTCCTTTTAACAATTGTTATGGTATGGAGCAGAATTTTGAGTTAATCTGCCTTTCCACACGTCCATGTAAGGCCATCCTAAAACTCTATGTCTTTAGAAATTTAGTGGGTATAACAGAAACAGGCTTTTCTGGGTACTTACTGCAAATTAATTCTGTTGAAGTTTTCCCCCACATTAATTATAGTCCAATAGTAGCTGTGGGTGACTGGCATTTATCTTGTCACCATAGTGTTATAACGTGCTAAAAATGCTGGAATGGGTGGAAGCTGGGAAGTGAGGCAAGGGAAAGATCTAGCAAGAACAACTACAATTTGGATCTGTGGGATTTTGGTCCCCTGGGAAAAGAAATGGGCAATTAGCCAGTGGCTAAAGGTGTCTAATCGGAAGTGCAGATCTGAGACAGTCTTGCAGCATGAGGTATGAAAAGTATTCAAAGAAGCAAACTGGGGAGAGGAGAAGGCAAAAGACACCATAAAATTTGAGAGGAAGAAGAGTAGAGCTAGGGCTGAAATGGATAGGACCTGTCAGACTGTAGAAATTGTATCAAAAATGGGAGGTTAAAAGCAAGGTCCAGTGGTGAGCAAGGACCAGGAGACTGGGATGTCTGAAGACCAGACAATGGTCCTGGCCAAGTCCCAGAGGAGTGGAACAGAGAACAGAAGGCAGAGTGTGGGAAAACCATCACAAAGACAGAGAAAGAGCAGGAAAGACTGTTCTCTTCTGTGGGAGGGTAGGACTCTAACATCTGGGTAGGAATTGGTGGGGGCCAGAGGAGGAAAGGGCTGTCTGGAAGGATCTGTGATGTTGCAACATTCTTTTCTTCACAGCCGTTGAGGTTTGGAAGTAAATACAGCATTTTTCATTCAAAATGGAACTTCATTTTTCCTGGATAGAAGTAATGTGTGTATGTGTATACATATGTATATGTATACATACTTGCCTTCCAGGGAATGGAATACCTGAAATGCTGTAGTCATCTGGTATTTCACCTGCTCACCTGGCAGAAAACTTGAATCTGGAATTTCCAAGATTAACTTGACTCTGGCATTTCCCAAATTGCAGCCTGATGTATTTCAGTGTTGGTTTTATACAGGTTTGCATGTGTGTGTACTTGTGTTTGTTCCTAGATACCAACTCAAACACACCTCAAGGCATTTATCAGTTCCATAGTGCCATGCCTCAGCAAAATCATACTGATTTTATCCATGTATGATTTCTACATGAATTTACATCAGAATGAAGTAAAGTCCAGGATTTTTTTTTTAATGGACATAATTTACAGGACACAAGATTTTTTGTAAAGAGGGTTAGGTTTGTCATTATACGGATACTATACTTAGTTCCTTATATTGTCACCTGTTTCTGAATCACTAGTCTCCAAATAGACTGAACTATCTTTTCTTGGCGACCATCAGATTTGTTATAAGCCTGTAAAAATATTATTTAAAATTGGGAAAGACTTATGGTTTCATAAACTGAGAGATGGATTCCTGTATTTGAGAAACCAATGTTTTAGCAGCAACTAATGGCCTTTAAAAATACATGTTTATACCACAGCAGTTCTTATAACAACACAGAAACAAAAGGCTTTCTTTAGCCACTGGTTAATAAAGGCATGTGATTATGGGAAGGGTGAGTTTTATTACTGTTTCTGCATCCAAAATCCTGATTAGAATTGTATCATCTAGGTTATTGCTTTCTGGATATTTCTGTAGCTCTTTTGCCCAGGATTATGGCCAACATAGTAGGTTAGACATTAGTCGTTCATTTTCCAGTATCCTTGGCTTCAGCAAGATTTATTTTAGCAGGAGCTTCACTACCATTTTCTTTCCAGCCTTGGAAACATCCACTTCTGTCATAGTTTGAGGCCAAAACCACTACAACTTCCCAGCAAAAACTTAACCACACTGTATGGTGAAAAGATGAAATTCCAAAAGGAAATTTGTTGGGCAAGAATCCTTGGGACAGGTGGTGGGATGAAGCTGGGTAATGAATTTGGATATTGTTAAGCCTGAAACTGAATTGGATTGTGCTGCCTTAGGAAAAGGGAAGAATTTATTTTAAGTTAGCCTGGTAACAGCCTGTATGAGCAGCATAATATTTTTAAAAGAGGTGTATTGTCACTCTGCTAGAACAGCACTACCCATGTTCCCTGCCTTCCTAAGTCCTACTTAACACTGGTGCTTCAGCAGTGTGCTATCTAACAGCCACGTGAAAGAGAGGGAGGAGTAAACATTTAAGTGAGATTTGTTGCCTCCCCATGGCTTCCCTGCTATGTTGCCAGGCAGTGCAGATTGAGTCTGCAGTGCTGTTTTTGTGAGACTATTCCTGTAGAAGCTGAGCTAAACTCTTTCCATAGATGCCTGTGAATTACCATTAGGTATCAGGACCCATTTTTGAACAGAGTGTACTGAAACTAATAACTAAAATGTAATATAATGTCTGGTTAGCAATCGTGCATCAGCTGTTAAATGTATTTTGTGTCTTTCTGTTTTTACTAACAGTTTGTCAAAATATCAGTGTTCCTATATGTATTGCAAATAATTCTCAGTAAGAACAGATATCTGTGAATCACATTCTTTTTCTGAATATTAGAAGTTGAAATACTAATTCCCAGGCTTAGTGATGATTGTACAAGCTTGTTCCTGGACAGAATAAATGTACTCTATTCCTATATCCAAAGCATATGGTACAAATTCTCATGTGAACAAACAGAAAATTGGATTTCTTTGACCAATTTGCCAATATTTGTTTAAAATGAATCATATTCATGAACTTGCCACAAAACACACTCACTGTGAAAAGGGTGTATGGCCTGGGGTTGATCCATCTTTCCCCTTTATGGTATCAGGCTTTCTACAATGTGCAGCAGATTGGGAATCACTGTACTACAATATTAGTGGAAAATAAACACAAGCGAAGTGAATTCATTAAAAACATTAAACAAATATTTACACAAAATGTTCTGCACTGTTTGCCTACCTCTTATTCAAATCACTGACCTAGAAGAAAATGCTCAAAGCCAAATGAGACTTGAAACCATTTGCATCATTGTTCTTGTACTAATAACCTTGTGGATTTATTACTTCTGTAGCATTTTATTGTTTGCGCACTACCTGGGGCTTTTCAAACTTATAGTTTTTATTATTCTATATTCCTGTATGATAAATGTTCATCTGCTTTTCTGGTAATCTTGCAACATTTCTTATAATATTTCCCTATATCCTGTGTTCCATGGTTTGTATCAGAAATGAATTATATAAATAATAAGCAGTAAACCTTATTGTCATTCATTTGTGTGAATAGCAACTATTCTGCATTTGGAAATGCACAAAAAAAAGTGCTAATAATCACTTGTACAAGCCAGACATTAGGTGCTGTTAGTCTCCTTTGTCACAGAAGACATCCTCATTTGCATTTGTATCTTCCTTCTTTGCTGCCTGCACAAAGAGAAGTGCAGACCCTGTGATTACCACAACTTTCAGTCCTACTGGGGGCCTGGAGGCTTCCCAGTGCCCCTCGTGTCAAAGGATTTTGAAGTCAAAAGGGCACTCTGGGCTCACTAGGGGCAGATACCTTCTGGGTAGCACAGGGCTCTTCAGTTTTACCTTCTTTTTAGGCTGTGGTGCCATCCTCGGGCATGACCTAAGTGCAGTGCCAGCAGCTTGCAGAGCAAAATAGCTTAAGGAGAAGCATCTTACCAGGAATTGCTGGGCTGTACTTAGGCCAACCTGAAACCATTACGGGGCTAGGTACCAAGCCCTCTATTGAGGCAGTCTGGCTGGCAGACTCACAGTTGGATGTTTTGGGACGGATCATCTATTGACAACAGCAGAGAGACAAGAAAGGGACAGATTTTCCTGATTCCCTTATGCAAGGAATACTCCTGAACCAACCTGATTCTGCTCTGTGAGGGTAGAGGCACCCACAAAGTGTCAGCTAAGACACCATATGAGGGAACCATGTGACACTTTACACAATCATTTAGCAGCAATTTTTTTTTGAGAAACAAACAACCTGCACTACCATGCTATAGGTAGATATGAAAGTATAACAAAGGAGCAAGGAGAGCAACCTCTACTGTAGTAGAACCTTTTGCACACTTTCAGCAGCGATATTATACACATGGATTTTTTTTTGTTTTTCCCCTCCATAGAAAATGTTAATATATTGCTGAGAGAATTATTTTGTTTCTAGAAAACATTCATTTAGGAGCCACTCATTTTCTACAGACCTGCATAAAGCTTTCCATAATGGGTATAAGTTGATACTTACCGTGGGACACGTTAGACACTTTCTGCTGGCTGATATTTGGCCTCATTTAGTAAATAAGAAAGCAATGGTATTTGCAGGAGGGAGAATTAAAAAGAGAATGTCTTTTACATCAGAAGGAAATTACTTTTCAGACAGATTCAGTCTTGGACATCCTGCCTCTGGCCTGAGACTGGAAATATTCTGCAATTGTTTCTTTTTCCTTAGCACAGGTTTGCTAACATCATTGGCTATAAAGCCTGCTGGCTTTAGCATTGAAGGATAGTTGGTAAAGAGAGCCAAGCTGTTATTTGTCTTGCTAAAATCCAAATATAGGACACCAACTTCTTTTGACTGCTGCTTCAAGAGGTGATGAAGAAGAAGCTTGCACACTTAGGGAATTTTGATTGTACTCCAATAGCCTTGTGGAAAGACAAGCTGGCTTATCACCGTTGTCCTTATTTCAAAGGATAGAATGTCACAGAGGAGCTGCAGAAGCAAAAGACCTCAGGATGTCATCCAGTCTGACCTTGCTGCACTCAGCAGAGTCAAATATAGCAGTGCCACATCAACCTGGGCTTTGAATATGTCCAAGGATGAAGACTCCGCAGACTCTCCAGGATACCTCTTCCAGTGTTTGACCATCCTTACAGGGAAAAAAGTTTTATTTTACATTTAAGTGGACTTCTTTGTATTTCAGCTCATGTCCACCTCCTCTTGTCCCATGAATTCTGGTTCCATCTTCTTTACTGGCTATCCTCTCCTTCAGATATTTATACACTTTGATAAAATCCCCTCTTGAGCCTTCTTTTCTCAATGCCAGAGAGTCCCATCTCTCTTAGCCCTCTCTTGTGTATGTAAAATGCTTCAATCCCTTAACTATCTTTGTGGTTTTTTGCTGGACCCACTGCAGTATGTCGAGGTCTCTCTTCAAGCCTAGAACTACACCCCACACTCCAAGTGTATCTCAGCAGGGCTGGGCAGGGGGGAAGGCTCTGCTTGACTTATTGGCTCTGCTTTTTCTAAGGCAGGCTAGGTTGCTTTTGATGGTGTGTACTTAAAAGCAATGGAGAGCAATGTACAATCCCCTCTCATCAATGCTATTTGTTAGAATTTGGACACCCATCTCTGGGCTGTGCTCAATTCCTCCTGCGCCTTCTGCTCATTCCTCCTTTTCTAGTACAGTCCCACAAGTCCCATTGCTCCCATGGAAGTTAACCTCACTAAGGATTAAGAGTCTGTTCCTGGGGAATAACTGAACAAGTAGCTAATAGGCAGGAATGCTGGAGAGCTCAGGAGATACGGTGTCCATGAGATACTTTGAAGTGGACACTCTGGAATACAGCAGAGGGTACCCAGTGGCATCGTTCATAGCAAGAGGAATCTGTCCACATGTCAGCACACATGCTAGCATGCTGTGGAAAGGCTCAGTAACAGCTCCATGAAGGAATTCTCCAGAAAGTTACTTTTCCACTCATATCTGATGAGTTTTTCTCGGTGTGTGTACTACAATGCTATTGTCTGGCAAAGCCTAAACTCTCATCAGCTGTCTCCATGACTCCAGGCCTGCATGCAGCCTACGTGATCTCCTTAGCAAGGAACCCTGCTGCTTGTCAGGGCAAAACCCACTGCCAAAATTCCTTCCACCAAGTCTCATACCCTTCATCTCCCTTTTTTTTTTCCCTTTTGCTCCCTGTCCCAAAATCTGACTTACATTAACAGCTGGAAGAGTTCATCTTCTAGAGTAGGATCTGTGTCTTTCCACCAGCAGTTTAATTTACTGTGCTGGCAAGCTGAGAGCACTTGCACACAAGGGTTTGGGAAGAACAGGCATATTCTCCCACAGTCTGCCACAGATGAATTCATAGATTAGTACACAAAGTAATGCAGTGTGATGAACCATCAGCCAACCTGCTGAAATCCATACTGGTGCAGGACTAATCCAGCAGTAGGACTTTGCTCTGAGGCCTGCTTTACCTGCCCCAGATAAGCCTCAATTCACTGTACAATGAAAATATACTTGCAGGTAATGCTGTGGAGTCAGTCTTGGACACTGCTCTGGGTTAGCTGTGATCAAATATGTGACTTCAGCAAAATTCAACCTATTCCTGTATCCTTCCTATCCTGCTTTTTCTGCCTGTCTCATGGATGAGATGTCACCACTCTCTACTGGGTTGCTCTGCCACCATTCCCAGTAGGACTGTCCCTTCATTGGTGGAATCAGTGGAGGGCAGTCAGAAACCAAGAGTTTTTTGCCAGCATCCTCATTGTTGGGTGGATGGCTTTCAGACTAAACTTGAGTACAGCAGAAGCCTTTAGCCTGTACTGCCAGTCTTGCAAGTAAATGAAGAACAAAGTATGTGCTGAGAGTACTGTGCTGAAATTATGTCTAGGAGAATAGTCCAGAAAGTGCATCTTGTTCAGTTTTAGTCATGTTTGGATAATGCCAACTTTTCTTGTCCTAATACAAAAAATACACAAAGTTTCTATTAACATATAGCATTAAAGTATATGGCTTTTAGGCCACAAGGCACAGCCACACACATGTATAATTATTTGGCCTTTGTGGGCCCTGATTAGCAGCTTCTCACACAGACATACTTGCAAATATTGTGGTGAATGAAAATTAAGGACTAAAGTCAGTCCTCAGACTACTATGGCATCACCCATATAGGTATATAAACCTGAAAGCAACAAATGTTCCCAAATAGCTTTTGTGTGTTTGTTAGCCAGGATTGCTTCAGACAACCTGGATGGGCTTTAAAAGTGTCTTAATAGCAGATGTGCTGTGAATGAAGAGTGGAATTGCAGTGAAAGACCAACAAGCTGCATCTTTCAACAGCTATGAACTGGCAGGTTTTTGTGATCTTCTTAAATCCGTTTGCAATTAAGTGATTTTTTTTCTTCCCTAGAAGGAAAACCCCTTATTTTTTATCTGTCTGAAGATCATGTTCAGTGAAGGGTAAGACTGATGATTACTCTGGGCCTGGTGATGTCCTGGACACAACCACCAGGAACATCTGAGTTATACTGGGTCCCCCAATCCCAGCACAGCTTCCGATGTCCCGTTTTCATTTGTTGCCTGCCTGAGGTAGGGTGTAGGGCAGGTGGAATAGAATAAAGTTCCATTCAGGAGGCATTTTCAGCTGTAACTTTAAGCAAACCAGCCTTATCATGGCTGTGGATCAGTCCCAACCATTTTATCTCCTGGGTCAGCTGAGTAGAATGCAGTTTACAGGATGTGGCTTGTTAGAGATTTAAAATTGGACATCCTGTTTGCTTTGCATGGATGTCAGTCTGTGGTAGCACTTAAAAGCAGAGCTTTCTCAAGGGTCCCTGGCCAAACTGTTGTCTTTCCCCTGTGCCCGTGCACTTTCATTGCTTGGGGTGGCAAAATGCCAGATTGCATCAGCTGAGAATCAGGCCCAGGCTTTCCAGTGAGGAAAAAGAAGTGAAAATGGCAGTCAGTCCTGCTCAAGAGGAGTTAAATATAAATGCAGACTTTTACTATCTTGCATGCACAGAAATGCTGAAAATGTGTACAAGAAGGTTTTTCATTCTATCTGTTAGAGAATAAAAAGCACCAGCCCCATTAGTTGTTCTTGTTAGATCCTCTTGCTTGGTTTAGCAGACCAAACATGCCTGTTTACCCTTCTGCCAGGCAAACAAACAAAACTGGAGAATTGCAGCTCTGTGGTCCTCTTCTGTCACTGTTTGGTACCTGTCCCTTTACATGGTTCTTAAATTTTGGGGGGTGTCATATGTTCTGGATGGCTGTCAGGTAACTTCTAACTAGCAGAAACATTTAAAAAGTGTGGGCATTATCCCTCAGTAACCAAAACAAAATCAAAAAATAACTTCAAAGTGCCAGTGACAGTGTCAGAAAACCTGTTTTTCGGTGATATCCTGAAAATCTGAATTGGAGAGACTGTAGGGAGACTATTTTTGTCTAGAGAATCATCTAACAGAATGAAAAACTCATCTCTGTGCTTTAGAGGTGCAGTATCATTGGTGGCATTTTGTGCAAACACTGGTGGCTCACACTAGCACCGACTGCTCATACTAATTTGTCAGTGGGATCTGTGACTCAGACAATAAAAGATCATTAAGTGGACTTGCTAAAAATCCATGATGTATTTTGCATGGTACCATGTCTGTCTGCTGTCCAAAGGTGCTTACCAACTGTAGTGTCATTTCTGAGTGCTAAATGTCAGTAATACCATGCACTCAGTCCTCACAGAAAGGCTCTCAAAACCCATGCCACAAAACTAGCATCTGTTTCTTTCTTTTTGGCTCTCATCCATCCCCTGTTTTCTTCTTTCCCCCACATTTTCTTTTTTGTTTTTCTGACCACTTATGCTTTCCATTCAAACCACATCTTCATGTTTCACTCTGTCTTGTGCAGCAAAATTTCTCTCTTTAGCCTCTGCACAGAGCTGGCAAGGAGACAGACTAATGCAATGAGCTGTCTTGGGCAGAAAATGTCTGCTTGCAAGGATCAAAGTTCTTCAAAGAGACAGAAAGTCAATGTTGTGTAATGTCTGAGTTCCTGGTGATCTCCTTGGCAGAGATTTGGGAAGAAAGATGAGCTTGTGATTATGAGGCTAGTCTGGGGATTTGATGACCTGGTTCAAGTGCCCTCTCCACTGCTGTTCCTCTCAACAAGTCTCTCATAACCCTCTGTATTTTAGGACATGTATGCAGATGAGGGACTTTTCATAAGTGGAAGATGAATTATGAAAATCTGAAAGGAATCATGTGGCTTGTTTAGCACCAAAATAGTCTTCAGCTGGTGGATGTTTTCTTCTCCTGGTGCCTCCATTCCTTTCTGAAAAACAGTGATTTCTTTCCTTGTAGATGAGACAAAAATATTATTGGTGTTGGAGCTGTGCAGACAGTGCTGCACTATACGGGTGCCATAAGACGAGAGAATGTTTTGCTATATTTGGCTCAAGGGCATGGAGACACTCGTGCATAACTTATTTAAGACCTAGTCTCATGAGCCCCCTCTGAAATAAGTGAATGGCCCTTGTATGAGAAAAATCAGTATTATGTAGATTTGTTTAAAATGAATGGATTTTTTTTGGTGATGAGAAAAGAATATATATTAAAATACCCAGGCACAAACACTTTTTAATATTTTTTTTGGCACCAGTGGGTTCTTTTTTTAGTTGATTTTGTCAGCCACATTTCCTTTCTGAACAGAGGTTATATACAACAATTGGATGAACAATTGTTGAAAACTCTCAGGGGGGCATTCTTGAAGACAAGCCTGCATGAGATCATGTTATGAGTGTGGCTTGGCTGTGCTTGTATTCAGTAGGTGATCTCATTCATTTAGAGTACTAATAATTTTAACAGGGAATAACTGCAGCTATCCAAAAGCATAGCAAAAAAAGTGATGTTACAAGATTTCCTGTGAGTTTTGCACAGAAATATCCATTTCTTTGCTAGTTGATTTGACACAAGCTGGATATTGCTGATCAGATGACAAAAGTAAGTTTAATACAAGCTAATAAGATTATTCACTACAGTGACAGCTTTACCAGGTTTATTGTTTTTCTCTAAATATGCTTTTTAACTTTTGGGAAAGAGACCATGTAAACATCTGCATTTCTAAAATTTCTATCTCACTGGGGGTCCTGCTGGGGCCTCTGGATGCTATCATGATAAAAATATTAAATATGATCTAACAGATTAAGTATCCTGGGACAGGTTAGCCTATGATTACCCCTGAAATGCCTACAGAGCTTTTTATCCACAGTTCCTCAATAATGAAGAAATCCCTGACTGGACCAATTATTTTCAAGTTCAAGAAGCAGTACAGGCTCCTGGCTAGAAAACTTACTTGGGCACAATCAGTTAAAAACTTTGAACTCTCTTTCAGAGTAAAAAAAAAAAATACAACAAAAAACGTTTACAACCAGAAATAACAAGGCTGGGAAGTTAAATTAGAAGCAGGGACCGAGAAAGACTTTGGCTAATTCTGGTTTCAATCAGTGACTGCAACAGTCATCAGGGGCAGGCACTGCTGTGGGTTTGAGAATAATGACTTTATTTTAAGTAGACAGAAGTTGTTGGCTTGACCCAATTGCTGACAACCAGTCTCCCCTAAACACCCTACATGAGGCCAGATCCTGAAGTCCTCCTGTGGTTTTTATCCAAGCTTATTTTTCTCATTGCAATCAAAACTTGAGCAGATACAGACTCAGTATTTGGCCTACACCTATTGCAGACATTTTTGGTCTCTTAAAACCACCATAGAAAAATAAATTCCAGTGCCCAGTTTTCATTTTCAAGTCTCACAACTCTCCTGCACCGTTGCCCTGTTTTTATTGCAGTGAGTTGAGAGTGGGATATAAATTACAAGTCTCTCCACTGTTAGCTTCTTGCATCTCCTGTGCTCAAATTTCAACAAAATAATAGATTAGCAACCTTGACCTCATGCAGCAGAAGCAGAACACTGTATATGGGTTGATCCTGCCAGGGGTGGAGCAGCTTGGGAATATGCAAGGTCTCCTTCACTGGAAGCTATGAAACTAGATGTTACTCAGCTTCTTGGAAGAGGAGACCATGCTGCCTTGCCTTGGACAATCTTCCCAGTCTGGCTTTCCCAGTGCTTAGGACCAAGGCCTGCAGGAAACCAGCACAGTGTTAATGTTGAAACATCAGATTTAAGAAACCAACCAGGAGGTGAGCAGCTGAAAGGGGAAGCAGCCTCAGAGAAGAGAAGCCAAGAAATCCGTGCACACACTCACCAGAGTACAAAAGACACAAAAAACAACACAAGGAAAGTTGAATTTGCTGCTCAACATCAAGAGGAAAGGTTGTATAATCTGTATGATTCAGGCTGAGTTTCTAGTCATAGCATGGAGAAGGGTGATTTGGGGCACTAGACTGGAATTTGGAAAGTTGAGTTAATCAGCTTTTGTTTAATGGCTTTCTAGCTTTTTGTCCTCTGTTAGGGCATCTCATCTCAAGGGGCCTCAAGTTCGCCTTTGTTTAGATACATCCATAGGGAGGCTATTTCCTACTAGAGAGGCTGGCTCTGTAGAGTCCTACATGCTGGTGAAATATGAATATTCTCTGTTGTGTGGTGTTTAATGTCTCCAGGTAACTCAGCGGAAATGAATGATGTTTTTTTTCTTTAATAATGACTTCTCAGCAAACACGGAATGAATCTGAATTTTCAATTCCCACCTGATCAGTCTATGCTATTTCAATAATTTGCATCTGAGCTTCATTAGGTATCACAGTGTGATATCTCTCCTAAACAGCAGTCAAGAAAATATTAGGTTTGTACAGTAAGTAGAAGTATTTTCAGACAAACTTTAATTTGAACCAATTTGGCTTCTCTTTCCATTGGATTGAACTAGCTCATTTAGAGAAAGAAATAATCTGCTGTTATACACAGATCTATCCTTGTGAAACTTTCTGACTGCTCTGAAAGGGACATTCCACGATGGTAATTCATCTGCCTGTCCAGATACAAGGAAAGTCTTTGTAAAATCTTGAAAACAAATTTTGGTGTTAAATCTTCTTTGCCTGAGTGCCCCCACAGATGATGTCTGCAACACATTCAGCTGTATGCTTCTAAAATCCTTCCATGGATTTAGGAGCCTGAGTGTAATGGAACTATATTGGGCTGTAGGTGAAGGAGTTCAAAAGCAAAATAGACTGAGCTGTTGGAACAAGTACTAGGGGATCTTTTAAAGACAGAGGTATTACTGCCAGCTTGATTCCAAATTACTGCAGCATGAGTCCCTATGCACATTCCTTTTCAAAGGAGTAATAATTAAAGCTGGTTTTGGCTTGTTCACCCACCCCCATCTGTTTCCCTCGGTAAATGAAAATATCATAGGGCAAATTCATTTGCTTTCCACAGCAGTACCCAGAACAGCTTTTTTTCACATCCACCCCTCTCTTTGTACCAAACTACCCTCCACCTGATGCTATGGTGGAAGTGGTCTGGCCCTGTTCAGTACAACTGGCTTTTATGATCACTGGCAGCATGAGGATGTGCTCTTATCCCAGAGCTGCCAGCAGCTCCAGGGCTCTGCAGGTACCTGTTCCTCCTCCCCTCTGGCTTGCTCAGCACCAGACCAGACATCCTTGGAAAGCCAGGCCTTGAGGTCTCACTGTGCTCACAAGCTCCTTCTTTGGCAGCAGGAGAAGTCAGAGTGCTGCTGTTCTGGCACAAGTGCTGGGCGCCTCAAACACATCCCAAATAGGAGAAAGTAGCTCCAAGACAGGAGCTCCGCTGCTTTTAAATTTCGCTTTGGAAATGTGACCCTGGGTAATTTCTGCCACTGCCAGCCTCAGAGGATAATGTGTAATCTTTTCACCTCTATACCACAAAATGAAAGACATCAATCGAATTTGGCAATTGCATTTAAAACAGGTTGGTAAATCAAGGGAAATGGGCAAATAAAACAAATGTCTGCATGCTCTGCGTACTGTGCAGTGTGTTCATGCAGCTTCTCTGAATGCCTTCTGAAGTATTACTACCAAGGAAAGGAGAATAATTAAATAAGCTATTAATAACTCAGGGAGACTCCTTGTCTCAAACGTACTTTTATCTTATAAATGGAAGGTCAATCTTAAGAGTGAAAATACATTAAAAATTGATGCTACAGAGAACCCCTGTCCCTTGCCACTACTCCAGCTGTGTTTGAAAGGTAGCACTTATTTTCTTTAATAATAGAGCTTCAAAAGAAGCATAATTAAATGAAAAGCTATGGAAATACATGGAATATTAAGGTTTAACTTGAACAATTACCATTACTTTCAGTGAGATTTCCATCGTGCCAAAGGTGATTCTTGTAAAATAAACATTTGCATTATTTTAGCAAGAGAGAAAAATTCTCATTCTACTAGCAGTGTCTTTAATCATCCACCTGATATTAAAAAAATATTATTTTTGAAACTTCAAATGTCCTTTTGAGGATGTCATACAAAGCAGGGAAGCAAAGAAGCAAGAACTGATTTTCTCTCACCAGTATGTTAAATGTCTTAGCTCAAAGGAATTTTATAAATTATTTTTCTTCAGCCTTTTAGAATATTATTTTTATTTATTCCTTTCCACATCTTTGAACTGACCTTTGGAGTCTAGAAAGAAAAGCTGACTGTTCTACTGATTTGTTGTCCTTTTGCTTTTTATTCACAAGTCCTCTATTCATCTTCCTGCTTAAATAAATCTGGAATCAACTCAACCAATTCCAGGCATCTAATTAAGGCATGTAAATTCAGATTATGGTTCATCCACTTGTCTTCTACCCCTAGTTGACACAGACAGACACTTTCTGAGGGTGATCTCAAGCCTCTTTAATACTTAAGTGTCCTCTGGAGGTAGCTTATCTCTCTGTCTTGACAACAGAGGGTACCCAAATTGTCATTGTACATAAACTGTGTCTCATTTATGTACCTAAAATTAGCTAGAATTAATCTAGACCTAAGAGGTTTTAGAGTTTAATTCCATGGTGTATTGATTATTGGCAAGGAAATATATTCCTTTATTTTCTAAAACAAAAATAAAATAACAGGCAAACCAATAAAAAGGAAAAAATTTAAAAACCCCAACTAAAATTAAAATATTTTCAAATTTAAAAAATCCTCAAGAGTGTATAAGATGTGAATATATGTTTATAGATCTAACTCACAGCTGCAGAAATAGAGTGAAAGGACATGCATGCCCCTGAACCTGCCTCAGTGAAGCAGAATGGCTAGAGGGTCTGCTGATATCCCCCTTGACAGTGTAGCCTGCTGTCTTCTTTCTTCACTAATATCTTTTTGCCCTATAGCATCTTCTCACCTTCAGTCACTTATATTTTCAGGTGCAAAGGATTAAGCACCTGACAGCTACACAAATGAGTAATTAAAAAAACCAACCTAGCTCTCATTTTTATTTCATTCTCTAATACAAAAACTGCTGAAAAAATCCCTTAAAATCCTAGACTGGAGAATTTTTGTAGCAGTAGTAGTAGTAGCTTAAACTCCTGCAGGAGTTCATGTGCCAACCTTCACTCCATGGTTTTAAATCACTTACCAAGAAAAAGTCAATAGGTTATTGACTAACCTATATTCATTTCCATGTAGAGAAAGTATGGATTACCTACTCAATCTGCCTCTGCACTCTCAGTGATATTGGCACAGCTGCTTAAGAGATGTTGCTGTTGAGGCATCCCAGCTCTGGGTAGTTCACATCTCCTGTAGCCCTGGCTTTGGCAGGACCCACTTGCTCACACACTGCATGAGAAAGAGGGAGAAATGGACTCTGAAGAGGAAGGTGTCATCTAGACCTTGATGCCAATGCCCTGTGACTCCCTGGAGTCCTGCCCTAGGTTACATACACTTCCACCTGGGCTGCCTTCCTCAGCACCTGGATCACGAGGTCCTGGTGCAAAACCCAGACTGGCTGATAGCAGCACAGACTCTGGTTGTGCTGAGCCCCTGGCCACAGAAGTGACTGGCTCTGACAACGGTAATCAAAGACAGAGATGATGGGTGATGCTAGTTAGCTAGCATGGACAGAATAACTGGTCACTTGAACAGCAACAAGAATAGCCCTGAGATTTTCCTAGGAGAAAAATACTGCTTCTATATGAAAATGTTGGAGAACAGTGCAATAATTTATTGGCAAGAACTCTCCCTAACACCCATAGTACTGGTTTTGTATTTCTGTGAAATATACATCTTCTGTATAGCAAATATAAAACTTCTAGAAATAGAAGTTTCTTCTTTTCTTGGCTACTTTTTCCTAACCCTTAGAAGTGGCCCCTCCAAAGGTGGGAAACTATTGGCCTAGGTACATGGAAAAATAAGCTTCTTAAAGCTTTACTTAAACCATTTAATGTATTGTAGTATATTATCACTGGAATGAAAACAGAATCAAAATCTATATGGATTATTTTAGATAGCTAAGCACTTTTTAAATAATTATTCGCTTTATTTGGTAATGAACAGCTAATAAATACTTCATAATGACCACAGAATTTTCAAATGTGATTATATAGTTTGGATTTCAAAATCACATGTTTAGACTTAGATTTGGCAGTTTGGGAGCTTAAATGTATTTTAAATATGATGGCATTTATTTCCCTCATGTCTGTGTCACTTTGCAATCTGAATGCACTCTATATATTTTACATCATCTAGGATTATCACACTCTGTTTTAACTGTAATGGGTCCAGAATTAGGATTTCAGAAACCAAACCTCTCCAGGGCTGGAAAACTTCATGATCTGAAAGGAAACAAGCTGTATAGCTCAGATTCCTTTCCAGCAGTGTCATGTGTACACCACTGTGGGGATTTTGTATAGTCTCATCACTGACTCTGCTCCTGCTGGCACATAATAATTTTTTAGAGAAGTTTTTAGAATTCCCACCCTTAACTTGTCTTGCCATATATCCAACAGGCAGGGGAGGTCTTCTTTTGACACTATTTTAGCATTGTTTAGGTTCTGTCGGAATGGGTAGAAAAGTGTGCAGGTGTTCTCCAAAGTGATATATTACACTCTGCTACAGTCTGGTAGGGGAACCCTGGCATGATACATATCAGGTATGTGCCCAGCTACACAATTTTGACAGTGCTGCTTTGCTGTCACGGTCCCAGGGGCACCACCAGTGTTGACAATCTCTACCCAGCCCTCTGGGAGTGTTCCCACCCTGTTCATGGCTCAGAACACCATTCCAACCCTCTAGGTCCATCAGTCCCTGACGAAGTGGTGCTGCAACAATGCCAGTTTTCCTCTCCCCACAGCCTTGCCTGGCCACAGGTTCCATTGACAGAGGCCCTGCCATGGGCTGATGTCCCAGTCTGTCCCCAGGGAGGTGACTCATGGTCTGGATTCTTGGCTGAACCTGACTACAGTCTCTGGGTCTGTCCCTCTCCTTTCCTGGAGGACTGTGGGGCTGGACCCTTGCAATCAGCTTGGGAGAGCATTTAACTTTCCACATTCAGTAGAGGCTCAGCACCTACATGTGATGCATCATCTGGTGTTTGCCTTCTGTATTTCTCTTCTCTTTTAATCAAAATGCTCACTGGCAAAGAAAGGTTTAACATCTTTCATGATTCACCAGCTTTTACGGCTTAAGTTGTTTAAGTAGGCTCTTTTCTGTTTATTATTCTCTTCTTGAGACACTTAGTGCAGCTCACAACATATTAGGGTATGGTTTTGGAAAAGTTAAACCAGCTAAATTAGAGTTCTTCTTATGGGCTGGATGAGAAATTTTAAAAAATCCCTGGTGCATTAGTTACCTTCTTTGCAGTAACATTAAAATGGAACTTGACCCCTAGAGACAATTTTCCTGCATTTGCAGTAGCAATAATATCCTTTTAGTAAATCAATAATGAAAATACATGCTACTTATGCATGAGTTATCTCCATGGAGGCATTTTTCATGCAAGTCTTTACATGAAGATGTCTTAGAAATGTAGTTTATATCAATAATTTATCTATCACTATATGAGCTGGGCCATCAGGCCATTTTATTCCAACACATTATTGCATTATCAAAATACTCTATGGAAGTTGTCCTTGTTGACAACTAAGGCTATTCCCTGGCCTCCTTGCTGTATCAAGGCTTATCAGCACAGCATTGCCAAGAGGTATATTTTGACCCTAGTGAAAAACAGGGCTTCACTGCAGATAGAACTTCTCAGAAGGAGTCCCTAAAGTGGGGTGTCTCTGAGTCAGACAAATTGATCAAACATAGGAGTTTGTATGGGATAAATAAAGACACATCTTGAATTTTAGAGATTTAAGGTGCTTTTACAGCATGATGAAGAGTAGCTCTACTGGTGTTTGTAGGTATGTATGCCTTATGTTACCAAGAGATGCCAAAATCAGTAGGTATCAATATTGATAGATACTGATACATATAGATATTGAAATCAGCATTGAAACCAGTAAGTATGGATGTCTAACAATGCCTATTAATATGGATAGGTGTCAATATTTATTAATATCTATCCCTATTATTATCTATCATTGATACGTATCAAGACTGATAGGTGTTGATTGTCTCTTGATGACTATTGATATCAAAAGATATTTGTATTGGTAGGCATGATGCTTATTGATATCAAAATGAATATCACAAATTATAGATATTAGACAGTTATGCTTATCAATAGAGGTAGGTATTGATGAAAAAAACCTGTCAATAATGGCTGGCATAGGTGACTATCAACAACTATTGATATTGACAGGTAGTGATAGGTAGCCATACCCATTGATACTGCTACCTGTTGAGAGATATCCAAATACATGGGTATTGGTACTTATTCATTGTTTACAATACCAGAAGGTATCAATGAGTACCAGTGGCTACAAATATAAATAGATATTGTTGCTACTGATATTGATACGCTTCTACTGCTCACTGTTTTGAATCTTCTTGATAATCGTTATCAAAGGGTATTGCTCTTGGTATTTAATAGTGCATATGGAGACCCAACTCAATATCCAAAACAACAGACATATATACCCATCACTATAGATAGATATCAAATTGAATAAGTATTGATGCCTATCAACAGGTATGGATATTTGGACATATAAATTTGTATCAATACATACTCATATCAGTACCCATTAATAGGTATCCAAACCAATAAGTGTTGAGGCCTATCATATTGATCTAAAAAAGGATCTATGTTGGTAGATATCAATGCCTATTGACAGAAAAATGTACAAATGCTTATTGAGGGGTATTAATATTATTGGTGACTAGTGATAGGTACTAACATCATAGATATAAATATTGATAGATATCAGTGCCCATTAATATAGGTATTGTTAAGTATTGAGGTCTCAATATTACCAATAGCTATTGATGTCAACAGGTATCAATATCTATCAATAGATATTAAATCCACTGGCAGTGCCAGTTATCAAGTCATTAGGCATTCATGCCTATTGATATCAATATGCAGGTCAAAAAGGACCAGCACCTATCAAGATCTGTTTGTATAAATAGATACCAACATCTGTGAATACACCTTGGTAGTGATGTCTATTGTGAGCTCCTAATATATAGCTCTTAATATATAGCTGCATATACCTATTTATATTGAGATATATAGATATATTTTATATCTATAAATACATATATAAACATGTATCAATATTGATAGGTATAGGTACAAATCACTGTATAATTACATTGATATACAAATGTACATAAGTGCATATAAGACAGAGAAAACAGTACTTCCTCTCAATTGCTTTAGTTAGAGTTGACATCAGGGAAAGAAGGAAGGGATTCCTCTTTGCAACAAACATATGAGTTGCATAAAAAAAATGTATGCGGCCTTCAAGCAAGTTTTAAAAGATATTCCTTTGTTTCAGCTTTTGTGGCACTGAATTCCTGATAGTCTATCTTGTACTTCATATTTGTGGGAAAAATCATAAGCATTTATGTTTTTGAGAGCCATCTTGGATTGTGGGAAGGAAACACAAAATCAAGGACAAAAGAGCAAAATTTCCTTGTCCTTCCTCAAAAATATTGTACAATGGGGACTCCATTGTCAAATGCTTAATCATTCTATATGACAAATGCTAACTCAGTCAAGAACTTCCATGGTATCTAGGTTTTAGAAAATATTTTAATTTTGTACTTGCAGGAGACAAGTAAGTTGAAAGCCATCAAAGCCATGCTATTTCTAATTTTATAAAACAAACTAATGGCTAAAATGTAAAGACTTTTTCTCACCCTGGTATCTCAAGGAAATAAAATAGATCTGCAAGCACATGACACTCACATGTATTAACTTAAAAAATAGACCTGAGAAACTTATTGTTTTGACATGGGTCTGGGGGTGGGAGGGAAGTGGAGGGTGGGGAGTGAAGGGGGGAAGAGTGATCTAGATAATTGTGTACGTATAAAAGGCCAAATCCTTAGGCCATAAACCAGGCACACACCCAATGATGTCAATGTGTTTGGCTTACAGGGGAAATAAAGCAACATTTTATTACATGCTAAGTCAGACTCTTTGCTTGACCAGAATGAGGGAAAAGTGCAAACAGGTGCCAGCTCAGCAGGAATGGAAACTCAAGAATAGTGGCTTTTCCTCAGGCTCATAAGCATCCTGAAAGACTACATTTCTGTCAGTACCTTAATAAAGAATTATCTGCTGCCCAATCCACCTATGTCAGGGTTTGAGCCTATCTGCAGAAGCTTTTGATTGTGAAGCTGCTTAACATTGTTTCTCCATCCCTGCCCTTGCTTGTGCACAAGCTTCTGCAAAAGCAACCCCCTTCAGTCAAGGAAGCTGGGGCCCCACTCTCCTCCAGCTTGTGGGGAAAGAAAGGAGTCATTATTGACACATGCAAGTGATTTGAGAAGAGACTGTCTACCCCAATAGAAAAAGACTTAGTTGTCTGGTGAATCAGGAAATGTCAGACTTTCTGAAAGGTTAATGGGAGGCTTTAGAAACACATTAAATCTAATCTTACAGCATGAATGCTGATGACTTTATGTTGAGATCCTAGAAATAAGAAAGGGCAAGAAAGAATATTTTAGGTGAAAGTAAGTTTTGACTGAGGAGCCAGGAGAGAGCTTTATTGCAACATATTGCTGAATTTCTCCTTCCATATAGGGCTGGCAATCTGCCTGGTACCATATGCTAAAAAAGGATATAATATGAGACGATTTGAACTGAAAGCAAATTTTTTTATACTTGCTGAAGTTTAATTAAATGAATGACCTGGTCAACTCTAGAAGTGAACGAAATTGATTTCTTTGAGAGCTATCTAAATGTATAAAAACTTCAGTCTCTGCAGGGACTGGTAGGGGACTATATCATGCTGTTAGCATAACCTTCCCAGTTCAGTCAGAATCATCCGTGCCTCTTCTGGTTTTGCTGAAGTATCTTTGAATATGGAATTCATAAATAAACACACTTCACATGCGCTCTTTCCCCCTGCATTTTACAATCTCGTGCATTTACAGAAGTAGTAGCATAGGACATGGGGGAACAAACAATGGATGTTGTTAGTTGGGTTTAGTTGCATAATTCACACACTTTTGTACCATTAGCTTTTTAAGCAATATTTTCTATGGTATCTTCAGGTTTGAATTTTACTTTTAGGTCGTAAGTCTTTTGTTTGTGACTTTCTTTCATTGCCCGGCTGCTTTGGGGAGATTTGCCTTCGGTAGTCGTTAGCAGGTTTTTACAACGTGGGCACAATTGGTTAATCCCATAATAGAAACCTGCTGTGCAGAGAAGGCTATTTTTACTGTACATACCGTATCTCATAGCACAAGGCAGTTTTAGAAGGCGATACAGCTGCCATTAAATCTATACATCTCAAGGAGGGCCATGAATAGCTGCTCCTTGTGTAAGGACGTGTCCTGCGGTTCTATTATCCCAGCTCAGGCTCTGAGTAACACTTTTCTTTAGCAAATCAATATCCTTACCTCTCCTTTTTCGAGTCTTTTTGCTTCTTTCACTACATCCATTGTTCCTGAAAAGAAATAGTGCCTGTGTCTCTGCTGACCTGTAGGTACATGTGCCAAACTGAAATGCCAGCAGGAGCATTGTGAGGCTCCCATCTTTCCAGGGAAGCCAGCTTGCCAAAGGAAAAGATAAGGTGCAGGGCAGAGGTCCATGCTGCTGTGAGGCTGGTCTGAACAACCTCCAGGTTAAAAGTAGCCACTGTGAATTAAGAGTTTTACTGCTCTCAGAGTAAGCAGGCAAACGCCCTGGATGAGTCTGAACATTATGGCCGAGCCTCATGTGGTGAAGGTTGTCCGGCAGGGCGTCTGTGCCACAGCCTCGCTCTTCCCAGCTCAGAAATAGATGTGTCCTGGTTCTCCCTCATCCTTTTCCAGTAGCTCCTGCTGTAAGGGGCAGGTTGGGAATGTGCTGTGTGCACAAGTGTGTGTGAAGCCTGTAGGGTGGGGGGACAACCACTCGTGCTCCGAGTGTTGCTCATTTGGTGCAAAATCTGTCCATGCAGCTCTGCCAAACTCAAGGGTTTCCACCTCACGTTTTCAGAGCCACTCCGACCTTAGCACCACTGAGGTGCTGGGGTGTCACTCCTACTGCTCTTCTCCCAACACAACGTAATTGCAATCAGATTAAACAAAACACGAGGAAACGTGCTTATGGATTAGATTTATAAATGTCTGGTCTGTTCCCATGTCAGTTTGACAAATGTTGGGCTTTAGTCCATATGTTACTTTTAAGATTAAAGAGGCAAAAATGTACAACAGTGGTCTTAAGCAAGAGCTACATTTATTAATATATCCTGGAAAATATACTTTTTTTTAGAGACTGGACATCTATATCAAAGTATAATCTCTTGGCAGCAAACATCCACGTATCATTCACCTACAAAAACCTTGGCACATCTCTGCATTTATCCAGTCATAAAAAAATCCTTAAGGGGGCTGTCATGTTTCCCATGAATTATCCCAACCTGTATGCACCTCAACCTGAGCCCTCTAGGAGAAGGCTAAGGCAACTACTGCTGATTTATGGAGGCAGACAGCTTGGAGTCCCTGCCAGGGACTAAGTAAATTGTGGTGACTGTGTGATAAAAGGGATAAAGCACAGTCATTTTCAAATGCTCATTCATGCAATTCTTCTAGAAGAGATCAGCAGAAAGTAATGAGGAGGTTTATATTCACTCCTACTGACCTACACTTCTATTGGAAAAAGTTCCAAGGTTCCGAAGTGTATGAAGACTGAAAACACCTTCAACTCCAGCTGGGTCATGGGGATGTGACCAGATTTTCTGTGTTAGTGCCACAAGGAAGACCAGAAGGTTTCTCTCACACACACATGCACAGACACATATACAGAGGAGTCACTTCATTAGGATTAAAAACTAGAAACCAGGAAAATTTAAATTAACACCAAACTAGTGGCAAGGACTGAAAATTGATTTCTCTTTTGAGGAAATGTCCCTGATGTTCCCCCTGGGTGCTGCACCCATTGGTGTTGGGTTGCTGCCCCTAGGTGTGGTAAGGCAGCAAATTTAATAATTAATTATTATTTAATGCAATATTAATAAAAATTACCACCCCGCTGTAACAACTGGGACCACTAGCAATTCTATGTTTCATGCACTACTGACTCAATGTATGTAAGTACATTTTGTTCAGCATTCTCTGTAGTAACATTATTTCTTCTTTTGAGTCAGGGTCGTGGGATCATATTCAAAACTATCTACAGAAGAGATTGTAATTAAATTCAGAGATTGAATCCAATGTGTTCTATGTCCACTAACTAATGCCACCACCTCCTCCCTCCAAGCATATATGTGTAAATATATTTATGCATGTGTGTCTCATGTGCCTCTCTAGACTTATGTATGTGTGTGTTTGGCTGTGCATGGCAATTACTGTACATGCAGTAAAACTGCTTTGGTAATTATAAGTCAGAGTTCAATACGACATGTCTGATCATAAAATCTGCACTGAGTAGATAAAGTCATGAAAATCTTATAATAATGTCAACTTTCCAAAGATAGCCTGAGAAACTAGAAAAGTAGATGATGGTGAGCATGAAGATTCTCAGTTATACTGGGGACTCCCTATGCCTAATTTAAACCCCATTATTTTGTCATAAAATCATAGTTTTGGTAAGGGTCTTTTAAAATTGGATTCTTTAAAAACAATAATTATGCAATAAAAACTGAGGAAGTTTTCAACACTAGAATTATGTCTGCATTTTTTATATTGATGTATGTGGGGGTTTTCCCAGATAGAAATGTGTTTGCCAGCTGAGTTGTCTCAAATCTCTCCATGTGTAATCAAAGGCCTTGAAATATTTTTTTAAGTAGTTGGAGGATAGAGAATAGAACAATTTCAAAATATAAAAGTCAGTTTGAAAGTGGACCTGGGTCTGTTCCTGCATAAGCCACTGTCACTGTACTTTTTTCTCCATAGATTCCAAATCCTGTTTCCAAAGTGTCCTAGCATTTAGTCATTATTTACCTGTTAAGGTCTATTCAGACACAATCTCTTAACTCTTAGAGTCATAAAGGAAGATGAGGTGACAGTATGTCACAGTGGATCTAGTTGGCTTTTTTAATGTCATCAATTAATTTTGATTTAGCCTCTCCTAACATTAAAACAAAGGTTTAGTTTCATTTTGGAGGGATGTGGAGATACTCAGTAGGGTGGTGATGTGGATTTTCCCTCCCCCTTTTTATTTTGGTATTACTTTCCAATATCTCCAGGCTGCACAATATTCCTTGAAAGCAAACACTTTATTCAAAGCAGCTGTCTAATGAAGTTACTTTTACTTTTCCTTGCAGGGTGGCCTATTGAACATGATTAACTTGACTTTGATAGAACGAGAAAAATAACGTGGAAACGTCTGGCAAATTGCAAAGCAATGCCTAACATTTTCTTCCCTGTAGGATTTAATTCAGAAACATACTTAATGGATCCCCATTTACCTAAAGCACTAAAGGGTTTGATGCAGGGACTTGGGGGATTTGGATTTGGTTTCTCTCACCCTACTAGCTGTAGCTCTGTAATATTTTATCTCATACTCCTCAATCCATTAGAAAAAAATGTGCAATTACAAGGTGGGCATGGTGCTGTGTTGAAAAGGTGTTTACTATTCCAGGCTGGTTTGTTGTGCTTTGTACGCACATTTGAGACAGGAAATATGTGAAAATTAATTTCCTGTGTTCCATGTGGCTAAAATGACAGTTGAAACATAATTTAGAGACCCACACAAATAGAAATTGTCAAATGAATTTTAAAAATTAAAGGAATGTTGGTAAAATTTTTTGAGGATTTCATTCAATTCACTGGGTAAAAAATAAAAAAAAATTGTGAAGTGTCATGTGTAAAAAGTCATTCTTACTTTAATGTTTTTCTAAAAATGTTGAGATATTATTTTAAAAAAAAAAGAGAGAAAAGCATTGTGTCCATTTTATATATGTATTTTTTATTCAGACATTTCTGTCACATAATCAATTGAAAGAATGCACTCTGCAGAATTAAGTGTTTTGTATCCATTGTCTCGTACCTATAATTTCTCAAGTGGTGTTATTTTGTGGAAAAAAAACAGAGAAAATGGGAGGGATGCAAAACCACTGCAAACAAGTGTCAGCTTTGTCTTCTTTCTGGAGGCTTATTCAGAATTTTGTACAAGAAGACAAAAATGTTTTTAAAAGTAAATTAAAACTCTTTCACAATTGTGTGAAAGACACATAATTTGATCAGTGGTCAAAAATTCAACCCCCCCAAATTATGTTGACCTGATGTGAAACATTTTTGTTCTGGTTTATCTAACTTGTAAATTTTAGACTTTTGAAAAAAGACTTAATATCCAAAATCTAAAGCATTTTTAAATGAAAGTCCACTGTGATCTGAATATCTAGTAACAAAACAGCTCACATAACTAAATTTCATTTCATGATACAATATCTGTTCTAATTTTAGCAAGCAGCAAAATAATCCCATATGTGGATTTCTTTGGCAAAAATTTGTGAAAACAAAGTTTTCAGATCTAATTCCATCAACAGTCCCTGTAAAACAAGAAATGTGTCACCCTCTGGATTGCTATGATCTACACAGGTCATACTGGCAGCACGTTTTTAAGGCATGTTTCTACTCCTGCACCAACAGGTTAAAGGTGGCACCCACAGACATGTCCATAGATTTGTGGCCCTTGTGATATGCACCAACACCTCTTCTGCAACTGGAGTGTTAAAATTGCCTGATGTTTTCGTATTTTAAGCACAGAGCTTTACTAGAATCTACAAAACAAGTACCTCTGCATGCCTACTGGCTTTCCTCCAGGGGCTTCATTTGTGCTCTTCTGAATGCCTTGGAGGACCAAAGGGAATGTGACCACTTCTTCAACAACATGTGCCATGATCCCAATTTGCAGTGCTCTGATCCATTTACAGCAAGTCCATTTTAGCTCTCTCCCTCTCCATTTTCAGGCATTACATGAGTTACTAGCAAGATTACAGGGATATGATCTCCAGATGCACTCTGTGGTTGCTCACACTCTGTACAGAACAGAAGCAAGAATATCAGCAGCACAGAATATTGGTGAATTTGTCACAGCTTCTGATAAGGCATCAGACTGAAGTGAAGGCTGAACTGACAGTGCAGAGTCACTTCCACCATTTAGCCTGAAGTGGCTGAGTGACTTTCCCTCAGCCTCTAACCCAACAAAACTGTTGATTTCAAACATTTCTCCCTTTCTGATCTCACTTTTCATCTTGATTGAAGTAACAAGTAGGCCTTTCCAGATCAAGGATCCTAATTGTAGCATTCCTTCCCTAGGGGTATCTGTAATACTGATTTTATGGCTGCATTGAATGAGAGGCCTTTCTGTCCACATCTGTGACTTCTTTCTCTTTAACCCCTTCTTTGCATCCTTTTCTTAGTTTTGCTTAGGATTTTTGTTCACTAGCATCCTCATTTCATTAGTTTATTTGTTCTTTTTTTTTTTTCTCTGTTTTACAAGGAATCCAAACATTTGTAATGGCAGATGCTTTTTTGAGAATTTACATAAGCTGAGTAAATGCTCAACATGCTATCCTCTGCTCTTGAGTTCTCTGAATTTTATCTGTCCTTCAAGCAGTAAACTACTCACCATCTTCTTAGAGGTAAAAATGTAATCCTTCCTATATTTGTCAACTTGTGTCCATTATTAAATTGTTATAGGTAGCTAGGCAAAGAAATTATGGAATCTGTGAATCATAGAATGCGTGAATTACATTTGAGAAAAACTGTATGGGGAATTTCTGAAAGGATACATTAGATAACAGTCCATTTTGAAATATTCAGGTCAAGTGACTGATGACTGCTAGGGATGTAGTTGGAATGGAAACATTTTAAGTCACAATCTCTCTGCTGTTCAAGTGCTGACATCCAGCTTGGCGCTACACAGAAGGTCCTAGCCTCAAGCAACAGATACCCTTGAATTAGGCCAAAAGGGTCTACACAATTCATATCAAATTACCAAGGCTCTCTCACAGTAGAGATAAGAAATGACTTTTATATACAGCCGTTTGTTTATATGTTTGTCTAGTGTAAGAAAATGGAGACCGCAGCCAGCAGCCAGCAGCGGCCGTGAGAATGGAGATGCGGTAAAAATCCGTGTGAGGGAATTCTTCTGCCCTGGCTGAGTTTAAGTCAGTTTTAGGAAGGAGGCAAATGCAGTCTAGTGCCTGTGTCTACATTGCACTAAGAGCAGTGATCATGTGCAGCATCCCTGTATCACCACCACACAAACCCTAGTAGCATTTCCTTGATTTCCCAGAGGCGTAGCCCAAACCTAGGGGCACACCTTTGCCTTCCTGAGGTGTAACTACAGATTTCAGCCTTTCTTGCATGAACTGGGTATGCAGTGGTGAGTATGCTCACTTTTGCTCTAGAAATATATACAACAACATAAAATAATTTTGTTTGGGCTTTAAAGTAGTTTTAAGAAGAGAATTAAATGTTTGCAGCACTGACTTGATTGTATTTTTAAACCCTCTGCTTATTTGAAATCTCTACTAGTGTGCAAAGGGTAAGCAACACTTCTTTCCCAATGTTTTCCCTGTCTCAAATGGCGTTGCAATTTAGACAATAACATGTGTAGCACATGATTAATGAAGCTGTGCACTGAGGACAGGACATCTGTGGGATCACAAAGACCTGCTTTGTGAACATGTTACTGCATGTTCAAGATACTCTGGAAATTGATAATTTGTTAATTTAATTGACTTTCTCTGTGTAATGTTAATGTAACCTTCAGTTTGAAAAGTGCACAGATTTGCTAGCAAGGAAAACAGGCAGGTAGTCAAATCCCTAGAGGATTACTTAGGTTTGCAGCTCACCACTTTGTCCTTTACCAAGGATATTAATATTTCTCAGGAGTTCTTAAATGAAACTAATACTGAAAAAAATTCAATTTTTTAGGCCATTTACAACTGAGTATAATACAGAAAATAGCTAGCATAAGTGTCAGAGCAATAATGATATCTGTTCTGTAAGGAGATACACAGAAATTGAGAACCGTCCAGACAAGAGTATTTTCTCTGATCCAGCCACTTAGAAGCATAGAAAAAAAGTTAGAATCATTCTCAATTCAGTGATTTATACAGAAAATTCAAATTTATCTTTGCTAGTATCTCTGAGCCATTGAACTAGAAAAGTTCTTGTAGACCTGAGCATACCTGGCTAAATTTTGACCCTTAGGACTAACTAAAAAGGAAGTGGAGGACATGTCCTAAAAGAAGGGTAAAGAACATTTTACATAAAATATAGGTCAAGTAAGATTAGGCTGACAAGTTGCCATGACTGCAGATGTGCTACCCTTTTTACACCAAAGGAAAGGAATTGCTTTGCAGGGTGAGAAGAGAAGGATCTCTCTAATGAAGGAAAACAGGGAGGCTATTATTCCAAGGTGAGACATAAGTGAAGGTAGTGCACCTGTCTAGTGACTAACCTGACTTAGTCCTGTCTTCCAAAACTCTAAAGGGTCAGAGCTCTTACCTTCTTGTCACCACATCTAAATCAAAGCCTTAAGTTAATGCTTATAAGTTAGGGCCTAAAGCCACATAAAATAGGAGAATGTGCTCTGCTGTTTGAATCAGAGGGAGAAATTATGGTGTTCAGCAGTTCCCTGACGGCTCATATTTGAAACTCTGATTATATATATATATATATATATATATATGTGTGTGTGTGTGCGTGTGTGTGTGTGTGTAAATTCAAACAGGACTGCGTTTGACCAAGTTTGGGTTTTAATGGATGTCATCAACACACTTGATCTTTTCAAACATGCTAGATGCATAAAAATGTTACAAGGCTTGGAGAACTGATGAAAAAAAACATTCTAGCCTCATTCTATTTTAGCAAGGCCTAACTTCAGGGCATGTAGTCAGTGTCATGTTTGACCTTGACACTTCATCTCTTCCACCATTGCAGGCCTGCAGATCACAATCCTACACAGAGCCATAGGAAGCCATCAGAAAATACATCTGGTTTCCCTAAGAATATCAATATTTAGTGAGTTCTTACAGTGTGTACTGAAACATATGTATGATATACACAAAATCTGGAAACTGCTACAGTGGGAGAATCATGAGGCCACACTGATAGCTGTACACTGAATAAAAAAAGTATGTTACCTAATGAAAATGTGCACTTCACATAAAAACCAGCAGGCCATACTGAAATATTTATAAAGCCACCACATATTTGGTGTATTATATTCCAGAATCCACTGTACCTGATTATGAAACATCTTTGTCAAAATAGTTCAATATACAAGGAATACAATGCAATATATCTGGCTTCCTTTACCGTGAGATGAAGCTTGTACATGGTGGAGTTGTAACACTCAGCAGTCAATTATCATTCCAAATCTCTCTTCCACTTTTCCTTTTGTGCTGAGACATTGCAAGTTACTTGTCAACTTCACATAGTACTTCTGTTTTCCATCTAAATCTGTTGGTAATACCTTAAGAACTAAAATTTACTCTAAATAAAAACAAACCAGAGGTAATTATTTGTTACTGTTGCACACTTATGAAAACATTTCTTCTCCTCTGAAAGAGTTTCATAGGTTTTAATACACTGAAGACAAAGACAGAACTTTCATAATAAACCAGAGCCAAGTAAATGAAACTAAAGAAATAAAAATCCTGGAAGGTCAGCAGTTTTTAAAATAACTGGGGTAATTTGACAGCGAAACTAAGTCATGAAGAGGACTGGTGACTAGATTGTGTCCAAATTAGATCCTTCTAAATTGCCTCCTGGTGGGTAGCTAGGGTCAATAACCACTTCTGAACATCTAGGCCAAACATCTTGTGGGCAAATCAGAAAAGACTAGGACAAAACTGTAATTGTCCATGACTCAACTAACATAATGAGAACTGACTGAAGTTAGCGCATTTCACATTTTACTGATGTAGAAACAGTTTCCCAAATTGTTTCGGAAAGAGTAAACACATTTTTCAAAGTGATTTGATAACAACTTCTGCACTACTAATGGAATGACGGCAATTGCAGAAAAGAAAGGGAAAAGAACCCAAACCAAAAAAAAACAACAACCAAACAAACAAAAAAAAACCCCAAACAAACAAAAACTTCCTTGAAAAATAAACTTATTGAAAATCTATCAAGGCATCAATTCATGGAGACCTAATTCATTACCAAAGATAGAATTCAAATGGAATGTGTATGTTCAGATAATATGTGATAGAATTCTAGGATTCTTGCATCCCTTTTGCTTTCCTCCTATAAAAATTAATTAATTTTATAAGGATTTTTAGATATTCTGAGGAGTTGTCTCTTTTATCACTTAAACAAGGACTTCATATTATGCATGTTTTTATCTACAAAAGACCCACTTCTCTTTTTATTCATTGAGATAACTAAGCATTTTTTTGCATAAATTAGAAAGAGGATTCTTTTCAGTTAGCTATAATGTGGTGGCTAAGAGCTATTTAAACATTTTGTCTTGGTTTGATATGCTTTCATTATTAACTAGCACAATCAGGTTTTTTAGTGAATTGAATGGAAGAGAAAAGGAAAATCTTCATTGCTTGTCAGGGAAGCTGAACAGCAAGCATTATTGTCAAAAGAAAAAGCACTTTTGGTAAGATTTGTTTGTGCATGGTAGAAAAAGTACATTTCAGAGACAGGCATAAAATGAACCTTGTTTCTCAGGGCTTTTCTTAGAGATCAGCACATGATTTGGGGCAACTGGGCAAAGTGCAGAAAAGCCAGGATGGGTTTGGGCTTAAATGAGAATGACAGACCATGGATGACATAAGTGATAAAATGAGTGATACAGCACATTTTAGTGGAAGCCAGTAAACTTCCAGATGTAATGAGTGCATTTAAGTATGTCATATTCTACAGAATACAATGCAGAGGGTTCAGGGAAATATTATTAATATTTCAGTGCACATCTTTTTATATGAAATATACATCTTGTGTATGCAAAGTACATTTTCAGCAGCTCGCAGAATTCTAAGACTAAGGTATAAGTGTCTCAGCATTAAGCTTGAATATTTCATTACATCATAAATATAATATGTTTCAGTATATAATGGACGACAGATAACTAAATATTTGATTTTGAGCCAGTCATAGCAAGCCTTCATATGAGGAGTTGTTTTCATCATCGTGACCCAGTTGTGAGTGCCATGAAAAATTTGACAATAATGTCAAGATGCAAAAAGAGGTATTCTTATATCTTGGATATTCCAGATCCTTTTCCACTGAGTAGCTTTCCAGGCACTCTGCCCCCAGCCTGTAACACCTCTTGGGGTTGTCATGACCCCAATGCAGAACGTGGCACTTGGCCTTGTTGAACCTCGTACAACTGGCCTCAGTCCATTGATTCAGTCTGTCCACATTCCTTTCTCCATCAGATCAACACCCCTGTCCAAATTGGTGTTGTCTGTGAACTGAGGGTGACCTTGATCCACTCATCCAGGTCATCAATGAAGATATGAAATAGGACTGAGCCTTGGGAAACACCACTTGTGACCAGCCATCAGCTGGATTTAATTCCATTCCCCACTACTCTCCGGCTCTGGCCATCCAGCCATTTTTTCCACACAGTAAAGAGTGTTCCCACTCACTACCCATCCACACCATAGGAAGCCAGTTTCTCCAGGACAACACTGTGGGGGACAATGTCAAAAGCTTTACTGAATTCTAGGTAAACAATATCCATAGTCTTTTTCTCACCTTCTAAGCCATAGAAAGAGATCAAGTCACAGAAGGAGATTAGGTGAACATTGTAGTTTAACCCCAGCCTGCAGCCAAGCCCCACACAGCTGCTCACTCACTCTCCCACCAGAGGGATCAGGTAGGAAATTGGAAGGGTAAAGGAAACTAGTGGGTTGAGGAAAAGACAGTTTAATAGGAAAAGCAAAAGCCTTGCACTGCAGAAAAGAAAACTGAAGAATTCATTCACTCCTTCCCATGGGCAGGCAGGTGTTCAGCCATCCCCAGGAGAGCAGGGCTCTATCACGTGTAATGGTTACTTGGGTTGACAAATGCCATCACTCCAAGTGTCCTCCCTTTCCTCCTTCTTCCTCCCACTTTACATACTGAGCATGATGTCACATTGTCTGGAACACCCCTTTGGTTAGCTGGGGTCACCTCTCCTGGCTGTGTCTCCTCTCTGCTTCCCAAGCATCCCCGTGTTCCTTGCCAGCATGGCAGTATGGAAAGCAGAAAAGGCCTTGGCTCTGTGTAAGCCCTGCACAGCAATAACAAAAATATCTCTACATTATCAACAGTCTCATCAATAAATTTGTTCAGCACAAATCCAAAACACAACCCCAAACCAGCCACAGTGAAGAAAATTAACTTTACCCTAGCCAAAACCAGCACATCTGGCCAAGCAGAACCTGCCTCTCATAAACCCACGCTGGCTGATCCCTTGGCTGTCGTGTAAGTGCTGTGTGGTGGCACTCAACATGATCTCCTCTGTGACCTTCCCTGGCATCAAGGTCAGACTGACAAGGCTATGGCTCTCTGGATCCTCCTTAGAGCCCTCTCTCTAGATAGCAGATCTGCTGACAAATGATGTAAAGGGGCTCAGAGAGCACTTCCTCCAGCTCCCTCAGTACCCTAGGGTGAATCCCATCTGTCTGCATAGACTTGAATATGGCTAAGTGATGTAGCAGATCACTGAGCATTTACCATTGTATTTGGGGGCTTCTTTCTGCTCCCTCTTCCTGTCTTCCAGCTCAGGGGACTTACCCAGAGAACAACTAGTCCCTCTATTAGAGTCTGAGGCAAAGAAGGCATTGAGTGCCTCAGCCTTTTTCTCATCCCTCTATTTTTCTCTGCATCCAATAAAGGATGAAGATTCTCCTTTGCCCTCTTTTTGTTTCTGAGGTATTTATAGAAACATATTGTATAGACTTTCATGACAGTAGTGAGATTAGGTTCAAGTTGGGCTTTGGCCCTTTTAATTTTCTCCCTTCACAACCTCACAACACCTTGTAGTCCGCCTGAGTGGCCTGCTCCTTCTTCCAAAAGTCATAATATTTTCTTTTTTCTCCTGAGTTCCAGACAAAGCTCTCTGTCCAGTCAGGCTGGTCTTTTTCCCCTCTGGCTCAACTTTTGGCCTGTGGGGACAGCCTACTCCTGTGCCTTTAGGATTTCCTCCTTGAAAAATGTCCAGACTTCCTGGACTCCTTTGCAGGACTGCCTCATGAGGGATTCTCTCAACCAGTCTCCTAAACAGACCAAAGTCTGCCCTCTGGACACCAAAGCAGACTGGAGTTTTTAACCTTTATCCATGAACAGATCCACAGGCTCTAGCCTGGACTGGCACTTCCCTCCTCTGCAGGAAGAGAGAAACACAGGCTGCGCTCCCTGGGATACGGGTCAATGCTGTCACAAAAAAGGATGAGCACGAGTTTCTCTCTCATCCACATTTGGGCAGCTGACTATGGCCTGAAATGATGAGGTCAGGTTAAACAAGCAGAGCTAGCAAAGGCTTGGCACAATTTCCCAAAGCACTATATATTTATTTGTGTCTGAGTATGAATACACAAGGCTAACTTTAGTTCCTGTTTTTGAAAATGTTGGCCCTAATCTACATAGACCATCATTTATTCCCTGCCCTGCCCCCTCCACTCCCTCCCATTTTTTAACAGATGGAAATTTCATTTTCCAGAGCTAGTTTTTTTCCAGGTGGAATGCCTCCAAACTATAAAAGTGAATTTCTCACAATCATCCATGGACAGAATTAAAACCAGGACTTTAAATGAATTGGATTTTGCTGTCAGAAAATTCCAGTTAAGGACATTTAGCTTTTTTGTTGCTGTTCAGAAAGCTCAGCAGAAAAAGAATGGAGAAACAGTGGCCCCACTTTCTCTTTGGCCCTTTTACATAAGAAGCTAGTCCTTAATTATAGCACAGGGCAGAGGCTACACCTCCAAAAGTTCAGCTACCCATTCTAATAATTTTCAAGCTGAAGTCATGTTCAGAAAAAAGTTGCTTAGGCACAGCCCTTTAATTCATTCTGCCAAGTACAGACACCTGCAGAGTCACCAGAAGATTACTCCTAATGCAAATAATCCAGCCTGTGGCATGGAGTACATCAGAGATTTAGTCACTGCCGTTCTCTGGTAGGGAAACCAGAGATCTGCGGCCATACAGAAATATCACACAGATGGGCCTGTTTGAAAATCCGCTGCATCCTGGGCTTTCAAACCTTAAAAACAGATGAAGTGATTCCAGCGTGACCCCTGCTGTGATATAATGGATCCTGTCTGTGCGTGCAGCGTTTGCCATGATTTACCTCTTGCAATTCCTGGCTTGCGAAACAGACGGCAATTCTGAAAATGAATTACTATTGATTAGACATCCTGCACTATTGAGTTCTAGGCAATCTTATGAATTTATTTATTTGAATAAAAGCTTTTAATGACCCCACTAATTTCAAATGGCTCTAGCAAAACAGCAATCCTGCTTTCCTTTTTTCCTGTTTGCCAACCGTAGATAGTTTAAGGCCCTGTTTATGCCAGCTATGACTTGTCACCTTCACAGAGATAGAACTCACTGATTAAAATGACAGTGTGGGTTTCAGGGGAAGCTGGAGAGATCCTCTCCCGAGGAGACAGCCTGCACTCAGAGTGCAGGGGGAGCTCTTGCCTTTCTGTGGCAGGTGGAAGGGAGGTCGAGCCCCAGTCCCAGAGCATCCCTGGGGTAGAGCATCCCTCAGGCAGAGCATCCCTGCTTCTGCTGAACACAGCAGCAGCAGGCTGCAAATAAAGGACTACCGACAATACAGCTGGGGGCTGGGCCCCTTAATTACCTCTCACACCCTCCTGCCAAAAAGAATGTTCTGCTGAGAAAGGAGAGGATTAGGTGCTGCTCCACTAAAGCTGGGATTGCACGGAAATGGGTGAAGATCCTAAATAGGCAGCCTAGGGTTTGGAATGAGCTGTGATTTAAACTTTAAATCTTGCCAATGTCTTATTAGGCATATCTGCTCTCTGTAGAAATAAACTCTGTGGTAAGATGTAATCTGGCACTGAGTTGTGCTTTGATGGAAACAAATGACAAAATACTCCATGGGATCAGGCTCTCCATGCTCCCTTTAAAAGCCTAAGAGACTTTTCTGCAAAGGTGTTTCTAGAGCATGTATATTAATGGTCTTTTAATGGGGATTTTTACTGAATAACCTAGTGCATGTGAATAGCATGCACATTTCAAAAATAAACAGCCCACTTCCTCCCATCAGAGGAAATGGATTAAGCAGTATTTTTGGTAGTACAATGGACCTGAATGAAGGAATAACACAGTTTTGATATATGATAGTTTCAGGAGACTGACACAAAAATAGGCCGAAGAAAGTCCTCAAAGGCACCTACGCAGAACATTTCCAAGGCTTGGAAAGAGAATATACAGAACACTCTCCTTTCAGTCAGGCAAAAAGAATGTGCTTACATGGCAGAAAGGACAAGGAGTAGGAGTTACACATGACTTCCTGAGATTATTTTCAACCCTAATCAATGCAGCACTAATGCAACAAGGTATCAGTGCTGTAAACAGCCTTGAGTATGCTGGCTATGGAAGGATAAAATTTTAAAAAGAGGGCGAGAGAATGGGAGAGTCAGAAAAGGAGGAAGTAAAGGAGCTCCTGAAGGGCTGCTCTATAGCAAGCAGAAAAACATGTTCCTTTAAGATGGATCTGGGCTCAAGCAGACACTTAAAACAAGCCTTTAAACAAGCTCTGTAGGGAATTAAATTCTCTACCTTATTCTAAAAACATGTAGCAATAAAACAGGCTGTTTATGACACAGAATGTCTACAATTTTAATTGAAATTTGTCAAAAATATGTATCTCCAATATTTATATGAATGGATGCTGAACTTAACTGCTCCAAATGGAGAAAAAAAAGTGCAAGCTAGATGGTACAATGCAGTTGGTCGTCCAGAAGTCTGTGAAAATGCAGGTTTTTAAATTTACTTATTAGGTAAGTATTTAATACCCTAAAGGCAGATAATTTCCACAAGAATTAGAGTAAGTTTTGACTATAAGAATGGATTTGAATATGGACTCCCATAGTACCTCCCTTAATTCCTGAATGAGCATAAACAAGGCAAGTGAGAAACCAGTGGCTTTTCTGGTACCTTAGCAAGCTGTTTTTCTCTCCATGATGGTGGGTGCTGTCAGCACCACAAGGTGATGGCCCAGTCCCTCCTACTTCCTTCCATCCTCTCCCCACTGTCTTTCCTCCTTCTTTCCCCAGCATTCAGAGTCTGGCATTCAAATCAAAGGTTTGCTTTGAAGTTATAACCCGAAATGGGAAGCTGATAACTATTTTCCTCCCAGTGCTTTAGTGATGATGAATTGCTGATCACGAAAAGGAAATGACTTCTTTTTTTTTTTCCCCTTCTTTTTTTCATTTACATTGAAGCAGTAAAAGTCAGGGCTCGGCACTGCAAATATGTGCAAATTCATCCGCTGGCTGTGTATGCTACAGCAAATCCTATGGAGATAAGGAGCTAAAGCAGCAGGGGTGCAGCAACATAAGCTTCAAAGCTAGACATGCAATTTACTAGGCAACAAACTTAACAAAGGGCAAAGGGATATTTAACAGGGAGGTGAAATATTCCAACCATTAAACACAGCAAATTGTAGTGACGGCCAGAGCACGCTGCACCTCAATATAGAATGTGTATGTGGGAAGAAACACAGAGTTTTAGCCAGGAATTAGTTTAGCTAATGATTTTTTTTTTTCCCAAGCAAAGGGATATTCTGAGGGATTGAAAATGTTCCTGTTGTTATGAACAGAATTAAGTAAAATAATATTTGGAGGGGGTGGGGTAAGAGAAGGTTTATTAATTGGAGCTGAATGCTTAAGGTAGGCATCCTGTTCATCATAAATTATTGTGTTTAACCATAAGCAAATTAGACCATGTCAGTCTTTTAGGAGTCAATTAAAACAATAGATTTTCTGTGGCCTGTTTTCACACACATGGGGCCTAATCCAACTCCCATTACCTCTCCTGGGCACAAGCATATATCTTGTATTCAGTACAGCTATGGCTGACTTTTACCACTGTCAGTGGTAACTGGGTCAAGCCCATCTTACAGGGCAGAAATGTTCTTCAAAAAGAAAAAAAAACCTCAAACTCTCTTCTGAACAAGTATCAGTCCTTATTTAAAAAAAACCCAGCTCTGTTAAAGAATTAATTCTGATCCAGATTCTTCACACTTAATGATGGAAATTCTGGAAGGCATTTAGGTTTGCTGAGCACTTGCAATAATAGCAGTTGATTAGCCTTTTTTCCACAGCCACCTGGGTCTTCAGCTAGGCATATTAAAGGACTTCACCTACATTGGAAACTGGCCCTTTTCCTTCATTTTCTGCAGTTAATTTGTGTCCAGTCGGGTTGCATCAGGATTCATTGCATTTAATGGGAAATGCGCTCTTCTGGATCAGATACCTGTTTTCAATTTGGAGAGTATCTGATTCCAATGGCAGAGGTGACAGGAATAAAGAGGAAAGGAGAAGTATGTGCCCATAGTATAGATTTCTGCCACACTAACAGAGCTGCCAGTTTCTGAATCACTGAGGCTTTAGAATTTACTTATGTTTTTCCAAATTACAATGGTGAAACAAGTGAGAAATTTACTGTGTCTTCATTTGAGCTTATTTGAAAATTAGCTGTTGCCTTTCTCTAAGCATAACTGGATTTTGACATAAAAGTTCTCTTACCACAGTGCTTCCCCAGAGCCACAGCTGTCTAGGGAGGCTGCTACTCTGCAGTGATGATCTGCAGAAGTACTCCTGACATACTGCCTAAGTCAGCATCAGGCTCACTACTGGTTAGATTAGGATGCAGTTCAGTCTCCCTATAACCTGCTGTTATCTTTCAAGAGTCAGCTTGAGGGTTCAACAGTGAGTGATGAACAATGTTGCTGTGTGGACTTTTTTTTAAATTAAAAAACCTCTGCCTTAATTTTTTTTTTTTTTCTAAAATCATGTCATGGAGACAGCATATTTTCTGTACTAAGCTTTGATGTAATTCATATTAGAAAGAGCACCAAGGCCAATTTATCTATGACAGATATGTCAGTGTACCTTTTTCCTAACAAGCTGAAGGAAAAAAAAATTTGGCATCACAACTTTAATACTGTAGGTCTGTGCTTCAGTTCAAAAACAGTCTGCTAAGATTTATTTGATCAACTTGAATTATGGAGAAGCTAGATCTGTGCAGATTACCATTTTCAGCTTGCTTACAGGCATTTGTTTGAGAAAGGAACCTCACTTATTAAATTTTAAAAAATGTTTATTACAAACCTTATCAAAAATTACAACAGAAGACTGAATTAAAAAAATTAAACACAGCACCTGGAACAAGGTATTCCCCACCATGTGCTCGACCTCAAAATGGATGTTCTGCCTTTTTAACCCTTTTGCCCCTCCCCAGGTTCTGTCCATCGACCCCTTCTTTGCTGTCCAGTGGTGGAGATCACTTCCAGATGTCTTGATTGGAGGTCAGATGTTGCCATAGTAATGAGCCAACCCTCCCTTATGCCCCAGCCTCCCCAGCTTCCCAGCCATCCCATAGGAACAAAAGGAAAAAAAAAGAAACATATCTACACAACTTCTCTTACATAGTATTTACCCTCTAATTATGAGAGTCAACTATTCAATACTCATTTACCACAATTTGGAAGATGTTCCTATATAGAAACAAAACAGTAAGTAAAATTTGGGATCAGCTTTGGCTCATTTACATCTTAGCATTCTAGGCACCCCACCTTGAAGGTCTAAAAAAGTCACAGTTGGAGGACAAAACCAGGAGGGCAGGAAGGAAAGTGTTAAGATGAATTTGAAAGAATAAGCCAAAAGAGACTTCTTGTTGACCTCTGAAAAAAAAAGTTGAGTCATACCCCAGATTGCTGAACACCCTGAAAAAATACTTCATCAGACTTGGATGGCCATGGCATGTAACCTGAATTCTAGACAAGGGCCACTTCTACTTTGCCAATAAGATCATGCATATTCAGGGAGATTTCCAAATGGCATAGACCAGCTCCTTTCCACCCAGCAATGAACAGCCCACCTATGCTGGCTGAATTCAGTACTTTCATTCAGCTCAGTTGGTAACAGAATCCTCAAGGAGCCACAACCTGAGCCCTGAGAAGTGGCCTATGCCCCTCCTCAGCCTGGGAAAGGAAATGCTCAACAGCTGGTGCCACTCCTGAGAGCAGCTGCCTGTGCAACACTCAAACAGAGGGGCCTCCTCTTTCTGACCATCTGTTAGTCCAGTGCTGAGGAAATCTACATTGTAGACCTCATTTCTGGCCAGCTGGCATCCAGGCTTATAGCCCTGAGTTTATCCAGAAGCTAGCAAAAGCCAGCATCAGGTCTGATGTAGGCAGCATCACAGAAGTGGTTGGGCCAAAAGAGAGGTGGATGGGCATTTTAAAAATAAAGCTATATTTCATTAGAGAACACCCTATAACTAAACCTGATATATTCTATAAAAAGAGAACAAGCTTGGCCAAACTTTGTGTGAATGGTCAGTAAGCTTGCAAGGAGCTACACTTGAAGGGGTGCATTTGGTTCTAAAGAGTCCACAATTCCAGCCTTACCTAAATGTGTTTCCTAAACTCTGCCACTTAAAAGCCAGAGGCATTATCTGGATCCTGTTGGCTCCAGGTTATGGGTATCCCAGTTTCCATGAGTGAACCTGTAAGCCCTAAAGGGCTGTGGCTGCTCCTGAGGTTCATGGCCCCATGGCCCTATATTTATCTGGGAGATGTAGAGCAGCCCCTCCTGATGTGCTAGAATGTGCTCAGTTTGCTTGGAGGACAGGAAAAAGCTGGAGCCAAAGTGGTGGGGAGAAAGGCAACCCTTGCCATTGCTGGGCAGGGATTCTATGGGCAGCAAAGTGACCACAGCCCTGCTGCCCCCTCTGTCTGTGCCAGACCTGTGGGGAGTCAAAGCTGCTGCCAAAATGTGAGGTCAATAATTGCTCCCTGCTCCCCTGACTCCTCTCCCTGAGGAGACACGCCAGCCTTCTGAGCCATCTCTTGGATCTGCTTTCCAACTCTGCCCTCCCTGCCTTCCCTTCCCACACCTGGAGCAGCCCAGCTCTGACAACCCCACTCCAGGAGAGAAACACAAAATTTTACATGTGCTGCCAAGAAGGTTTGAGTCAGCCCTGCCTACAGCAGTGTCCCCAGGAGAGCAGAGACTGCCACAACCTCACCAGCCTGGCTGGCAGGGCAAGGTGCATTTTCACCTCCACCTGCCTCCTCAGGTACAAATACCTGGCAGCACACATGTTTGCAAAAATCATACTGAAACAACACTCCTTCCCTGGGGAGATAAGGAAGATAAAAACAGCCTGTGACAGATGTTAGCTATGTTGCTCAAAGCTTTACTAAATGGCACTTGCAAAACAGGGGATTGTCACAGTACAGAAACCTACATAGAAGAATTAGCCACTTCACTAGAAAATGCAAACAACCCCCCTGCAAACAAACAAACAAACAAAATAACCAAGGGAGCAAATGGAGTTACAGTCTATGGTCTCAACGTGTCCAGTTTAAAGCATTTTTGAGCTGGCATAGCTGAGACAGGTGAGGGAGAAAGACTTTTTTGTTACAGCACTGGAATCAGAGCCTAAGGAGATCTGGATCTGAAGAACAGCAGGGCCTTCCTGACTCTGCCTCAAGTTTGTTACATTTCCTTAGGCAAACATTTAATCTCTCTATAGTGGATTCCACATTTGTAAAATAAGGGTAATACTTCCCTCCTCACTCTTGTGTAATTAGTCAACCAGGGCCAAAGCCATCAAAGAAATTAGCTACCTGAAGTAAATTTAAGTGATGGAATTAAAATATAGGTCCTCAGCAGGTTCTCACATCTGCTGCCTAGAGCTGGAGGTATCTGAAATCTGTATACAGTAAGAAATGGCAGAATGTATCCCCATGCTCCCACCTTGGCTGTAGCATATTGAATCTTTGGGGCACCTTTCCTTGCACATTTAGCCCTCACCCCTTTGAAGTTATTGTCTGAGGATGTATTGTAGTGACCATAACTGTGATCATTTTGGAGAAAGAAATATCCAACTTCCAGAAAACATACAGTGGAGTTGAAAACTTTTCTTTTTTTGAGGAGCCATCATTACATGTGATAGAAAGAGATGTCAAAGAGGTAGGCTTTAGTGTAATTTAGTGCTGAATGAAAGATGCTGTATAACAAGGACTATGTGATCACAAAGGCTTTGAAAGAGCAGGAGCATGCTTATCCTGTTTGACAGCATTACCCACAATGTGTCATTATAGATATTGATGATTATATAGCCATAATTAAAGTGTTGTGCTTAAATAGCTAAATGTAGAAAGATGTGTCAGATCATTAACACAACTTTAAGTTTAATCATGTCTGGCTACAGAGCCGAGACAAATATTTAAGCTTCCTTGCTAAAAGAAGAGTTACTATGTCTAATCATCAAAGCAGAGCTGCTTGCCAAGAGCATAAAAACCTAATGGGTTTTGCAAGAAAATTATGTCACCTTCAAATTAACATTCGTAATACAGATGGCATTTGTAAAAGGCAAAGTCATTCATATTGACAGAGTCTATCTCCAGTGACTGTCATAAGAGATTATGAACCCTCTGTCCAGAAAGACATTTTGCCAAAGCAGGGTTTTGTTGGAATAAGACAGGGCTGGCAAATCTGGGTGACTTTATCGTCTTCCTGACAATTTCTTCCTTTGGACTTAAACAGTGACATATGGATGCCTTGTTTTGTGCAAATAATCAGGATCATTCAGACATCTACTCCTGCCATACACATGATTTTCCTTGTGGTGCTCACTGGATCAGCACTGGCTCTGTGCATGAATGCAGGAACAGACTTTATAAAACTTGCAGGGAAAAAAAGAAGGCTTCTTCAACATAACATTTGCTATGAAGAATGAAAAAAGGGTCTGAAAACATCATTCCCACCAAGTTTGTGAGTCTAGATGACAGTATGGCTTAGGATAATAATAGAATTACCTAATAATGCTGCTACCTAAATATCAACTACTTTGAAATAAACATGGGATGGGAGAATGCTCAAAAACCTTGAGTAGAATGGTAAATATAGCAATTATTAAAAAAAAAATAAAATTAAGAGTGATCCTTGAAAATGCCTCATATCTCTAAAAAAAAGAAATATCAGTTTAACTACAGAACTTTCATTGCCTTATTTGGGTGTGCTTCCATTTGTCTGAATTCTTCACAATGTATTTCCTGAAATATTTTTTTCTAAAACCTGAGATATTTTTACAGAAGAAAGTATAGCATATATCAAAAGTTGTAAAAGACGATAGTAAAGTGTAATGATGAGTAATGAAGCAGGGAGTTATTAGCATCCTGCATTACAGAAAAGACCCTGTCCATGAAAATTATGTGATGCAATTGCTATTACAAATATGCATTACTTCATACTGGGAAATCTAGTACAGAAAAAGTGAGCATAAATTCTGATATTTTAGAAAATATTTGATCTGATGGACACTGGGAGATATAATTCCAAACACAGAAGGAAAGAGGACTGGGGACTGGTGCTGATGCCAGACAGTCATTGATAAGACTGGGCAGAAAAAATAGTGTAAGCTGACATGAGTTAAACAAAACCACCCTAAACAGTCAATGTGTTGCAGAGGCAGGGGAAATATGCATCAAAGTTGTGTGGGAACTTTCATCTGGAATATTGGATCATATAGCAGATACACTTTGTATGGGAAAGGTAAGAGGATCAACATCATTTAGGAAGGGCCTGAATGAAAAAAAAAATCATAATAAAACTCAATCTGGAAAAAAAATTATAAACACAGGATATTGTGACATTGCATCAATATTTTAAAAGCAAAGATGAACTTTTTACTATAGCTAAAGATCTATATACAACTAAGTAAATGGAAGGAAATTAAGAGTGAAATTGTAAGAGGAATTTTAAACAAAACTTCTTGACAGTGAAATATATTGGATTGTGGAGTAATGTCCTCAGGGAAATAATGAAAGCACTGTCATTTGGGACTTTTAAAATTGCACTGAAAAAAGCACAATAGAGTATCTAGGAGAGAAAACACTCTTTGAATTGGCCTCAGGGAGTCAAGTTGAATTACTTAATTGGTCTTCTCAGTCTCTAATTTCTTCAGGACAGACCATGCCCTATGTGTTTTCCACACAAGGGAAAAACAAGCTCAGGCAGTCCCCAGCCAGGGTATTGAGTTTCCCAATGCCTGTGCTGAGGTGGAGAGGGGCTGAGCTCCCCAGCATGGCCCTGGTGTCTGGAATCCTCCCATTCACCCCCTAAGCCCCCCCATGACTTCCCTTGTCACATCCCCAAGGCTCACTGAGCAGCAATAGCGGGGCCCAGATTAATTAATTTCAGTGTTGCAATCTCTCATCTGGGGGATTGGTGACAGGTTTGGTTTTTTTGGTTTTTTTTTCCAAGAGACCTTTATGCCCCATGTTCTTTATATTTAGATGATTCTTCTTTATCCAGATATTTGCAATGGAAAAGTAGTAAACAAAAGCATCTGTGACTCTTGGGTCCTATCTTTCTGTCTAATCTTTTAGAAGAGCTTTCTCTTTGAGCCCAGCATCTGATTTTCTTCTCCCTGACTCTTGGTGTGACTATTCTCATAATTTGATCATCTACAGAAAGGTTCAATTCATGTTTCAAGTTTCTGTATTTCTTTTTTATTTTTCTTAACAGAAACAGCAAAAAGAAAAAAGGAAATAAGAAAAACAGCTACTTAAGACAATAAAGCTATAACTTTGGAAAAGTTTTTGTAGTGTAAAATCAGTAACCTCAATACTCTGATGTGACATGACTGTTTTCTAAGATGTGCCAGCACGGTAAGGGAAGTTCAGATTGTGATTTTGGATTTGATGGAGAAGAGGAAGTGTGACTGAAGCACAGGATAGTCTTTGGTATGTGTGTAAAATGCTTTATTGAATTCAATCAATCTTATATTCATAAGCATAAATCCAAGCAATCTTAAATTGCACTGGATTAATACTAATGCCACAGAGAGGGAAGTAGAATGACAGCCCTTATAAAACTTCTGCTTCAGTTCATGTTGCATGCAATGGCAATTCAGCAAACTAATAACAGATAGAAAATTTTAAGTACATTAGCAACCAAAATAAAACCATTCTGCTTCAGCAAGTGTTTAATTAGTCTTCAGTTACAGAATGCATACATACAGATCAACATGATCTGGCCATTATGGAAAGTATTAGCATTTTTTGTAAATTTAAAGGGCTGTCTGTTCCTCAGAGGGATTTGGTTCCATCTGACTCAGCACCATAAAATATAACCATGCAGCAGACACACAGCAACGAGCACATTGCTGTCCACCTGAGTTCCCCAATTTAAACAAGAGGAACAGACTTTTCTGACAACACCCCTTCCCCCCAGCTGAAAGTCAGATTCTTTTCCCGCTTGGTGTTTCACAGCCTTTTTGCTGTCTTTTTTCGGTTTCTTCCTGCTCAGGTGTTACAGGTCTTGTTCAGAGTAATCCCATTTTCTTCTTTGACAGATGTAACACTAAAGTGTTTTGCACCTTGGTCTGGATCCCACAGGAGGAACAAAGTGACAAGGTTTGGCAGGAAAAACCTTTAAGCTGTCAAGCCCGAACTTTGGGGAACATCTTCAAATAACAGTAAGGGTATGTTTGACACACACCTTGTGTTGGAAATTGCCACTAAATTTGTGCATCTTGTAGCAGTTTTGAGCTGCATACCAACACTTTCTTGTCTTGGTGCAACAGGCTCTGCTGGTCTTGCCTAATGCTGTTCGAAATCACTGGAAGCCCTTTCCTTAGTTTCAGTCTCCTTTCAGTCTCCTTTCAGTCTCTCCTCCTCTATATGTTAACAAACATGCTAAAAATATGGGATCAAAGTAGTGCTTGCAGTCAGATCACCTGTATATATATATATATATTTTTTTTTTTTAACATCAAATACGTCTTAAATGGTCTATTTATCTTGAGGTTTTTTTTTCCCCCTTTCTACCCATTTCTCATGCTGAAGGACATTGATGCTGTAAAGTGCTCAAACTTACTGCTGAGTTTATGGATGCAGATAGTAATGTTACTTGGCTTTTATAGGACCTTTTTTAGGTGCCTAACACTGTACAAAGGAGAAAAGTGCTGTTTGCCATATTGTACAGGTGGCGAATCATGGTCCTTGCACCGTGGAATGACTGAGCTGGAAAGAGAACTAAAGCCTCTGGCAGGTATATTGTATTTCCAGTAATTTCTGTGAGCATATTCATGTGCCTGTAGTTAAGTAAAAGCTTTACCACTTCCCCTGATCTGAAACAACCTCCCCTCCTGCTTTCCTCCTCCTAAAGCCCAAATCAAAAATGTTTACCCTGGACTGTTTGCTGAAACTAGACTGATTTAAAAAAAAAACAAAAAAAAAACAAAAAAAGGGCATGAATGAACATGTGAACTGGGCTGTGGAGTATTAGCAGAGCTTGTCTTTGTGGGCCTGAAAAGCCCATGATAATGAGCTCCTCCACTGGGAGTGGAGAGGAGCACACATGCAAAGGAGGGTCTTGGGCTTCGTGTTTCATTAAAGGAAGGTTTCAGCCTTTTCTCTCGGAAAAAAAAAAAAAACAGCTTTGAAAATGGAAAGCAACACAAACTGATCATTATGGTTGAAAGCGCCATCATTAAAAAATCTCTCGTCATTCACTGGCTCCTGACAGCTGGTCGCTGGAGCCTGAATAAACGCAGCCAGCACCACGTGAATTTTGGGGAAGATGCTCCATATTTCCTTAGCTGCAGGGGAGGCTGTGCCTCCCGGGCCACCTTGGGCCCCCCAGGCTACCTTTCAGTGGCCACCTCCGGGGGAAGCAGCCCCTGCCCCCCAGCGCCAGCGGGACCCCCGCCTGGGGACAATGCCCTATTGAGGGGTTTAGGATGCCTTGAATACCCCCCAGCCTGCTTTGTCCCACTCCCCTTCTCCGCCTCCTTCTCCCCTTTCTGCCCTCTCCCGACCTCTCCCTTTTCTCCGACAGAGTATTTCCCAATCCAAAAGCCTTTTGCTTCTGCCGGTCCCCTTGTCCTGCCATCATGCCTGGCTGAGCCTGCTGTCCCAGCAGAAGCCTCGCCCCTTGGAGACCGAGGGGAGATGCTGAGCTGTATTCAGAGTGTGGCATAAAATAAACCACACGGGCAATAGCGGCACCCAAATGCTTAATAGGCTCTTAATGCAAGAATGGAGGCCCGTGTCCTGTTTGTGGAGTGGATTTCTAGATGGGAGCACCCACTTTTCCCTTCTGTGTGTTGTTGGCTTCTCTTCAAAGGGATTTTAACTCTCCCATCAGCTGTGTAACCCTATCTGTTCTGTGTGGAGCCAGATTACGTGTCACTGTTATTCTAAGGCATCTGCAGACACTTAAATTGCCAACAAACTAAATATTGCAAATACTTTGCACAGAAGAAGGGAAAGGGAAAGAGAGAGGAGGGAATGAAAATGGGAGGGAAATCAGCACTGGAATGGATCTCCTAGCATGTTGCTTGCTAGTAAGCAGAGGCTGGAAGCCAGGAGGAGGAGGGAGAGATGGGGAGAAACAGGTAACGTAGGGTGGGGAGGATGCCAGTCCTATAGTCAACATTTAAAAGAATCTTAAAAACATTTAAGATTAAGCATTTAACATTTGAAACAGACATCTGCTTTGAGATGTTTAAGGAGAGAAACAGGCTTTGTGCAGCTGAGAAAGGCAAGACTGTTTTATATGTATTTAGTGTTTTAGGCACATTGAGTCTGGGAAAAGTTTCTGAGAGCATTTAATGGCTTATGGAAACAGCAAAAGATGGGAGATGTAACTGCTGAGTTGTTGTACCCCTAAAAAAAAAAAAAACAACAAAACAAAACACAAAGGAGAAAGTCAAAGGCTTTGGTTTCTTTTCAAAATAAGTGTTTGCAGTCATTCAGAGGTAAATGTATATTTACCAGAGTTAGAAATAGATTTTTCTGGGAATTTCCACATGGAAGAGTCACTATCCAGTAGGTTTATTGCTACTGTGAAACGACTGTTGGGATGACATATCAGTGACATTAATGTGACACCACTGTCATGCAGAATAAAAACAGAGAGGCAGGTTTACACTGCAAGGTTACAACAACCTCTACCTCTCATCAAAAGGCTGGAGATTAAGGCAGGGAAATGAGGGGAAACGAAGACCAGGTGCTGGGCACAAGCTGCATCACAAATTCTGTTCTCATGCTCTTTTTCATGCTTTATAAAATTACAACCTGTCTGAAATTGTTCCTCTTCTTCTTCTTCTTCCTTAGTAATTCTATGGGAATTTAGAGTTTTTCTGATTAGTTTTCATACTACAAAATTAAATCAGACTTCCTCACAGCACATTCTTAATTTTATAAGTTACTTCCCATTTAGAATATTTTCTTTGACCTAAGAGAAATGAACTGTGATTAAAATGAGATATTTCATTATTTGTTTAGCACTTTATAATGGCAAGAATCATGACCACTGTTCCCAGTGTTGCCCTGAATTTCTCTCCCAGTGGCAGGCTCTGGGGAAACCCACAGTACTTTGCAATTTTCATCATGGGTGGAAGGATGGAGATGGAGTCCAAGAGAGATGGAGGAATGTGTGTAGGATGGGTTAAAAGTGATCAGCCATGCTGAGATGAGATTCTAGAGGTGAGATCTCATATTCCTGAAATAGAGGAAGTTTAGCAAGACAAGGCAAGTCCCCCCATTCTGCCCAGAAGCAATGAGGGCAGAGCAAAAAACACCCAGCAGAAGAAAAAAAGCTCAGCACCTGCCAAATAGAGACCATATGTTCCAAAGTACAATGAGAACTGTATTTAAGAAAAATGAGGAGAGCAGTCTCCTCTTTAAAAAATGAAACCACACTGTTTTTGCAGTCTCACAATGAGCCATGGACACATTTTGCATTCAGGTAGCAGGTTAGAGAGCTCTGGGGCTATGGGATCAATATCTGCTGATACAGGAAAATGTAGAGCCCTAAAAAGCAATGTCAGAAAAGTACATAACTAAAGAACTACCAGAGGCACATGACAGGGTGAGATTTCTAGCTAGTGATAAATCACGTCTGCTCTTAACATGATGACATCAGCTCATCCCCTGTGAAAATACTTCCAAATTTTGCCTCAGTAGCACCCAATGTATAAGCAGCTGTAGCTGGTTCTCCAGTTACTGTGCCAGAACTCCACAACTACTTCATATTGTTCCTTTTTACTTGCCCACAGGTAATAATCAAGATGTAGGGTTTCTCTCTTTTGTTGAGTTTCTCCTTTTTATGGAAGTCACTGAGGGATTCAAACTCCATCCCAAGTCAATGGTCAGTCCTCAGTACTATCACTGATACTAATAAAATATCAAGTAGTGCTACAGCTTTAGGGAGGGCCTGCTGAAGCCAAGTACAGACTAAAAATTATGTTCACTTAGCATTTAGACATCATGGAAAACCTGTGCTCTTCTCCCATGATGGTGATGCTACCCCTGAGAATGCAGAATTTTTGGTTGCTGAGTGTCCATGACTGCCCTTCCCTCTGCTGCGTGGGAAGCCCAGATTCCTGCTGTGGGTGCATGGCCCTGCAGCTTCCCAGAGCCAAGTCTCTCTCTGTGCTAGATTTCACCATGGAAGGTTTGTCTGTCACTCAAGCAGGCGAAAAGGGAAATTAAAACTACTTGTGATCTGCAAGCTCCCGTGGGCTGCTCAGTTGCTGCCTGCCAGAGGATGCCCTACACTCAGAGACTTGAAGCTGTGTTTGGGGAATGTTTTGCAGAGAAGCTGCCAGCAGCACCAGAAGTGCAGAATTATTTCTCAAAGATCACTTCTGCTGCTGAGCTCTGATAAAACATTTGGAGCCTGGCAAGAATATTGTGTTATTAAAGCATCACTACTACAGTTTTTCAGCAGGAGAGTGTCCAGGGAAGTTTGCTCTCTTTAGCCAGCATGCAAAAGTTTGCTGGTGCCACTATCTCAGTCACAGGGCAGAGAAAACAGCAGGCACCACTGGATTTGTGCTGATCCCAGGCTCAGCTGCTCCAGGGTGCACTCTGGAGCACTCAAGTAGCACTCAAGGGCAATGTCTTCATGTCTTCAGAGGCACAGTGTTCACTGAAAGGGGAATGAGACTCCAAAAAAAAAAAAGTGCTAAGCGTCTGGGAATTCAGTGGCTCTCAGAAAAAAAAATCAAAACCTCAGACAAACAAAATTCTTGTCATAATTTCAGTAGGGCTGCAGGGAAACAAACAAACACGCAACAATAAACAGAAAAGGAAAAAATAATGCCTCACTGGCAAACAGCCAATTTGTGACTACAGCAAAGTTGCTAATTTTTGATGCACTGCCCTTTGCTGCTGTTGTACAACAATTAATCACACAGGTCTGGGGCTTGCCCTAGCTTATGACACATCTGTGTCTAATTATACCTAAGGTGGAGGGTTGCATTAATTTGGTAGACATAAACAAAGTAATTTTTGTTCCAGCTCTGCAGACCTGTGAGAACATGTGTGAGTGTGATGGATGGGCTGGCAGTGGGAGCGCAGGCAAGCACCTCCCAGCTGCCTGGAGATGGGGCTCTGGAGGCTGGTCCAGGGTTTCTGATCTGACCATTTCTGTGATAAGAGCACACAAGCCCCTCACCTGGTAATGTAGCAGAAGTAACCCCTGCTGCCCCTCGGGGCTCCTGCATGTCAGCCCAGCCAGGAAGGCATGCTGCGCATCCCAGTGAGTCACCTAAACCTGCTCAGGACATCCTGCTGAAGCGGGGGGGAAAATGATAGCCAGTGACCACCAGTGTCCAGCTAAAACAAAGCCACCTCTTGTTTCTGCCAGGACTGAAGGTACTGGGTGAACTTTATCTTCTGTGTTTGTCAGAATGAGGTGATATGAAGAGTACCATGAAGCTTACTGAATGTTTGTAAAGTGCTCCACAGCATAGAGAAAAATTCTTCCCTTAAACTCACTTGTCAGATGTCAGGCTGCCAGCGTCAGTCAAGCGTGTGCCACATTTCTTCTGCTACTCAAAGGCGTCACAGCCTCCTGTACCTCATCTGACAGTGACATTTCTCGGACTTCAGGTACGGGCTGGTATCTGGGCAGCAGGGGAAGAGGCAGCCCTGACACTGGATGGCACGTGGCATACGTAACCTGGCTCGCCCTGGGATGTGTCCTTCATGAAAGACCCTGTGTTTCCCTCCAGAATCAATAGCCATTTCCCACATGGAGTGCTAGAATTCCCAACTCTGTGCCCTGAAATACTTGTCTTAACTGAGAGGTTTCCCATCACCAGCTGCCTTGCCATCCAGATAGGAGGCAGAGCTTCAAATCCTTACTGTTGTGTGGAGGCTGTTATGGGGGGAAGTCATCTGCTCCATCACTGACACTTTTTGAAGCAGCAGAGAAGCCACTCAGTGGGGCCCCCAAAAGTGGCCCCCAAAAGTGGTCCCAAAAGAGATTTCAAGGGCCAGTTACAGGTATCAGAGGTGAAGACTCTCGGGGCACATGTCTCATCCATGCAGGCCACGCATAAAAAGTTCTCAAGGGAAGTAATTTGGATGGTGTGTGATGTGTAGAGATTGTGACTGACCAGAGACTGCACTAATATCACTTGTCAGAGAATCTTAGAGCATCCTAGGCCATATAGTAAAGCCCTGTCCTAAGGAAGGATTGATCTATTTGTTTTTATTCTTGATCAATGTTTGTCTAATGTATCCTCAAAATTTTCCAAAGTTTACAATCCCTTTAGAGCAACCTAACCTACTGATATGTTGTCCCTGCTGTCAGAAAATATTTTAAACCTATTTGCTTTAATTTTTGTCCTGTTTCATCTCCTATCCTATCCCTCTTTCTTGGAACCTGCCTCCTGTCTGGAGACTGCTCTCATGCTATTTCTCCTGTTTTCTCATTAGGCTTAATAACTTCAACTTGAGCAATTTTATTCACAGTTCATGTTATCAAGACTAACAAATAATTTGGTTTCTGCTCAACTGACCATACCTTTCTTGAAGGAGTAGAGATCCCAGCTGAGGTTGTGGGAGAACTGAGGAGAGCAAGAAGTTTATTTCATGTGCTCCATAGGCAAGACTTCACTCCTTGCTTTGTCATGACTTTTTCCTTTTCTACAACAACATCTTATCTCAGAATCATGGTCCAGGACATTTGCCAAAGCAAAAGTGCATGCACACTATGTTAATACGTATATCATTATCTAAAGTGGGTTGTTTCACAGACACATTTAATTCTGGTTTCTGGGAATGACCCAAAGACTAGGCTGATTTTAGCTTGTGTGTCAAAGTGATCTTTTTCATTTGTTTTCTAGCAGAAACTACCTTGACTGGTAATTTTGAGAGGGCTGGTTCACTGTAAAGTTGTACTGAAAATTATGCACTTCTTTTGTACTTGGATCTGCTAATGAGACTGCATGAGATTTAACTAGTGGTATCCCAGAAAATAAAATAGTCTGTGCATTCTGTCAAGAAGAAACAGTCAACTTAGAAAGTCAACATCTTCTTGCAGTAAAATAAAGAAAATAAAATACAAGTTTCCTGAAACCTCTGGTAGTAAATTTTCTTTACTTAAAATAATCCTGCTATGGATACACTGAATAACAAATTCCTGACACTAGGTAGGCACAGCAGCATGCACAAGGTCCCTTTCAATAGGATTCTCCAGTTGTTAATTACATTTCTGAGTTTGGTGTCTAAAGGAAGATAAAGATGATTTTGGGAAAGTTCCATTGCAGTGATAAAATTCATCATTTGTACCTTTTGCTTTGAACAAGAAAATTGATTGCCTCAGGAGAATAGAGAGGTTGCTGGTATAAAAGGTTACTACTCAGGAAAAAAAAGGGAAAATAAAAGAATGAAAGGGATCTATCTCTTCTTTCTCTCTTTTTTTGTTGTCTGGAAATGCTCTGTTTTATCAGCAGAGGAGTAAAAAAAAGACAGTATCAGTAGCTTTTCATTCAGATATTTTCTTACCATGGCTTTGATAATGCTGGAACAGGATAATGGGAAACTCTAACCCTTGACTGAGTGTCATATTGTCATAAAAAGCATGAAAAAACAATATTAATATATTGTCTCAGCCTTTCAGCCCTGAGATAGGTTTCCTCTCCTCCCTTCTCTCTCTGCTCCAAAGCCCATTCCCCAGAGCATCAAATGCAGCATGAAAAGCAGTAATGACACCTTTGCCCCAGGGGGAAGAAGCCTCAGATGACACAGGCCACAACAAAGTCCTTGGTAACATCCCTCTCTGCTGTGTCTGGGGGTGGTCAAAGAGTGCTAGGGACAGGGGAGACCTGGGGGTAAGTGAATGTTACTCCTTGTTTCTTGGGCAGGAGGGATGCTTCTCTCGTGCTGTTGGGATGCATCTTTCCAGCAGACAGATCCCATTGTAGCTATCACAAGCTTTCCACTCTTTCTACAAGTTTTTGTCTACAAGCTTGTTTTTCTAAGTCCTTTTCTTTGTCACAGATAGATGGGGTGGGGAGAGAGGGAACATGAAATCTTTCCTCTTCTTCCCATGTGGATTTTTTTTGTTGTTGTTGTTCCATGGGTTGTACTAAATTTGTCATTATTTCCCACATGAGTAGTACCTGGAAAAGTTATGGCTTACATAGGCTTGACACTTGAAATGAAAAGCAGATTGTAGTGAAGATCTGAATTATCCTCCAATATTTCATGATACATATTCCATCTTTGTGGGTTAGTATTGTTACATATTTCATAGCTATCATTTCCATGGCATCAAACTTTTCTTTTTCTGCCAGTGCTATCCACCTATAAATGCCAAAGCTCTCCAGCAGCCAGCCTGTCCTTTTTCAGACTTATATTTCTGTGTTCTATGGATATTCAGTGTTTAATGGCACTGAATTAAACAGAACTGCCATCAGGCTCCCGCACAAACCCCAGCCAGGCTATTGACAGTGCAAGTTTCATTTAATTCCTTGATACAACAGCCATTTCTGGATGTTTCCTGAGCAATGCAATAAACACGAAATGCAGTGCTCACATTGAATATTTAAAAGTCAATCAGGCTTGAAATTTAATTTTATCTAATTGGTTTGCTACATTCACACAAAACTGAATGACATTTAGAAAAACCCAACCATCCTACATAATTTCATGTTTACTTCAGTCACAAGATGGATTTTTTTTAAACTTTTTAAAATCTCATTTTAATGCTTTAGCTAATTGACTACCTCTCTGCCACAGGTTTAATACAATTTTTTTGGAATCCCTCTTTGTTCTACTAATACATGTTGCTATCAAAGCAATCTCAAGTCTTATTTATCTTCCATTGCTGGATGCCTAAAGGAGACATACATACTTTTGGGGTCACATTTTACAAGCTGGGGAAGGGGTTTTGTAATTCTGTGACATCTACAGATAAGTGTTGTGTAAGGAATTACACACAAGGGAGTGTAAAGTTTACTGGTCCTGTAGAAAACCAGGGGTTGGTATTTCATATTCCGCAATTTCCTTTACAGTGTCCTTGTTAATGAATTTCATACACACACAAAAAGACACATCAGTCCCATTTATAGTCAGTGGATAGCATCATCGCAGATTGCCAAAATTCACCTCTAAAAAGGAGCTGGGACACAAGCTAGGACAGTGATGCAGCCTTGTGCAGAATAATGGGTGTGGTGTTTGTCATCTCAACAAAAACATAAACTCTAGAAAGGCTTCTGGTAAGCACAAGGAAAATTACAAAGGGGTAAAATTACAAAGGGGCAGTTAGGGTAGGGTAAGTGTGCAAAGAAAATGCTCTTGGCCATAAACAAGGCCACTGTGATAAACTGAATGACATAGATTTCTCGGTGTCTCATGACATAGAACTGAATTACATCCATTTTTCATAACCCCACATTCCAGAAGACCTTCAGGCATGGAAACTTAATATCCCTGGAAGATGTCTCAGGACCCATGGCTGCAAGAGCCTCACCTACAAGGCACACTGCAGGGCCCCAGGAGAGCAATTCCACAAGAGTGCCTCCTCCTGGGCCAGATCAGTGGTCAGACACCGTGCTTTGCTCTCCTCCTAATGCACAGCTACATTAGTTTAAGCTTTTATAAGGAGCATCAGATGAAAAGCAAGGGTTTGGTGTCTTTCTCCAACTGCTGGAGAAGACATTTATAGAAAGATATTTGTTTAGAGAAGACCTTTCTTCTTAGGTCCACCACTTTCTTCATAGGGCCACCACTGCACACTGGAAAAGGCTGATCCAGGGTTTTCTTGCTTCTTCCCCATAACAGCAAAGGTCAGTCATTTCTGCAACTAGGACTCTGGACAAAGCAAACAGCAGTTTGGATCCCCTACTTCGTTTGTTCAGTCCCTTAAAGCGCTACCAATCTCTGTGGACATTTTACATAGTATCATTCTAATCTCAGGCAAGTTCTCAGTGGGTACCTGCTTTTTATTTCATGTAAGAAAACCTGATGAGCCAGCAGCATGGAATTATTTTATTTTTATTTGAGCATTATTTTTCTTGATTCCCCTTTTCTTTATGCTAATAGCTACACAAAAGAGATGAATGCCTCCTGAAGTCTTACCTAGGACACAAATGCTCCTGTGCAGAAATATTGATAGACATTGCCTCTTTCTTTAAGAAATAACCTTGGTATTTGACATAGGCAGCAGACAGTCAGGAGTAATACTTTCTGTAGAGGTGTTAACAATTTCATTTGTCTCAGAAGAGCATTGGCTCTGACACCTAATGATGACAATTTAAATATCACTATTAACTGTTCCAGATGAAGTAATTTGAACAGAAGCATCCAACTTTGCCTTTAAGCGAGTGTTGATGGTTGTAATAAAGATTATGGATGACAAATACCTAGTGCATCATCTTTTCCATATCCTGAAAGGCCAGCCTAGGTGGCTTACACTTAAAATACTGCCACATGAAGTTTTAATTCAAAGACTTCTCTTCCATAGGTTCTCCACCAGCACAACATCGGAAAAAAAAACTCCGCTAAATCTGCTGGAGATTTTCAAGGTCGTGCTGGGACTGTGAAAGTCTTTTGAGTTTGACAGGTGCAGACTGCACCTCCCCCTTTTGGGACAGATGTAGCCCACCCAGCATGGGAATTTGAGACTAGAGAGGCTGCAGTTAAGTAAATGTAGAGGAAGAGTGTGACCCTAAACACAGATGGCTCTTGTCTGGGTGCTTTGCTTGATTACCCCAAGCATAAGTAGCATGTAGGAAAAGTACAGCAAGGCCCCCACAGCAGTGATGTGCAGCAAGTGCTTCCCCAGCTCCCCTGGCTGCTGCAGCATGGTCCTGCCTCCCTGCAGCACCGCACCGATCAAATATCCAGTCAAGGTACAGCAGCACTTGATGTACTCTGAAATGTAGCCCAGAGTTAGTCTCTCAGAAACCTGATATGCTTTTAAACTCTTTGGGCCTCCCATTAGTAAACTCAAGAGATATAAGTAATGACTTTCCTTAATCAATTAGCTTGTCTGGAGAATGTTTAAGTCTACACCTGCATTATGTGTTGAACCCGTGATCCACTGGCTTGTTTAAAACTGCCTTTTAGTTGTTTAAGAAAAAAATACCTTTGGTATTCAGTGTGCAACTACCAGATCCAAGGGGTAAAATGATTTTCTTGACACTGCTTCTGTGTTGTCTCACAACTGTGTATCTGGCTCTTTAACACCTAATAAAGTAAAAACCTTGCTTCAACTCCTCATGTGTAACTCCAAATGTCAGATGGATTACACCTCTGGCTGTTTGAGCACTTGGGTGGATATTGCTCTTTGGCTTACCGACTCCATACCTTGAATCTAGCCTGAATAAACAGAGGCACAGTTTTCAGACAGCGAAGTTTTCTGCAGCTTCTGAGAAATAAGGACACAAAATTTATGTGGACATGGACAATTTAGAGGAACGGTAATCCTGAGAAAGTGTAATGGCAGATGATGTTTCCAGACAAACTCTCCTAGAGCTAGCATGCATTTATTCTTTCCCTTCTGCTTGTCAGTAAAAAAGTCTAGATTCTGAAGTATAATTGTCATGAAAGAAATTAATATGTATTTGTTCATTAGATTAGAAATTTCTTCTACAAATTTTTGTGAGTGATCTTTGTGCTCTTTGGCTCACCTGGCAAAAATCAAAGCTGTTCAGTGGCAGAAATTTCTACTGTGCTCTTAGGCTGAAAAGGGTTCTCCAAAGGCAGCACAAATGAGGAGTCCTTCCAGGACAAAGAGAGGAGAATGCTCAGGGAAAATAATGTGGGTGGTTTTGTGGGTACCACCCTAAACAGGGAACCAACCCCCCAGGGCCCTTTTGGGGGTAATTCCCTTGTGAGTTCTTGANAGAAGAAGAAACCACACCCAAAATCTCCATTTTGGGTCCCTTTCACTCTCATATTAGATCCTAAAAATCCTAGACCTTTTGTCTAACACTCACTATTACTATCACTATCATCTATTTCACACTTTATGTTCTAACTCATCCCAAAGCCTTGGCAACTTTTTCCAGGGATGAAGATTAAAAGCAGTGTTCTGCTGAGTGCCAGAACCTTCCAAAACAGACAGAGACACACTCTCTGTGTCTTGGACTCCCACAAATAACTCCCATCTCCTGATGTTGCCACACAATGCAGGACTATGCAGCTGCTTCTTCTGGGAACCACAATGTCAGGAGCAGCCTGACCATTCTGCAGCATGACTCAAGACACTGTGTGAACTGAAAACTGTAGCAAAGCCTCTATGATATGGTTTGAGAAAATTACCTATGGATCTTGCACAGACTAAGAAATGAAGTAGAACCTCAATGTCCTGGTTTAGGGTAAATCTGGGAGAAAACCTCCAAAAGAGGGCCCCCCTTTTCTTTTCTTACATTTTTTCCTTACAATTTGTTTGTTAAATTTTCTTCTATGTTGTAGCAGTGAAAGCCTTTATTTCTAATTTCTTTGATTAGCATTAGCATATCTGTTTATAGCAAAAGTCAACAGAGGACTGATGCCCTTAGTAGTGGGACTAACCACAGCTATCTTTTATTTTCACTGGCTTAATTTCACTGTGTTAGTTTTGTTTAGAATGTCTAGATAAAGCACTGATAAATAAAATGGAAGACTGATGTTATCATCAGGAAATGACTGAGAAAAATGAGAATAAACTAAGAATACCTAATAAGAGACCGGAAGATACCAGGGTTAAAATTGAAGGTGCTGTGAGCCCTTAAATTGCTATTGCTTTTCTCAGCTGAGTCAAAAAACATGTATTATCTGCTTGAGTGATTTAATCTGACTAGTTCTAGTATGAGAATGGACATTTAGATCCTATGAGCATTTCCACCCTATAGATACGAACGCCCTTCATCAGAGAGATCAATCAACTGTAACGATGACTCTGCAGTGCTGGGGAGCCTTCCATGGCTTTTAACCAGACTCCCCTCTACAGTTTATCCTGTACTAAGTGAAAACACAATCATTTCTTCTAGAGACAGCCTCTTAATGAGACCTAATTATCTGTCATATTAATCTGAATATAGATCCTGTTTGCTCAAAGATTTATTATGAGTTATGACCTAAGGTTAGGAAATTTGTGATACAAACAGCAAATATTTTCTATATGTATATGTATATATGTATGTATATATATATATATATATATACACATTTACCAGCTTTTTAAAATAAAATCCATTAAAAGTACACTGAATAGGTTTATTTCATTAAGAAGCAGCATGGCTTATGAACTTTGAAGGCACAGAAATCTTCAAGGTATTGGATTTTGCTTCCAAATTAATATCAAGGCCCTTCACAGAATGTTAAAGCTATTCTTGACACAGCTATCACGGAGCCATTTGATGGGTTATGGATTTGAGAAACTAATTTAGTGTTTTGTGACAGAATCCTCAAAGTTTAATATGATTTTTTTTTCCTCCTTAACACAAGCAAATCAGAAGCACTCAGATTTGTTTGATTTTAAGTGAAAACTGTCTGGAGAAAAGCACTGTGAGGAAAATGGAAAAAAATAATGAGAAAAAATAATGGGTCTGAGTTTAAAATGGATGCAGCCCTCAAAGACCAAACTATTAGTAAATTTACTTCTCCATAGGGAAAGGGTGAAGAAAGAAGAGTCAAGACATTTTAAACCCATCAAAAACAAAATGCCATTTTGTTATGAAAAAGAATGACAAAAATCCACCCACATGGTGTAAACTGTTAGCATACTGTCTAGGGTGTCCTGAGGGCTGTTTGGAATAATTCTATGGGTGTTCCAGGGCATCTAAGGTTTACAGTGAACACTAAGATGCACTCCTGAGTGACCTGTACTATGCATTGCACCTATCTGGTGTGTCACAAGTCTGCCAATATATTTCTCATGATTTTGGAATAGCCCTCCCTCTTACCTTCCAAATATACACATGATGGAAGGAAAATATTCCAGCAGTAAGAGCAAACTTGTAATCTCCACAGTGAATGCTGGATGGGCTGATAGCACAGGTGAGCATGCTGTGCATCCTAAATGCCATCTTGATACCTCTGTAGCTTAATTGCAGTATGGTCAACACCATGAAAGCAGAGAGCTTATGCAATCTGCTAAGCAGTCACCCTGTGGTTTCTGGCACAAAACCTTTCTGAAGCCTGACTCTCAAGGAATAACATTGCAGGTGTTCTCTGAAGGCACAGAGGTTCCACAGTTTTGAGAGTTTCTCTGTTTCCTGATCTTCCCCCTCTTTCTCCACTTCACCCTCACATTTTTGCACCTTTTCAGTCTACTATGATGAGTAGCTCAGAAGTGCAACCCCTACTGACTCCATCCTCTATAATATACAATATGTATTTTATGTGATATATAGGACAAGAGACAACTGCTAATTATGGCTGGTAATAAGAACTTGGAATGATTATTTTAAGTACTATTGCAATTCCATTTTGGCTCAAGCAAGTCTGTGTGCTGTAGGAGAAGGTGGTCCTTACCAGTTAGAAAAAAATGAAGAGGTGATATCACCATCTGCTACCTTTGTGAACGACTTAATATTCAAACAGTAGATTATCCCACCTCCAGTAGAAGCTCCATAACATTTTCATTTACACCTAATGCTTCATTTTCATCCTTTCACCCTGCAGGTTAAGAGCCTACTTCTCCATAGGGACAGTTAAGAGCAGCAACAGGATCAAAAGAAGTGTCAGCCACAAAAAAACCAATACCAACAACTGCAAAAAAAAAAATCTATCTGGAAGTATGTGCTCATTTTTTCCCCTCTATATGCAATAATCCAGAAGTATGACAATGTAGGAAAGGATATTTGATATGAAGAGGTGTATGAAGTCCCCTGTGAGTATCATGGCTCAGTAGTTTGTGTTATCCCCAGTCCACTCCTCCATCAAGATGTTACTCCCAATTAATATATATCATAGATACAGACTTATCTTTGAGTGGTCATAATTCAAAGCACTCTTGTGCTTGTTTGCAGACACTTGGTTTGTGTGATCAATGGGATTTTTGCATGTCTGATATTGTCCTATTGATTTATTTTTTGGCCCACATGCATCTTTGTATCACACTAGCTTGTGCAGCAAATAATGGTGGAATGCAATGTAACAGATGTGACACAATGCAATAACCAAAAATAGACAAGTAATTTTCTGATCAATAAGCCTTTTGGTGAGATAGAAGAGACAGTTTGGAGACATGATTTATTTTTCCTTTAGGCAATGCATGAAGGCTCCTACAACTGAGTCTCCAGAATCTGATTTACCAGAAATCTCCTGTGTGTAGAAGATATGTAGTAACATGACTGAGGCCTGATGGCTTTCCACGGTGCTGTCTGTGGGCATGTTCTGTGGAATGTAAGGAATCTGCAGCAGGGTGAGTTTCCCAGATGCTAAAATTGTCCCCTTTTTCTCTTCTTACTGCAGAGGCTGTGTTTTCATCTGCAGAAGACCTGGCTGAATTAACTTTAACTTGCCTATTTGACATCACCCTGTGCTTAGGGAGCCCCAGAGCATGAAACAGAGACAACACATCAGATATAACTCACTAAGACAATTTCTGACCAAAAGCAAAATAAATCTGGGAGGTTTAACATGTAGGCCATGGTTAGAGCTACCTAACTAAAATCTAGTGGTTCCAAGCAAAATATTGGCTCAAAAGGGCCAGAAGAGCCCTGCTTACCTTAAGGTCCATTCTTGCTCCCCTTTTGTGGGGATAGTCCCTTCTAGCACCTGCACAGCCCTGTCTCTGAGGGACAGCACTGTCCATCAGCCTGCACAGCCAGACAACCTCACTTCTGCCTGCAGTACAAGGTGCTTGTCCAAAAAATGCCTGGGATTGTCTCTTGGTGTCCTTGGCCTTGGTAATATCACCCGTCCCCATACACTGCTTCCAGGACATTCCTGTACTTGTGAAATGGTTTTAGTGGGGGCAGGAAAATAGTTTTCAATAAACATCAGGGGACTGTAGGTCATTGTGTGTGTCAATGACACTTGTGCTTGCTTTCTGCAATGAGTGAGGGAGTGTGTATAGCCGAAGAAATCCTCCTTGCCCTTCTCTCTTTTCTCTCCAGCAGCCTCAGTGCATCATGTCTCTCCCCCAGAAGATTTATTGACATTCATTACATTAAAAAAGGGGGAGTTATCTAAAGGGTTGTTTTTGTTTTGTTTTTTTTTTTTAAGGGAGCTTCTATGATTATACCTGGTGGGAGAAGAGATCAACACCAGTGAGGAAGAATTCACCCCAGTTTTTCACTCATGTTTAGTGGCAGAGTGTTACCAGAAGTGCTGAGGATCACCTGTTAGCACATCACTATTTTAATGGCTGTCAGGTGGAAATCAGTCTGATTATTTGTACGAGGGAATTTAAATTCCTCATTTCAAATTTCAAAAGAATGGGCAGCAATTTGTTCCACCACCTTTGTTCTTTCTTCTTCACAGGCACATGCTAAAACCAGGATGTTTTACTCTCACCTATTAGTACTTGTCATAAGATTCTTTAACCTGCTTTTCCCTCTTCTGCTCCTTTTTGCTTTGTCTGAGAGAGTAGAGCTGACAAAAACTGAGTTATTTCAGTGCCTCAAAGAAAAGTTAGACATCACTGCCATGAGACACAGCTTGACTGCATATTAACAAATACTCAAGCCATTTGCAAATCTCCTAAGTCTCATCCTCTTTATGCTTTCTGATGCTTAACAAGTAAAGATTTAAAGAGAGAAACGAGCAATTAAAAAAAGGTGAAAACAAAAGCTACAGTCATAAAAATAAGGTCATGACTTATCCCATGGGTTAGATGCTAACTGTTGCCTTTAGGAGCCTACACACAAACTTTCATCTCTTCCTTCCTCTAAGTTACTGTGACCCTTCATAGTATCCAGATGTTCTTTCTTCATTCTTCAGTATTTCATCACCTTTTGAGGCATTCACCTTTTAAGAGGCATTTTTTCAGTGTTGTTTCCTGCCTGCAGCTGATTTTTTTTTTGCTATGGTGTCTAAAAAGTCATTAAAAAGTGTAGTTAAGAAAAACTTACTTCCCTTATTGAGAGAAAAATCCAGGTTATATTTTAATAAGTACAGAATCCTAAGGCGATAATGGAAATAGTCAGTGTGAAAACAACCCAGGGTGTAAGGTGGGATTGAATCTTCCATTGGAAAGTCTCAATGAATAGAGCATTTACCAAAAACAGTTGTAAGCATGTGGACGCTTATGGCTATGTAGCTAATGCATGTGTGACAGGTAAAATTTAGCACAGAATGGATGAGAAAGGGTCTGTAAAAGTGACCTTTATTGTTTCACAGTCTTATTGGTAAATAAATCCTCTGTAGACCTAAAGTTTGCAAGGCAGGGAATTGTTTCTGTGCACTCTTTGTCAGCTGACACCCAGCAATGATTATCAGCTGGTTTAGAGGATGAATCTTTTGGTCACATTCTCCTCACTTGCACACACTCATGCCACCCTTTGCCAGCCCTCTTTCCTTTCCAACCTTCAACTGCAGCATCTCTTGCTCTCCGTGCTTCTGGGTGTGTCACTGGGCTGTGTCTGTCTGCTTCCAGACATTCCCTTCTCTCCAAGTCCTTCCCAAATGAAAATGTCTTCACTGTTGTTCCCTTCTTGGACATATTTTGTTCTCCCTGCCTTTTGGAGAGCAGGGGAGAAAAAGGTCAATGTTTTGAGCACATTTTACCTTAATGTTTGTTATATGCCTGCTTACAAATAATGCTGCACCACACACTTTTTAGACAGGTCATTTTGATTAATGGACAGCTTAATGATAGATAGGTAGACAGACAGCAAGACACAGATGTAATAATGAAACAGCAAGATTTAACTCTTCCTCTGGCAGGACATGTTGTTTGTTCAAAACAAAGAACAATGCTGCCAGGTTGCTAGGACTGCAGTGCTCTGTTAGTGCTTCAGGCTAGGTTTTATATTAAGGTAAATCCTGACCATTAGAAGAAGTTTGTTAACAGCAAGTAGCTTTGCTGACACACCCAGCAGTGTCTATATGCCTGGAGAAGTCACCACCCAAATTTGGCTCTAGGACATCTGGCAAAGTGTAGCCTTGGCTCAATATTAGCCCTATAAAGGGCTTTTTAGCTAATTAAGTGTTAATGACTGCTTTAAAGTAGAAGTTTAGAGCTGGTGAGTGCTGTCCTCAGTCTGTGTTCTCAGAGAAAACATCTTCCCACACAAGACTACAAAAAGAGACAATGGTTGATAAAGGCAATAAAGAGTTTACAGATACTACAGAAGAAAATAATTACACCATACACAGTTATATATCTATTTTAAAAGAGTTAATAATAGTTTGGGATGTTTCTTCTATTGATTCCACAATTTCTGCTTTGGCAATAAAATATTTTATCGCAGGAGAGTTGTTGCATGCCTTCATCACTTCACAGCAGCACTAATGAAAATAATCAATCTATATTGATAACATGTAACTACTATAATCATCACTACCTACGTGTAGAAGACAGAAAGCAGAGTCTAAAGGATTGGAATATTTTTGCAACAAAGTCCTTCAGAGATGAATGTGTGAAGGTCAGGTCGAGTTTTCAGCTCCAAATTCTGGAGGTTCTTAATCTCATTACTCAGAATTTGCCATCATTTCAGTCCCACATTGAACAGTAAACCCTGGACTGTTTTAGAACTGATTTAGAACTTCTTGTTAGATTTAGTGAAAAAGTCAATTCTGATTGCAGTCATCATTCCTGTGGAAGAAACTCAACAAATGTAACAGACTCATGAGGATGTGGTTCTCGCAGGTGAATTTGAAGAGATGACATGAATAGTTGTGTTCCACTTACATTCCCTACATCTACTACATCTTCCTCTTTGAAGAACTTATCACTGCTTTTACTGGGGCTTTTAACAAGGTACTGTTAAAAGTATAACATTCCCATGGCTTTGTCTCCTCTGTGGGAAAGCAGAGTACAAGGGCATCACCAAAATACACCTGGTGGCAGTGAGTAAGCTATGGCCTGAAACACTTGCATTCCACATCCTTCACACAAATATCATATGGAGCTTAGAGCAACTGACTATCTGGCTCACCCTTCAACTCATTACCTGGTTTTAGAAGGACAGCTTAGAAAATATCTCAGCTCCCACATCACTGTAGCCTCTGTCATTTCTTCATCTGCTCCCTGTTGTTTCCCTTCCTTCTATCCCCCCATCCCATCTTCTCAACACCAGTAGAGAGAAGAGGGCTGATATGGCTGTTCTTCACAAAGACCACGTGTATGGGCACAGCATACTGTTGGCAGCACTGCAGCCAGTGAAACAAGGACAATTTCTTCCAAGGAACCAGAACTCTGCTTAGGTGAGACTTGTTCTGCACCTTGATTTATGGTTAAGTGTCATACCTTGCCTTCTTAGGATCTAACTATGTGAAGGAGTAGGTATCTGTAACACACAAGGATAACAAGAGCAGCAGTCCCACAGCAGCAATGCAAGCATTCCTAGTCTCACACCTTGGCACACATGGTCTTTAACTCTTACAGAGCACTGATAACACAAAAGGCAGATCATACTAATTTTCTTCCTGCTGGAGAGGTGCAAGCCACTGTATTCAGGTTTCTGTGAATCCCTCTGATTCACAGGGAGGGATGAAAAGGCACTGTTCAAAGATCTATGAAGAAATGAGGGCGAAGAGAGGTAAGGAAAATGCAGCCATACCACTGAGGTTATGGCATGGCAACAAGCAGCTGGATCTCACAAGTACACTGAAAGGAGCTGAGTACTTGAGGGAGGGTTGATATGGTTGAGAAATCCATACTGCAGCCCAGTGTGATCATCTGGGGTAGACCTACCTAGCCAGTCAAAATGACATGGAATAAAAGAGCAGAAATTCTTTTCATAAAGGAGGTTTTCAGACCTGCCACCTTTTCCCTTGCTGGCATTTCCAGTGGGTAAGTGCTTATTGAGTGACAGTGGGGCTCCTCATTCCAATTTTAAATGAACACTGTAAAGAGGGCTTTTGACAACTCATTAAAATTTAGGTATAATAGCAAACCCTTGGGTTAGTTGATTTTATAGTTAACATTTCTCTGTTGGAATATCAGCACATGATGTCTGTCAGCAAGCCAGCCACAATAGCCTTAGGCTGATATTCCAAAAATAAAATATCAGTCTATATCTGTCAGGGCTGTGCTGGTGCCATGTTCTACATGAGCACTTCTTTAACCTGATAATTCACACAGCTGAAACATGTCTAAGAATCAGCTGGTGTGTTCTTGCAATCTGAAAGAAACTCTGTTCTCCTCCCCAGTGCAGCATAACTGGAGCCATTAACAGCAACAAGCTTTCAAAACAGTCACAGATTGTGTCAGAAGAGCACTCAGAAGTCACAAAAAAGTTAAACAGGTACATTAAAAAGAAAAAAAAAACACAGAAGAGGGAGGCTGGTCCATTTTAAAATGAAAGAACAGTTTTAGCGAATTTTTTTGAGGGAAGTAAGATGAAGGAAACACTGTGCTTCAAAAGATCACTAACCCTGATTGCAACAGAGACCTAAATTTGACCAAATTAATTAATGATCTGGTAGCTGACAGCTACAGACAGGCATTATGACAGGCATAAATGTAGCCTGACTTTATTTCCTCCATTTATAAAAAGAGTTGTGATGTCCCAAACATGGGTTTTGTTTTCAATTGCATTTGTGTGTACCAGCACCCATATAAAATCTGCATAAAATACAAATGTGTTTACTGAAAACTGCAGAGGTTAATTTTTTGCTTTGTTTTAATACAGACCAGTGTCAATTGTGCCGAAATATTTTAGTAGAAAAGACACACCACTCCAGAGAACCTGGTAGATTTGGAGGCTAACAAGGGACCCACGTGCAAGCCTCTATGTTGACCAACTTGGCGTGACAACTTTTGCCTTCCTCTTCCTGAACTGACATCTTAACATCGAGCTCTCTTTGGATGCTAGTTTTTACAAGAGGAGATAACTCTATCTGGTAATACTGGGAACTGTAGGAAGAAAAGGTGTAAGGGTTCAGATGCAGATAAATGTGGGCTTAGTGTGGGACCCAGATGCACTCCAAAGTGCTTGACTGCTCTGTAGTAATGGACAGTGCAGTATTTCCCTCAGCTATAACTTTGCAAAGTCCAATATTTAATCCATATAATTTTGTTGCTTGAGAAGTGTGCATTTTGTGTCCCTCCCACCCAATTAAAATTTGCCCAACTCACATATAAGCGTGCTGTATTTGAATATTTAATAATGTGCATATATCTCTGTACATATTTCAGCACACACACACACCCCACTTCTGGTTACAGTAGGACTGATAGCTGGACTATGGGATATTTTTCAGGAAAGAGAAAAAGCAGAAATAATTAGCATTTACTCTGTGAGTTCTTCTAGTTTTGACAATTTGGAGACTTTTTAATCACTCGTATTACATGCTTATACTGCTTATACTTGTGAGTATTACAAGGGCATCACAGGAAGGGATTAATTTAAAATTACATTTTTCTATTTAAAACAGCAGTTACTTGTGACAAAGTTTGAATGTGGGAAATTGTATGGAATATTCCCATTTTTGCTGCAGAAGTTGTTATTTAATACTAAAAATGGCCTTACAAAGTGGAAATCTGTAAGGACACCACTGTCTCCATTTTAACTCAGAAAACATATGAAAAACCAAGCCCATGGAAAATATGAGGCCGTGGAATACAGCCCCTTTTTAGAGATGATGAAGTGACAGTTCAATTTGTCATTGCACTGAATGCAGCTGACCACTGAGGAAAGTGGATCCTTTGTCTACAGTGGTCACGTTCCGAAGTAAATCCTTGCACCGTATCACACTGTTAATAAGACGTATACATTCTGTGAAAAAACAAGGCATTCCCATCAAAACTGATTAAATTTATTATATTACAAGTTACAACTTTAGTCCATATTTGTATTAGTAAGATTCCGCTCTAGAACTTAATTAATTTCTTGGATGGAACTTTTTTTTTCAATTTCAACCCCAAATTTATTCAGCAGTCTGTATTTACTAATTTTTTTTGCCACCATTACATGTCTCCTCTTAGGTCTCGTTGTGCTAGGACAAAACAATCCGAGTGGGTTAGACTTTCTAACCATTGCCCTGTTCATTCTGTCAGCTCTTCTTCTGCATCTATTACTCTTTTATTTCAGTACTTCTTTCCTCCTCATTGAGCATCATAATCGTACACATTGTCCCACATGGAGTCTTCCCATATTGTCTTGAAGGCTATTGACAGTACTCTAGGAAATACTCTCAATTCAACAACACTTGGTTTTTTTCTCTTCAACAACCTCTTACTGAGCCTAAGGTGCTGGGCCTTTGTTGCCTCTCCATTAAGTCAGGTTTGAGAATCAGGAAGACTATTATTACTGTACAAAAATAAAGGTTACTACAATTGCAAATGGATTTATTGGATGAAGAAAAAGAGGTACAAAATTGTGTCTACCAGATGGAACAGAAGTAAAAAAAAAAAAGAAAAAAAAAATGGAACCAACATCAAAGGTTTCTTACCCTTTTTCCAGGGAAATACTGAGTATTGCGCTTCCAGCATGTAGAGATATATATGTCATTGTCCAGTTTATGAATGTAGCTATCATATCTACTGCAGCCTTTATCTGTCTTGCATTCTGTCAGAAGGGGTGCTTTTAGGGTCAGCAACATGATCTCCTGCTATGACAAGGTGACCTGTTGGGTGGATGGGGAAAAGGCTGTGAATGCTGTCTACCCAGACTTTAGCAAAGCCTTTACCACCATTTTCTGCAACATTCTCCTGGAGGAACTGCCTTGGACAGCAATCCTTACTGAGTAAAACACTGTCTGCCCAGCCAGGGCAGAGAATGGTGGTGAAGGAAGTCACGTCCATCTGGCAGCTGGTCACAAGTGTCCCCAGGGCTCAGTGACAAGGCCAGCCCTGTTTAATATCTTTATCAGCGATCAGGACAGGGGACTCAGAGCACCCTCAGTCAGTTTGCAGACAACACCAAACTGATGGGGTGGGAGTCTCGCTCTGGAGGAGGGTAGGAAGTCTCTACAGAAGGATCTGGACAGGCTGAATCAATGGCAGAGGCAAATGGTAGGAGGGTCAACAAGGCCAAATGCCAGGTCCTGCCCTTGGGTTGCAACAGCTCCGGGCAGTGCTAAAGGCTGGGGACAGAGTGGATGGAAAGTGATCCGGCAGTAAAGGACCTAAGGGTGCTGGTTGGACAGGAGTAGGTGAAAACAAGCCAAAAAGGCCAATGGCATCCTGGCCTTTATCACTACAGTGTGGCAGTGATCTTCCCCCTCTACTCAGCACTGCTGGATCCTTGAAAATGTCTTTTTAATTAGAAAATGTGGAAAAACGTCTGAAGCACTTAGGTTAAACTACAAGTGCAAACATGAGATACACAGATACAGACAATTTGTTTATGAGTAACAAATGAAGTAACAAAACTGGCATGCACCTTTAATACCTTCAGTCTTTCAAGTGTTGCACAAGGAATATGTGTATGCTCTCTCACTTCCCTTTGTTGAGTTGCTTCTTTTACCACTCTGCTGTAATTCTCAAAGAAAGAAGCATTAGTGTGACAGCAGAGGACATATTCACAATGATGCTCTAAGATTTCAGAGAATTTTGCTATTTTTCTGGGGACAGCAGACATGCCAATTTACCTCAGGACAGAGCAACATTCAGCACTTGAAGAGTGCTGAAGAGCCAGCACTTGAAAATGCACTGGGACTCACACAAGTGACTTTGGGGATGCAGACATTCAAAGATGCTGACATCAAGAAATGAAATCTTGGCCTCAATGGAGTTAGCACAGACTCAGGCTTTGATCTCAGCATGACTGTGATTTTAACAGTGATTTTAGAAATGTCAGGCATGGCTCATAAGCCTAACTGATGGAAACAATTTCATGAATGTCAAATTTAAAAATGCCATTTTACCTCAAGAATGTGACTTGCTTCTCTACCGATCCTAGGCAGTTTTTTACAAGACAATATAGGACACACCACACCTTTATTTTCACACACACAGCTCGCACAGTGTGATCCTTGATTGCTGTAGTTATTTGCTAGGATGTGGAACAACACTGAAGAACTCCAGCTTTGTGCCTGAATAGCTATTGACAATTCTAAGTTGTGCAATTGTAATTTCAAATAGTTAACTGGGAAAACAAAAACACCCTTTTATATCATTAAGACTTCTACTCAAGAATCCAGCATTTCCACAGTGTATATGCAGCATTTTATGGAAACTCAATTAAAATGAACTCTTCTGATGCACCTACATTTCCTTATAGAGGTCTTAAAAAACAACCACAAGTCAATCACTCAGATTGGAGAGCAATGTAAATAATTCTTCTTCCTCCAGTATCCATCATGTGCTTTACTATCAAACAATGCCAAAGTCAGAATATAAATGAGGCTAGAAATTGTACATATATGTATGTATACAAATGCTGTATGCATTATTTCAGGTGCTTATAGCACTCTGAACTGCTGAATAGCTCTCTGCATAGGCTTCCCAGGAGCAGATACCCTGTTATGGACTACTCCCTCCCTATTTTTTTTCCATACACTCCAGCTATTGTGACATCTCTCCCAGTAGTGCTTCCTTTGCCTTGAACTTCTTCCCTCTCTGCTTCAGTCCTTCCGTGAATGTCAGTGAAACAAAAGGGAAGAAAAATCAAGAGTAATTAACAAGAAGATGACTGCTCCATCTCCTCAGAAGTGTCCTTTACAGAGTGAGTCTCTGAGCCCTTCCATGCAACAGCAGATACCAGTGTCAGGGATAAACAGGAATGGACAGAACTGGGGAAAAAAACAAACTGATAAGATAGAGACTGCCTCAGTTATTTTTTAATCTCATTTTATTGGCAGAATATAACATCAGTAAAATTGAGGCAGTATGCAATTTAGGCTGGCATTATGCTTTTATGCTATGGCTGTTCAAGTGGACTGTATGCTTAAAACCATACTTCAGCTCCTTGAGATCTTATATCATCAATGTTTGGACAGTAATGTAATATTGTGAGAAAGGTCTGTTAATAGTCAGTTATTCAGTGCAGTATTGCCAAATTACCTGGAGAGGTGATGTAAGTAGATAGGCTGTTCAATATTAAGCAGCTACTGAGCCTAATCTCTTCCATCTAGTTATACCTTGAGTAATACAAGAGCTAAAACAGATCAGAGAATTTCAAATGTATGCCCCAAGCATGCACATATATATTACAGCAGTAAAACCCAATAGTAAACCTGCTCCTTAGGCATTGTTAATAGTATTTGGATAATCACAGAAAAAGCCTGTGGTGCTGAAATTATATTCTTTTTGTTGACAACATGCTACCTAATGGGACTGTGTGAAGCTGAAAAGAAAACAACTGGTTGACATGAATATTACAGTAGGAAAACACTGGTAACTTCCGTGAGGCCTCTCTGCAAGTTAATAATTTGTTTTACTTTATTCCCCCCTTGCTCATCCCAAGGAATATTTTCAAATTAGAATCACATGCTTGTACCTTCTAGCTCGAGTTAAGTGCTAAGGCAGCAGGTTTAAAAATGTTCATTGTGGGGATTAGAAGCCCCCCTACCAGGAGTGCCTGGTGCACACCTCACATGGGGCCACTCTGAGAATGCTTCTTAGTTATTTTCTTCATCACAAAATCCATCAGTGACATTTCACATGTCCTTTCCTGCTGGAAGCTGTCCTATCCTGGCCCTTAGCCAATGAGATAAAATTATATATTCCATAAAACTACTGAGTTTTGCATTTCTAGTTCCAGCCTCCATTAATACCATTGCTACTGCCTGCTGAGGAAAGACAGACCAAGCTAGTAAAGAGATGCTGCAGACAAACTGGAACAGTTAATTATTAACAGGGAAGTTAGAAAGAGAGATGCCTCACAGGGGTAGCATGTCCCTTGGCTGTTCAACATCTTTTCTCCCTGTCATCCCTGGACTTAAATTAAATCCCTGGACATCCCTCCTTAAATGCAGTCAGGCTCATTCTCATGTGCAATAGCATGGAAGGCGAGGCAGATTCTTCTTTTCCCCTTTTTCCGGTTTCTCTCTTTTTCCAGTCAGCACACTGTCCAATGAAAGGATGAGAGAAAAGCAGGCACAAGTGAAATCCACTTTCAAGGGAGATTTTACCCGTGCCAGACTTCTGTGCCATGTTATTGGTTACACACGACAAACTTTTATTTCCCTACTTGCTTGGGTACATGGCACCAAACCTTCCTGCTGGCCACAGAAGGCAGATGCCTGCTGCTGCTGCATGGGCAAAGGAAAAAGGAGTTTGTGAGTCTCCTTGGGTTGTGATGTGGCCATTTTCCTAACCAATCTTTGGCTGATTAAGTCCTGTGCCCTCTCATAGACTGTCATGTGGTGGGGGTAGAGGCAGGGGGTTGATTCCTTATTTCTGTGATTTGTAAAATGGTAAATGTTTATCTCAGTTTTGGCACAGAGAAGAAGAGCAGAGAGGGTTTTAAAGGCACTTTGCATGTAAGTACTCATGAAACAACACTGTTATTCTCCCACAGCAGGCGGTAAGCAGCAGAAACAGAGACATAACAACTTAGCAATGCAAAATGAGCTCCTGGTGTCTGGTAATTGTACCTTTTTTTTGCTTTTAAACCCCTGACAACAGTGAATTGCATGGGGTCAGTCTGACCTACTCTTGCCTGTTTGCTGTGGCAGGAAGTCTTTGTGACTTCCAATCAGAAGAACATTTTAGATTATTCAGGTACAGAGAGAAGGGAGCACAACAACAAGCTGTTTATCTGTACCTATTTTGTGACCCTAAAGGTCTCAATTTTTCATTATTTGTACTGAAGTCAGGATGTTTTAAAAGTATTTATCTAAAAGATGTGATTTCATTATGCAGCCTCCAAAACAAAATTATTTAGTTCCATTATATGTGACCTATCTTTCTGCCTTTCTTTTAAAATATAAAATACTATAGATAGGTAGAAGCATGAGGTTCAGAGAAGCAATGAAATATGCTAAATGTTTGAAATTCAAAGGTACTGGCTGTTGCCTGGAGTAGGTATCTCTGATTCATGACAACCAGAGCCCTCTGTAATGAACACAGTGGTTCTGGATGGTTCAGATGCAGCTTCTGAATAGCAATGGAGCTGATGCAGGGTCTGGAGCACATTTCCTCTGAGGGAGCTGGGGGTATTTAGCCTGGAGAAAAGGAGGCTGGGGAGACCTTATTGTTCTCTACAACTGCCTGAAAGGAGGGTGTAACAAGGTGGGGGTTGTTCTCTTCTGCCCAGAAATAAGTGATAGAACATGAGGAAATGGTTCCAGAAGAGGTTTAAATTGGACATTAAGGAAAATTTCCTCACCAACATAGGGTTACCAAAACTGGAACCGGCTGTCCAGGGAAGTGGTTGAGTTGCCATCCCTGGAGATATTTAAAAGCCATGTAGATGTTGAGTTTAGGGTCATGTTTTAGTGGTAGACTTGGCAGTGCTGGGTTAGTGGTTGGACTTGATGGTCTTAAAGGTCTTTTCCAGCCTCAATGATTCTATGATTCTTTGTGTTTTTGTCAGCTGGTTCCTCATGCAGCATCTACAAGCCTGTGTTCCATAAGTGGTGCTTCTGTAGAGAGGATGGAGAAAGATGAGCACTTCCTCAAAAACCAAGCATGAGGTCAATAGAAATGGGCATCCTTCCTGGCACTACAAGAAGTGACTAAAGCCAAGCACCTGCAGAAACAAGCCACACATCCTCCCCTGGGAATGCAAGCAGCAACGCTGTCCTTCGCGTGCTCCTCTGCTCCACTGACACCAGGTCCCAGGTCCCACTGACCATCATCTCTTCTGAGTAACCTCTGCATTACATTGTGCCCAAACAGCTGGGAGAACCAACAAAGCAACCCTGGCTAGCCCCTAGCAAGAGTGCCCTCTCCATCTGTGAAAATTTGGTGTATGGAGCAATTTGATCAAAAGCAGGGATCTTCCTCAAGTTGAGTAATATGTATTCTTTTTTTACATTATTTAAGTGTGCAAGTCCCATGCAGTAAGCCCTAGGATTTAGCAAAAAAAGTTTTATTCACAAATGCATGTAAAATAACTGGAGCTGCCTATAGAAAATTTTTGTCTGTCCGTAAACTACCTTGTAGTTAAAAATATAAACAATATTAAAAAATGTGGGGGGAAAAATATTTAGCTTACTAATTGCAGTTTAGTATAACCCATAAATACCAAGGGATTACCCATTCCAACTGGGCTATGTGTTCCGATTGTTAGAAAATAAAAAGTATTACTTTTCTGGCATGCACAAAATTTAATATGAGCTACCATGTTGGAAAGAATAATGGGAAAAACCTTTCCTTGGGTTATCAGAAGGTGAGAGCTAATATTGGCCAGCTAATCCCATTATGATTATTATATATGAGTCTAGGTTGGATTCATCCATAGATTGCACAGATATTACTAAATAGGGCTACAGCCAAGTATACATGAATTTCTGTAAATTGTGATCAGGCCTCAGTGCAGTGGCCGTCAGGTAATGGATTAACGAGCTGTCAGTATTAAATTCATTTATTTCTCCTTATCATTTAAAGAACAGGTGGTCTCTATCTCCACCAGTCTGAACACACAGCTCTGAAAAGACTCGTAGCTTTTTGCAGAGAAATGGAAGGTGAAGCAGCAGATTTAATTTATCAGGAATAACATTCTGTTCCTGACCCTTCATCTCCAGCACCTAGGCAGACTCACTCTGCTGGTGCTATTGACCCTGCACATTTTATGCAGACTGAGGTGGTATCATGATAAATATAATGAAATAGGATAGACTTGTAACTTGAAATTAAGCAAGGCCTTGAGAGAAAAATCTTCAAAGGACTAAAAATGTGTACATGCATGCATGTATTTGTTCAAAGAAAGCACATAGTGATTGACTGGACTGTGTTCTGTAGATATGCACATATATTGGTTTCAGTGGAATTGTAAGGTATGTCAAGTCAGTGCAAAATTTGTCTCACCCTTCTACAAAGTCAGGTAGGTCCTGGCTGCCTCTGTCACATGAACAGTGTAAATTCAGATACAATTAAAATATGTCAATTAACTTGATTGATTTATTAAAAAGGAAAACAAAAAGTGCTGGAAATGTTTCACAGTTATTTAAAATGAGGAATAGTCCTTAGTTTAGTCAGGTTATATTGTCACTTTTTTACCTGCTTTTTTCACTGTACTAGAGCAAATAAAATATTTGGCTTGAAAAAAATGAAAAAGGGTGAGAAAGAGTTCCATTCTGACCTTTAACTAAGCAGCTCATCTGATTGAATTTCTGTCCGCTGAAAAAAAATGAAGATGAGCAAGCAGCAGAATTTTCTATCAGTAAGCAGGGTCTTGGTGGGGCTGCATTTCCTACCATCTCACCTGTTTACACAGGATGTTTATAAATATTACTGCAGCTCCCCATCTCTTCCTGCAGTATTCCACTTAGAAAGCGTAACTCCAGCTAAGTAATTCCAGCTAAAAGGGTACTGAGGACTCGCTTGGGGAGGATTAGTGATCATGAAACAAAGTGAAATATCCACCCGCTCTGTGCCAGCAGGCAGCTTTTCTGCAGGTGAAGATAAAGAGGAGTAGCACAAGATTTGTTGAAGGAGTTTTTTAATGCTTCTTATCCTGTCTTTCTGTGGTGGTAAGTGTTGTCAAAGACTGCTTTCATTAAGAAGTTGAATTACAGTCATTACAAAGAAGGAGGTCGAGCTACTGTCAGCAATACTGATGGCATAATACAATGCTGTGTGCAATGAAAATTTGAAAGACAGGATAGATCTGCCATTAAAGGTAGATTTTTCTTGTCTGGGCAAGAGCTTTCCCCTCCCTTTTTATAAGATGACATTTTTTACTGAAAACAAACAAACAAACAATGCACAAGGGCTAAAGGAATTCTTAAAGCAGCCCATAAGAAAAGTTGTTCTGAACATATCTGACATTATTTGGGGCGTAACTTAAAGGAATGAATTAGGGGTGGGTATCTCAAAAGAAAAAAATACAAAAAAAAAAAGAATAAAAGCAGACAAATTCTTTCTCAAGGAATTTGTAACTTACATTTGTGAGCCTTAAACATGTGCCAAACTACCTCTCTTTTCTTTCCCAAAGCACTACTGCTTTGCATACTACTTGGCAAGAATTCAGAAATTCTATACTTGACCAGTGCAGCATTGAGAAGGAAGGTATAATGCAAAACCATTTTGTTAAAAGCAGGTCATGTCAGGACCCATCTGAAATGTCTAAGAATTTATATGTGTAATCTGTTTTGCCATCATCTGCTTCAAAATCTTACTAAACCAAACCAAACCTTAAAACTGTGCCCCAAAGTTATTGACACAATGATCTTGCCCAGATAAGTGTGAAACCAGCTGATGTCCATTCCTAATTCCCAGGCAGTTACATCTGGGAGAATTCCATCTTTAAAATTGTTTTAATGGAAATATAATTTTGATTTTAATTATTTTATACCTCCATATAAATGAGCATACTCACACTTGATAGGAGCACCCTTTGCTGGGTTGAATACTGGGCTGGATGGCCAGGCCCAGGAAGTGCTGGGGAGTAGTGCCACCTCCAGTCAGTGAACAGTCACTAGTGGGGTTCCCCAGTGCTCAGTTTTGGGGCCAGTCCTGTTTAATACCTTTATTGATGATACAACTCTCTACAGCTACCTCAAAGCAGGGTGCAGTTATGGGTGTAGGTCTCTTCTCCCACGCAACCAGCAACAGGACAAGAGGACATAGTCTCAAGATGCACCAGGGAAGGTTCAGGTTGAACATCAGGAAGAATTTCTTCAGTGAAAGGGTTATTAAGCATTGGCATGGATTGTCCAGGGAGGTGGTGAAGTCACCATGCCTGGAGGTGTTTAAGAAATGACCAGACATGGCACTTAGTGCCACGATCTCGCTGACCAGGTGGTGACTGGCCAAAGACTGGACTCCGTGATCTTGTAGTTCTTTTCCAACCTTAATGATTCTGTATCCTCACCTCACTTTATTTAAGTATAGAATTGAAATTCCATATAGGTTGAAATTATATTAAAAAAAAAAAAAAAAAAAAGGACAGCTACAGATTTTGGAAAGTTACCTAACAGTAGACAATAATCCATTTTCAGCTTTTTGGGTTGCAGATGTTCTTTCTTCCTGAAAATATGAAAATTATGCTTTCCTAGGACAAATCACCTAATTGTTTCCTCAATAAATCCTAAAATAGATGCTTTACTCCTGTAAAAATCCAAGATTAATACTTGAAATGACACTCAGACATAGTTACTTTTTGCTTTTTTTTCTCTCTCTTCTTCCTCATTATTCCATCAGGTTAATTTTCTCTACGTGAAATTTTGAAGAAGTCAATAAAAGAAATCAGTGAGATTATACTATTTCTACTCTCTGACTTTTGATTGCAACCTATTGTGTATAATACTTTATGCTTAAATAACTCTAACTCTAACTCTAACTCTAACTCTAACTCTAACTCTAACTATATACATATATATATTTATATATATATGATATGTTTTTTTAAAACTTTTCCCATCATTTTTTGGGCTTCTTTTTAACTTCCATGGGCAAGACTGACCTTTTTCCCCCTACTTCTAAAAGAAATACTTGCTCCAAAAAATGATAATCATTCAGTGTTTTGTTTGCACTCTGTTAAGGGTCTTACATAAATATTCAAGATTTTCAAGAGAAAGAAAGGAGGAAAATGCCTGATATTCTACTTTACGTTACTGGAATTCCACACGAGACTGAAACAAACCCTTAGCCCTGCTTGTTTCACACACTTTCACAGATAACTCTTGGCAAGCCATGAGAATCCTAGAGGCTGGAACTTTTCTCTTTTCATCTGTCCTTTTTCAGTATACGTTTTTTCCTTATTGTACATCACCTGCCTTTCAGCACAGCTTGCACTGCTGACAGCAGGCCAGCCTGCCCTCATTCCAGTTCCACCTTCACATCACTTCTCCAGGCCATCCCCAGCCCCCCTGCAGCACTCCCCTTCTCCCTTTGCCTCATAGGCTCTGCCCATCACTTTTCTGTTACTGCTGTGCTCATTGTAATTCCCTGGCCAGGAATTCCACTTTTTCCCAATATGTCTACATGAAAGGGCAATGTGTGTAAAATGATCTCAGTTTGCCAGCTCAGTAGTGTTATGCAAGTGAGAACAGTTATCCATTGCTTATCAGATTAATGAATATTTAGATAAATAAGACTTTTTCCAGGTAGCCATCTTCAGTGTGTGCAGGAATGGAAATTGCAAGGTGGGGAAGGTGAAGACTTGGTGCTTTGAGCAACCAAGCAGGTGCCAGGAGGGAAGCCAACCTTTACATCCCTCTGCTGACAGAGACCCACAAGTTGCATGACAGAACAAAACACCTGTGTTTTAGAACTGTTTACATTAGTCAATATGCTGAAGTTTTCTCTTGGTTTTCTAGGAAATGAAATCCTAGACAGCCACACTCTGTTTCTACCTACAAGCACCTAGCAGCTGCTTTGGCTTTATATCTTGATAGCATATTTTCCCTTTTCACATGCTACCAGCTATCAGTGAGAACCCAGACCAACAGTACTGCAAAAAAGGGATAGCACAGAGGTTTAAAAATGATTGTAATGTAACCCCTTCCCAGGCACTGTGAGTGCAGAAACAGAAGACACTGTACCTGTCAGGGAAGTAACCTAGTGAACTTTGCAGGAACCTCTGTCACCTTTAAAAGCCCTTTGCATCAGCCCTGTGAGTTCTTCTTCCACAGGCCTCTCTCTGTTCTCCCATTTGCAACGTGTTCTAGTCCAAAAGAGTACCAAAGCTGAGATCTTAAAAGGATACAAAGAGATTTAGGAACATAATGTCCCTGAAGGTTAATGGCATTTTCCTAACCTACTCAAGCTACTTCTAAAAAAGCCCGTTCAACAGCTCTGTGAGGGCTTTTTTAATTGCCCTGGCTTTTGGTTCCCTTTTGGATTGCAAACCAAAATGAACCAATTTTCTATTCATATAGCAGTTTGCAGAAAACTTATTCAGCCTAAACCATATGCAAAATTTAGCCACAATTCATCATGGAATTTCAACACCATTATAAAAATAACAGGGAGCAATAGTCTATCACTAAAAGTTAAAGACATTAGCTCTACCACATTTTGCATATAGGCAATCTTCCAGAATTAGTTAATACTAGTACATTTTTGTTACACTCATTCAGAAGTACCCGATCTCCTCTCTAGACACTTTTTCTCAGAAAGCAATTGACAATTTGCAATACTTACTGAATTTAAAAAGTTAATTGCTGTCTAACAGAAGTAGCTTATTATACAAGTACTGGGATTATGTCTGTCTGCCAATGGAATACTCCAAAGCATTCCATTTAAGCAATTTAAATTAAAATATCATTTTATAAAGTTGTTTTGATTTTGATATTGAGATTTTAAATAATTTTGCTTTAATTTCAAGGGAGATGGATTCCTTTTGTATATTATCAAATTGTAATAATTTCTGAGTGATTAACATTTAATTTATGTCTACACCCTTAGCACATTCTTTCCTTATAGCCACAGTAGTAAACTTTCTAAAGAAGCTGTGTTCTGCGCAGTGCACTGTGGCAATGAAGCAGCAAAAAAGAATGGTGAAAAAATTCTCTATCTGAAGCTCTACAAGCAATGTCCCAGCAGAATGGCACTGGCACGTTTCACCATACAATCCAAAAGACAGTTCTATAATGGCAAGAAGACTTTGTAGTAGAGACAATTAAAATTTTCACTGTGCATTCTGTAGTTTACTGTAGTCACTTGCTAGCCAGAACAAGATGACTAGAAGCTCTAGACTGGCCTTTAGCCCAAATTTTTTGCAGTAGCATTGTCCTCTGCAGCACAGATGGGTGATCTGTTTCCTTCTCCAATGCTTGCTTCAGGACTCTCACCCATTTTGAGAAATTATGAGATAATAGATGCTCCACTCAAATTTATCTATTCATGAGTGGAAGTGCACATTGCTTTTCCATTTTGTTGGCTGCTATAACTTTTTTGGAAGTGAGTGTATGAAAAATAGCCAAATTGTCAGAAAAGTGAATACTCTACATTGACTTTGGTGAATGGCTCTAGCCACATACGATGAGGCAGGAAAAATAAATTTCAGGAGCAGAAAGACAAAGCATTCTGACATTTTTAAAGTTAATCTTTCTAGTTTTTCAAGTTCACCGGGGGACAGATTCTCTCGTCCTTAAGCAGTAGGTGAATTACTTGGAATAGTCCAGTTCAAATTACTTGGATTCCTTAAGGAAGGATGCAAGAAAATATATTAATACACTTCCAAAGTGAAATGACTGCTCTAAATTCCCTTAGCTGCTAGCAAACTGGTGAAGAAACAGGATCAACTAAGAATTCAGCTTTTGATTTACACCGAATTTCACCCAGACAAATATTTCACCATTTACACAGTAAGGGTTATGGTCAGTACCACTTTAAACTGGAGTGTGCTAGGTGATTGCACAACTCCCCCATATCTTTTCTGAAGGAAATGCTGTTAGCAGCAATCTGATTGAGCTCATCCGAAACAAGCACCGAGCAGGAATTTACATCCTGTCTTTGTCTCAGGACCTCATCTTGAGTTTACAGATTTGTTTTCCTGCTAAGGTTTATAAAGAAATCCATGGATGATTAGTCAATGCACACTGTGTATAATTTCTTCCTACTGTCAGCTCTTTACTTTGGAAAGCTGATATGAAAGACTCCATCTAGTAGCATTTTTGAGGGTTCTGTTAATACACTGTAAACCAAAATGCACACATAGAAACAGAGAAAAAGGAAACATAGAAAAAAGGAAAAAAAATCTGTAAGGTAACAGCACCAGTACAGCAGCTGAATGCATTTAGAAAATTACAGTCTTTGTAGGATACAATAAAAGCATAAGAACACAATCCAAAGGACAATTTTTTAAAAACTACATATGCAAGTTTTGGGTTTTGGGTACACTGCATATGCAGTGTATTGGGTTTGCAGATAATAATAATAATAATAATAATAAGTAGTAGTAGTAGTAGTAGTAGTAATAGTAGTAGCAGTAGTAGTAGAAAATTTCATTTCAGTGGGACAGTTTGTTTTTTTTAATGAAAGAAATTATGTCATCTATAAGTAAGGTATAGAAGAGCTAGCTTTAAGGACATTATTTGAGAATAAAGTTTTGAATATCTAAGTCAGGAATACCAAGGAATATCCTGGTAAACTCACCGTGAATAAAAGGAGGTTGGCTTGCTGTGAAATTAGGTACTCTATTTAAAATGCTCTCAAATGCACAAGGTGAAGATAACTGTCACTTACACTTAATTTTAAACAGATTTTCTCTCCTAGGGAAAGAACAGAGAGTGTAGGCAGCCATGGGTTCTCTCCCAATCAAAACAAGAAGCACTCCAGGAACAGGGTGCAACAGCCAAAGCTGGATAATCTATTGAAGATGGCCCATCAGTCATCTCAAAATCAACTCCTTCTGTTCAATTTTGCCACCAGTTGATGAACTTCTGTAACTCTATCCCAGTGGAGGCACAGTACTCCTGCTCAGGGCACAACCAAGGCCAAAGAGGAGCTGAGAACTCATCCTGTTCCTTAACTGTACATGGATAACATCATGTATTGGGTGTTGGTCTGAGGGGTCAATTATTTATTACAGATAATAAATAATTGCTCATTATTTCCATATTAAAAGTGGAGCAAAATGCTGTAATGGAAGGAGTTGGAAATTCCAAAATTTTTATTTTTTCTAGTATAAAAGACATACCAGATAATTTCACCTGTTTTTTATTGTAAAGTTTTAGATTGAGAAGGACTGAAACTGAAAACTTGCATCTGAATATTTTTGAAACTTGTAAAGGCTGAAGATGATTTTCATCCTTGGGTAAGTCCCTGATTCTTTGCAGATCTACATATGTCAGACATTCTAGTTCTTAATCAGATTTACAGTTACACTCCACTCCCTTCTCTAAGCTCAGCTTCTTCAGGAGTTCCTTTATCAAAACTTAAGAAAAAAAATCTTTCAGAAAATTGTGTGACTTCTGTCAATGAAGAAGGAAAGAACAACTGCTTAACTCTACTGCAAAAATAGTCAGTCTACTTCCCTTAGTCCAGGCTGCAGAATCTGAGATGAAAAAATAATGGGGAAGTGGAAGAAATCTATTTTAAGGTTAACAGGTATCTTTAAGCACAAATTCTCTTTCACCAGCCTAAAACCCCAACCTGTACCTAAAAAGGCAAATCTACAGGATTAGATTTTTCAGTCTTCTCTACCTCCAAAAGTTTCACTTTTAAAAGCCTGTCTAGTGATCCTAACAAGCTAACAATGTTCAGCAAAATTTTTATTGGTTTTGCAACACTTTCTAATAAAGTTCCAATTGCTGAAATGCCTATGCATTGCAAACAAAAGGTTCATTTAACTAATTTCAGTGAACAAGCCTCACCTGAGATATTTGAGTTTGTCTAGATATAGACACTTCAATCAATGTGGGCTGAGAGAATGATGATAATGACTGCACCCCAAAAAAAAAAAAGGTAGAAAAAATCCTGAGAGACTTTAAGCATTCACAGAGTCACTAAATTTGCTGAAGATTCTGGCATTTGGCAGCTCTGAGAATTTGCATCTAACAGAAAATCTACCTGTTCTCATGTTGCATTTAACCACATGACATAATGTCATATTCTGTGCTTCTGTATTTCAAAGATTTTCTGTCCCTTTTACAGTGAGAATTTTATTCCTGTTCTGGGTCTTCTGGGTGGCTCCATATTCAAAATGACAGAAAAACCTACAGGAAAAACCTACACATCATTAGATCTGTTCTATAGCATCTAGCATCTGTTGTATCTATAGAAATCACATCCTCAAATATCTAAATAAATAACAAAAAAAAATTAACTGAATTTAATACCTTCATTCCTTCCCTTCTTGTACATTAACAGCTGAATTACTGCAGAGCTCCTTACAAGGCTGTAAAATTTTAGCTTTGCAACCCACAAGGCTGTTATGCACAACAGGGTTTAGGGTTTCACGTGACAAGCTTCTGCCTTGATTTCCAAGTGCTTTATAAAGCCGTCTGAATTACTCAACAGATAAGACACCTGAAAGAGGTCACTCTTATTACTCACTTAGGGACCACATAAAGGCATCTGAAGAGCTTGCAGTTAGGTGGTCTCCCATAAAAGAGCTGAGAGTCCAGACTGAATCACAGACAATTTAGTCAGTACAAGATATTAGGCAGAAAAAGTTCCACATATTATTCTAGCAAAGACAATAGAAAATCTTATAGCACCACACTGTACAGGGTTTTTTGAGAAGTTACTATTACTTTACCAGCCATTCTTGAACAATGATGTTCATGTCATAGTTGTGAATTAGTCTTATCACTTACCACTTTCATTTTGGCCATTTATTTTCTTATTAATAAAGTCAGTGTGCTATCCTCTACTTTTTTATAAATGCAGACATTAAAGCCTTACAGATTTGGGTCAAAATTAATGCTTTCCTATCTTTGGCTTTTCTTGACGCGCTGTGAGGAGCGTTGCCTGAAGGACTTATCCCAAATATTTTTTTTACAATCTCAACCCCAAAAGCTTTTGAATTGAATATATCCTTTTTTCCCTCTAGTTACACATGCTAGTTACAAAGAAGACTTAGTAGCGAATCATTTAGATAAGAGCTAAAAATCCATAAAAGGCTGAAAAGCCATCTTGCTCCTGTGTTCTGTTTTCCTCCTTAAAACATTGCTATTCCACAGGAGCATGAAAGAGGAGCTCTGGTAAATGAAACCCTTCCTACAATCACAGAAGAGGATCAGAATGGGTTATCAGTGTCACCAACATGTATCTCAGTCCTGCCTTCTCATCCTTGTGTGACAGTGACTTCCTTAACCCACTGCCAGCTAGGTTAGCCAGAGTAGCAAGAATTAGCAAGAATTAGCAAGAATTAACAAGTAGCAAGAACACACCCATCTGTCCCTTAGAAATGAGGATGAAATGCAAACACACGTTTCACATAGACCAAAAAATGGCTATCAAATTATCATCACCTTCATCCCCTGATGACTGGGATCCAGAGCAGTGGGAGATCTCCTGTTGTTGTATAACAGTGCTACAAAAAGCAGCAAAGAAGATGAGTTCTAACAAGCAGAGTGTAATTAACTGCCTTGTGTGAAAGGGCTGAGGAAAGAAGGGCGAGAAGGAGAAGAAATGACGTAAAAAATCTGCCTCTTAGTTGAAGATGCACAATGCCAGCATGCTGGGATCTTCTTGGTGGTAGATGCACACACGCAGCCTCTGGAATAGGGGCAGATCAGAGAGCCTGTCCTGTGTCTGGCTTACTGCCCAGGGAGCCTGTGAGACTTTCTGTCTGAGCATCTGCTTAACGTGACCTCCAGGATATGCCCTAGATGGTGAAGCTGTAATTAGAGTAAGGGCTAATGACCGTGGTGCTGACCCCAAGCTGGCACACAACTGCGACCAGACTGCTCAGAGAGTCTGTTCCTCCAACAGGGATCAAGGTCAACCTCCAAGGCAGTGAGGAAAAACACAGGTGCGAGAAAAAACTTTGGGTCTCTGGGTGAGGTGGCCAGGCAGGCTTGCCCTACCCTCCCTTCCTCCAGCTGTGCCACCTGCACCGGCACTGCCCAGCTTCGCCCTGGCTCCCCAAGGTGGGGACAGGGGGGCAGTTGAAATTATATCAAGTTTTCCAATTTTCAAAACAATGTTGTAACAATGAGCTGTTGTTGCACCTGCTTCCTCAGCGCTGAGTGAGCGGTCACAGCTCACCTCCCGCCACAAAGCGGGGCCCGGCCTGGGATGATTAACTCCAGGAGAACACAATAGTCAACATCTGAGCTGCCTGTGTGCCAAGGAGCATGTTTTCCTTGTTTATCTTGCACAGTAAGTTTCTAGCACGGCTTTTTTTACAGAGGCCATGCCTACTCCAGATTCTCAGACGGTGAGTCAGCTGTGGTCCCGGGTGAACCTGTGGACCCACGTGGAAACTTCACCCCGTGAGGGGTCAGGCAGGCTTGCCACCGGAGCACGTCCAGATTTTAAAAAACAAACCTGTTTCCTACCACCATGCTTTAGCCCCGGCCAGCATGTAAACAACTCATGGAGGGCTGGCTCTCTGCGCTAGCTGTGCTTCTCTTGCTTCCTGCCTATCTTTTCGGCCTCAGGGCTGCAGCAGCAGGGTGAATGCTTCCCACTAGTGCTTAGCATTTTATCCTTGTGGTATAGAAGCATTATTACCCTATTTTATTTTTTAATCAAGGTTGAGTAATCTATGTACATTACGGGGCTGTAATTTTAATTCCTAAGCCTTCCGAGCCCTCAGTCTGACGCAGAAGGTGTGGATGTGCTGTCTCCAGCAAAACCCAACAACAAGAACAGGCCTCTGAGGTCATGAGCAAACAGTTGGAAATTAAGCAGCCCTGAGGCTAAAGAAATTCATAGGCAGTAGAAAGTTTTAGCTAGGCAAGAAAAAAGTCCAACATGTAAAGGGTGTACTACAAGGACGTTTGCATCCCACAGCATTTGCCATCCTAATAAGTGACTTCTTAGAAGTGAAGAATATCTAGGTGATATTTTGCACCACCTTCCCACTTTTCTGGCATGTTGCAGTGGAATATGCTATTCCATCTTGTTAAAACAATGTGGAAAATGTTCTTTAAAGGTATCACATTGTGCTATGAAATGGGGAAGAGTTGTCATGAAAGCAGAACTTACAATCACTGCTAAAATGCCCCCAAAATGCCATTTACATCTTACAAGTAACCTGTGTAAGATGCAAGACACATCAGAAAGTGAGATTGTTTGTTCTTCTGTTTATGCTCTAGTGGGCTTTTGCTCTATCCTTCAACCTGTATGTGTTATCTTCATAGCACTGCTGTGTTATGAATCTGTGTGCAACACTGAGTAAGCCAAACCTGGGTATCAGTGCCACCTGTGTCTGTGATGCTGCTGTAGTGCCACCCCATAAAGTCCAGACCAGGTCTGGTCAGTGCTACTTGGCCTCAGTGTCCTTCTACCTTTGTTCTCTGACCCCTTGTTTATCTTTTCAGACCTTGCCCTGTGCTATGAGATGGGTTGAGGAAAGTGGTAACGTGGTGGGAATAGGTCCATGGGGATATGAAGGGCTAGGGTGCCTGGGAGAAGGGTGATGTAAAGGAATCAACCTCCTTGGGGCATCCATGCATTTCAGAGTCCCACCATTCACATTTTCTGACCTACCTTCTCTTACCACCTCCCCTATGCTAGCCAAATGCTGTGCTGGTTTCCATGCCAGGATGTCTTGCTTTATGGATCTGACCCTCGTTGGAATTTCATGGAAGGCAAAGTGGCAGGAGAAATGTTCCTATCATAACTCTTATGGGCCTTGAATGGTAGATTTCTCTGCTCCACGGTTTAGAGGAAAGCTGTGGTGACCAAGCTTGTGTATCATATAAATTATTGTTTGTTGATTTACCCTCCTTCTAATTCCACATGAGTTTTACAACTTCTATTTATTAAAGAACTAACTATAATGAAAGTTTTGTCTGAGCTCAGTGAAATTTTTTTGGTTTCTTTCCACCATCTCCTCTCACAGGCAAGGTTAATCTGGACCTTGGTGAAAAGTGTGACCTTCAGGCTGGGAATGCCAGAGATTTTCCACACAATGCCCACAAAGTTTCTGAGACTGATTATGCTGTAGCTTGTTTTTAAATAATGTCAAAATGGAGAAAATCAAGCCCCCATTCTACATACTGAGCCCTTCTTTGCAAACAGAGGACCTTTATGAAGAAGCCAGCATTAATGGCACAGTATCACAAGTGTCCAGCAATTTGTGTGATGGGCATACAGATCACCCAAGGTTTCCCCTGTAGAAAATCACTATTTCCATCTCTGAGGCTCATTCACTCCAGAAGTTTTTAATTTTATAAATGAACATATGGTTTAATTTGAAGTCATGGTATAGACCCTAGCTTGTTGAATGGCTGTTTTTAGAAAGCATTGGTAACATATGTGAGATAGTGGAGTTTTGTTTTGGTTATTGGTTTTATGGAGGATTTTTTTTTCCTTGACAAGTACTGCAGCACAAGCTGGATGGATTAGAGCACCTCAGACATGTCATTGTTTATATTGTCATGCACTGTCACAATGATTGGTGTTGAGAAAGGATGTGATGAAATGTTTATGTGGAAAGCTAATCATTGTTTTGTATATTTTATTGACAGTTTGCATGGTATATGCTCTGCTGTTTTTGTGGGGGTGGGAGAGTGGGTTATTTTGCTTTTAACTGTGTAGCTCTTACAGTTGGTCTGATTCTGCTCTTGCTGCAAACTTTGGGCATTTTACCACGCTGGTGAGCAGGCCTGGAGCCAATATGTCTACAAATGCAATAACAGAAGCCCCAAGTCTACAATGAGCTCTGAGCAGGAGGAATTCCATCTCCATATATGAGATCTTGCTCTGCTGCAAAACAAGTCAGCATTAAGCCACATTTTGTGCAGAGCAACTATATAAGAGCAAAGATTTTTTAATTTTGAGGTACTGCTTTAATACTATGTCAGCTGCAGTTTTCCACTCGGGGAAGCACATCTGGGCTCTTGGTAGAGTTTGCCTCACTAAACAGTGGCATTAAGCTCTAGCTCCACCTCTTTTCCTTGGAGTAAACTATTTCCTACATTCTCCACTGTGAATTCAAGGGTTAAGGATCAGCAGACCACTGGGCCTATACTAAACTTGAAGAAAATATAGAGGACATATATTTTATTTATAGAAAAAAGCGTAACTGCATTTTTTTCCCCCATGCCAATCTGATCCCAAATTGGATGTGCTACATGTTAAAGAAAGGCAAGGGAGTGTTTTAAAAACAGCTAGAGTAATGACACTCACCCCAGACAGAAGTCTGTCATCCCAGATATGGTACCACACAAAAACCCAAACTGTTTTCCCAGTGTTGGCCCTTCACCCATCTCACCTGGTTAACCATGGCAGCAAATCCACTAATCAGAGGATGCAGGAGCAGACTCCTAGGCTTGGGAGGGTGAATTTCCTTTACAGCATTTGGCTGGAGGGATGATGCTTGCTCTAAAGACTTTTTTTCACAGAAAGCTGTTAAGGCAGTCCCTGGGGTGTGAGAAAACAGGAGGTGAAATCCAACACAAAGGAACAATAACAACTGCACAAAGCTTCTGCCTCCTTTCACAGGGAAAAACTTGGGGGGAGCGGAAAGGAAAAAATGCTTGACTTTCACATAGCTTCCACCTCCTGGCTTCCCCTCAGCAGTTCCCCAGGCAGTGGAGAAGGCTGAATTTAAAATGGAGGTTAAGAGATGCCCTGGAGCATATTTAAGCCTTGTTACTTGTTCTTGTGAAGATCTGTAGTTTTTAACATGTAAGAAGCAGTGGACCTATTATTGGCCTCTCTCTTCCCCCATCTCATCCTACATTAAGGGGATATGGCTTCAGATACATGTCATTTTATACCTGGAAAAGAAATAGGGGTTGAAATTTTGCCTTCATCAAGCACAGAGAGGTCAGACAAGCCTGTAACTTAATGTCCAGGATTAGTGGAAACATTACCTAAAATAATGGTTTTGTAAAACCCACTTATTAAAGGATAGATGCCTGCAACTGAGACATTGTCGAAGATTAGACTCCAACACTGATGCATCCTGCTGTGAGGAAGCAGCAGGACAACAATCAGAAGAGTGAGCTGGCAGTGAGAAAAAGCCATGTCACAACCATATTCCTGTAAGTGAGCTTGTCCAGTAGCCCGAAGCCTTGGGCAAAGCAGCCTTCTTTGCTGAAACAAAAAAAATAAGCTTGACATATATTTCAAATTATGCAGTATTTCTTCATAACATCTTCCAAAAATAAATGAAAGAAAGCACTTTTTAATAGGTATGGTTTCTCCCTAGCCATCTTATCATAGAGTATTTCTCTTTGCTCATTTTATTTTAATATGTCTACATGGGTATAATTTTTCACATCTGGGGTTTAGATTTCTGAATGTATGTATGTGGAAATTATGTTTAGAGCCTAGACTAAAATTCAGCATTGAAGCAGGGAAAAAAAAAGCTCCAACTGCAATTTCTCCTCTGTCCCATCTCTTTGATTGAACTGGTCAGATTGTAAGAACTTTTGTTCAGCGTGAGTTATTCACTCCTTGCTCTGTCTTTGCTTCCAGGGAGATGAATCTGGCACAGACCTCAGGTGCACTGGTTCCCAAAATAATATTAATTTATTTACAAATAAATTTTGCACCATTTACAATTTCTCTGTCATGTTTACAAGGGATTTACATGTCATGAAAGGGATTTACAAGCATGGCACAGTGAAGGAAACACAGCTGTCCACCCAGATTTCCCTTTGTACATGACTCTGAGGATGAGTAACACTTGCAAGCATAGTGACAAATACAGAAAGCTACCTGAAGAGTGTGCAATTATGTTAGCAACAAGGGATATGCTATAGATGAGGCAGAGTTTTGTAATTAACTTTTTTATGGCATAATGTAAAACAAATAAAGAATTTTTAAGATACATTTTATTTAGTTGCCATGTTACCCACCAGAAACTCCTAATCAAATAGCAGCATGCTGAAGCTCCCAAAGGAAGAGTAATGCTATGTGTCTCCAAACATATGTCACTGTGCTCAGTGGATTAAATTTGGCAATTACAAAGAAATGCTCTGGCTTCAGAGATGGCTCTGATACTGGAGAGATTTGCACAGCATTTAGGAAAATCATGAGGAGTTGTAAATCATTCTCTAACATGTGTTCATGAGTTCATGGATAAGAGTGTTTTTTGGTTTGAGTATTTAAGACTCGAAATCCAGAAACAATTGCCATGTTTCTTGATGAGGTTGGAGTCACAAAACTTAGATTAAATTTCCAGCGTGCTCTTCTTCTGCCAAAGCACTTTACTAAGAATGAAGCAAGGATAAACTCCCCAGTATATTGTGATATGGCTCTGAGTTGTCCAGGACAGGAAGTATTTAGGTGGCCACGAGAACACCTGGTGCTAAGAATCTTTGGTAAAAGTGTGCATTTATGCTGGAACTGCTTCTCCTTTTTAACAAATGCAACAACCAGCAAAGTCATGAACTGAATATCCAGCTCGGTCAGAGTAGCACCTCATTTGTCTATTATGTTACAGGCATCTCCCACTTTTATGATTCAGTTTAGGAGATAATTTCAATGAAATTGAACGTTGTGACTGGATAATAGACAACTGCTAAAAGATAAATACTGAAGAGAAGAGCTATATTTTCAGAGAAAAAAAAAGGTTTTGTAAGTGATGAAAATTTGGTTGCCATACAGGTATTACTATTATGCCATCTAAGATAATACTATTTGTGTAAGGTGATAAATTATTTTCTTCTATCCATAAGTGAATAGAAGATACTTGCTTTTATAATTCATTGTGTTTGGTTAAAACTCTACATTTTGTTAGCCAAAAAATGGAGCCAGTCACTGAAGACTTAGTCTGCATTTCAGTTCTCCAGATATTATCATCACCCTGCTTCGTCCTCTTTTATAATTAATTATACAACAGTCACACAGACCAATATCTTGAACTATCTGAACCAGGGAATCAGAAATGTTCAGTTCAGGATCTGGACAAGACTTTGATGGCTAACACTGTGTTTGCATGGTATACTTGCTGTAAAGATTGTATTAAAGGAAAAGTAAGTTTAAACACCAAGAAGTGGGTTTTCAATCTTCCAACACTTAATAAAAAAATTAAATAGATCTGGAAAATTTAATTCAGACCCTTTCTGTACCATAAGTCTGTGTTTTGTTTTGTATTATAACAACGTGACCTCACATTGTCATTTGCCATCTTTTCTCCTTTCCCTTTCTCCCTCTCTCTTATTTGTCTTCCCTTTTGTTTTTTCCCCTGGACTAATCTACCATTCCATCTTTGCTTCCTTTCTTTCTTCCTCATCCTTTAGTGCTTGTTGCAGCAGGCTCAAGGAGTCTCCAGGGTCCCAGTTCCCATGTCAAAGCCCTATGAGAGCCAAACAGCAAAATGGCAGATACACGTTAGCTTCTGCCTCCCTCTCTCACAGGTACCCAGTCAGCTTGTTGTTATATTTAAAAAAAAAAAAAAAAAGGAAAACATTAGTTAAGAATTTTAAAAGAAGGTAAGATGCTTAGTGGTTTATGTGGGTGAATCTGACAGTGGGATTTTATCAAGTCTTGGGGGACCATTGTTTATTTTATGAGGCAGGGCAAAGGCAAATGAAATCACAACCACTGTACATGAATGGAAGAATCTGTATTTGCAGATGCATATGCACATGTAAACATGTTAGCTAACAGCACACACAGTTTCAGAGCTGATCTGCAGGACAAGCTTTGGGCATGACTGCTTTCCAGATGGACTCACAGGATGTTTTATCATTGTCCTCACAGGCACTGCTTGTTTTGTGACAGGTAACTGGTTGTCAGTGGACATTATCTATCGTGAAAGCAATCTTAAAAGCATTGGAAACAAATTCTGAGCTGCCTTAACCCACCAAGAGTTGATCATACACTGGAAGAATATCTTGGATTAATGCTTGTCAGGTCACACACAAACAGGACACACTGACAGCAGGGCAGGTGGTTACTCTCACACTACTGAGGTTTAGTTTGTGGAACTGATAGACAGCATGTATCGCAGAATCACATAGCCTCTGCATGACTGGGGTTAGAAGGGGCCTCTGGAGATCATCTTGTCCAAACCCCTGTTACGGGAGCTTCACCTGGAGGAGGTTGCACAGGTAATGTCCCGGGAGCCCATGACCATTAGTTGCAGGCAAAGATGGAATGATATCCATCATGACTGCACTAGAGGCAGGGTTCCCTGACAGACCCAGGTGCATCTATCTCAAGGATAGACCCAGTGCAGATGGTCATGCTGTTTCCTGAGCAGCTACACTGGACACAGGGCCATCACAAACAGCCCACTGCCATGATAAAGGAGCTAACAGACTGTGCCACACCTCAGAGAAACGAGCTTTCCAGTGAAGGCATTGCTATTTCCAGGAGCTGTACAATGCAACAAAAGTGCTGTGCCTCTTTGAAGTAATACTTGCTTCTTAAGAAATGGCATAAGACCACAACTGTAAATTAGCAGTTCTCTAGCAGCCAACTTCAGTGGCTTTATCATTGGGTAAAGCCATGACTACCATGAACTAGCAAAACTGAACTTGGCATCCATTTGTCAGATTTCTGGCCCGCTTTCAAGTATCACTCAAGGTGGCATGGTCTGGAAGATGATGTGGTCCTCCTTGCCCATCAGTTTTAATCCTGTTGGTTTTTTTGGGTTTTTTAAGCATTCTTTTCACAATCTCTCTGGTAAGATCTTGGTTTAGAGGAGTCTGTTGTATTGTGGGTGTTGATGTCAGCACTTTACAGATATTGAAGGAATGCTGTGACTTCTAAACAACCCTTACTGGGATGGCCACTGAAGGATTAAAGGGTCTGTAACATCCCAAACCCAGCCAGTCTTGCATGCCACAAAGATGTACACAGACATCCTGGAGATGCCCTAGGAATCTGAAGCACCAACAAGAGAAATCACTCCAGGTTTGTGACTCTACAACTGGGACAGAACTTTAAAGGGTCCCAAGAGTGAGGAGAATCTTGGGACTCAAAAATGTAACAGGCAGAGCTAAGCACAACTGGCAAATTTTCCTCCACTTTAAAAGTATAAAACCACATATTTTGAGTATGTTGGGGTCAGCTATGAAATAGTTGTGCATGGGGTTACATTGACAGGAGCAAATGAAAGTGTTGCCTACATTAGACACTTCACAGAATCACGCAGCATTCTGAGCTGGAAGGGTGCCACAAGGATCATCAAAATCCAGCTCCAGGCCCTGCACAGAACAGCCCCAAGAATCACACCTTGTGCCTGAGAGTGTTGTCCAAGCTACTAAAATATTTACAGGTGGGCCACATTAATTTTTTTTCACCATAATTAGTAAAAGTATCCTGCAGCAGTATGAGTAAGCTGTAATAGCACCTGTTGCTTTCAAATTCTCGACATAATATTAAATTCTTCTTGGTATGGACTTTCTTTTGTGTTAAACACCATCATACCTCAAAGACCATGTAGATATTTGATTGCCTTCTCAGCCAATCAGTTGAACAGAAGCACTCTGTGCCTTGTGGCAGTCATATTCTCGATTAAAGGGAAAAAGAAAGGCTGCAGCTGCTTACTTCCTTTCATTTGTGTTAGGCTTACCTGGCCTGCTTGGGATGGTTAGTGTTTATTCTTTGGGAATATTTCAGTTAAAAGTCAGGCTGCAGAATAAATTGTTTACTACCAAAATACAAAGCAGGTTTTTCTGAGCATTAATAATAATAATAATAATAAAAATTATACAGTATTATGAACGTTGGTATGACATCTTGGAAAATACACTAGAGTGTTTCTCACTATCATCAGGACTTATGGACAGACTTATGATAAGCCTTCAGTAAAAAAATCTTAAAATACATAAACAAATAAATCAGTGGAAAGATGTATATACAGCTTGTGGCTTTCATTATTTTTGCATAAGGAGTCAGCTCTAATACAAATATTTCATTTGTGGCTGCATCCAGTGGGCATCCCACTTCATTTGTGGCTGCATCCCACATGCTATGCACACAGCACAAAAGGTAAATCCAGAATTTAATAATCTACCATATTTCCCCCATGATTTGGGATTATATGGGATTTGTTTTCTCAACTTGTTTACATTCTTTGACAATCTTTAATGGCCATATAATTTCATATGGATATAATAAGATGCCTAAGCATTTATGAAAATATCCTGATTCTTATGAAAAGAAAAATAATGCGTAATTTACTAAAGAACACCAAAGGGAAGTGACAATCTGAGTCAGAGTTTGAAAATTATTAATAAAAAAAGTGTCTTTGGAGATTGCAAGCACCTTTGCCAGTAAAGGGGCTTAATGTTTTTGTTTCTTCTTCAATGCAGTGAAAGTGAATGATTTCTATGGGGAATATTCTTAATTCACTACTGCATATTCTATTACCTAAACCAATAGTTGTTTTTAATGCAATGCAGTCAAGATATTCATAGGAACTAAATTTTTTCATAAAGTTTTCTGCAAAGAAACAAAATGATGAGAAATGAATAATTCATATGTTTCACGGGGAAAGGGACACATTTCATTTACTTATAAAAGTAAAAAAGAATGTATGTTGTAAAGTAGCCTGTGTAATATTGGATCAAATTCAGAGTTAATAAAAAATGCTGGGAATTAGAGGCCTAAGGTTCAGGAAAGAAAACCACTGAAATGGGCAGAAAAAACAACTTTGAGGTCTGCTATAGATAAAGGAGCAGACTGGAGTATGTGGTTTAGAAAGTTTTCTTTAAATATTTTCTGTTATTGAGAACAGTGAGCTCTCTTTTAGAAATATGTAAACCAATATTACTCCTTATCCACTTCAATCCATCAAAATGGTTCTATAATTACAAAATTTGTAAGGAGATATTGTATTTCGCTACTTACAGAATTGGATGTTTTCAGTTCTTTTATATTGTAGATTTAGATACTGAGTTTACAATTGTTCCTTAATATTGTATTGGGTTAAGTGGTCAGTAAATAATAGGATAAGTGAAGATGGAAGGGAACTCTCAATATCAGCCAATCCAGCTCCCTGCTCCATGCAGGGCTGTCTTTTAAGTCAGAGTAGGTTGCTCAGGGCTTTTCTCAGCTGAGCTTTGAAATTATCCAAGGATGGAGATTCCACAGCTTCTATGACAAACCCATGATGATATCATAGTAGTATCCCAAAACATTTTTTTTATTAATATGTGGGATCTGTAGACGAATTCTAACTTTAAATCCTGTTTATATGCCACCTAGAGTTGTACAAGTCCCGAATTTCTCCCTCTTATGTCTGTATGTTGAATGTTTTTCAGGTATTTTCCATATTTTAATGATGTGTATGTGAAAGATACATCAACAGACAAAAAATACAATCCCCCTAGGAAGCCTTTGTGTACAGCAATATAATACTGAATTTATTGCTGTAATGCTGAATATATTTGTTATTGTTTGAAAGTGTTTATAATTATTAATATAATAACTATTCTAAGTTTACTCTTATGGAATAAGTATATTAGTTTAAGTCCTTCTCATTTTTCTACAGTAGTAATTACAGTTTAATTTCAATAGGCAGTTGCCAGAAAATGTTAATTTTTCATTCAAGTCCCTTAGTTGTCTAAATTCACTTAAATTAACAAATCTTGTCTCACCAATTTGTAAGTGATGAAGAGGAATCTAGGTTATTCTTGATAAACAATATTTTTGATATTATTTTAAAAAATATCTTTACCTTTGAAAAATGGTGTCCATTATTGTAGAGAAAGATGTGAAAGTCTGTTTAGGAGGTGAGGAGGGAAGTCAAACCAAATCGTGATGTGTTCTGTAGATACTGATAAGAAGCTAAAGCCTAAGGAGTGGTGCTATGGATTTTTATTTTATTCAGGATGGAGGAGATGTTGGACCAACTAGTCTTCCTTCTGCTGAAAATGTCAAGGGCAGAGAAGGTGATGAGTTTGGTTGTTAGTATGCACCCTAAATTCAATTAGCAAGATTAAAATGCACTTTGATGTGCATGCAAAGCGTGTATCTCCTGCAAACAAACAACACAGTCTGAGCGCTCCTGCTGCTGCCAGGGTAGGCCAGGGTTACACTGCTCTCCACCTAAGAAAGAATTGAACTTGACAGTGGTGGATTTGGTTTTTTATGGTTTGATTGTGGTTGGCTTTGTTTGTTTAGTTGGTTTGTTTGTTGATTGGGAAGCTTTTTTGCTTGTGTTGTTTTGGGGTTTTTTTTTAAATTTTAAAGCTGCTCCAGTACTGTGAAACCCTAATGGACTTCTTATCACTCGAATAGCCAGAGTGTATGATGTTATCTATTTTGACAATGTTATTAATTCACTGTAACTATAAACCATGACTATCTGCAGTGCATGCTGCATGCTGAAATTTATATTATTATATTAGTTAATAATGTGGAATTTTTATCTGCCATCCTTTGTTTTTTTTTCAAACAGCTTTTCATGAAAATTTCAAGTGTCTTCTACCCAGTGATAAGTCAAAACTCTGTGTTTTCTTATCATATATTGTGTAAGGAATGGTCTGCCCTTCTTCCTTCTTCCAATGACTGCAGTTGCTACTTGAAAACTCTATTCACCTTCTTTTGAGAAAGCAAATAAAATCCCTTAAAAATGAAGAAATCCATGGTAATGAAGCAGACCAAGATGATGTTTATTGACACCAGCATGATCCATTCTGCTACATAGAAATTTGGATTTTGAAAATTATTAATAAAAAAAGTGTCTTTGGAGATTGCAAGCACCTCTTTCTGCCTGTATTTAGAAAGACATTGACCCAAACCCAATCTTTGCTTCAGTTTCCCAAAAGATGGATTTTCTTCATCCTCATTTCAGTAACTACACAAACTATCCAGCCTGGTCTGTAACAAGGGAAGAAGTTCCTTTGTACTGGTGCTATGAAAATGAATTTGAAAGAAGTGGCAATACAGTTGCTATGAAATGTCCTCTATTAATATGAGATTGACCTCCCAGATTTCCATCTGAGATTTCCTAGAGTAAAAATAGGTCCCAGGAGCTCCTGAGGGGGAGAAAAAAATCTGGTTTATCTACAATATATGCAACCCACCATGGCTTATGCTATGGAAACAATATGCTCATTCCCATTAAGAACAGTGCATGTCAAACACACTGGACCTAGTGTGCAGATGAACCATTTGGCAAGATGATTTGAATGCAGGGTTTAGCATAATAAAACCATGTAAATGTTTGTTATCTGGAAAACACAGCACAGTCATCCACTTTCACTCAAAGGATATAAAATTAAGTCTCTAATGTCAGACAGGAAAAAAGGTATTTTTTACCACAGAATATCATCCTGATTCATCTCTTTGTGAAGATACTTGAAGAAATCACACTGGTGTCAATTACAGACACAATTACCTGTGTGTTGTCTTCCACTAGAGGAACATGAGCACATTTTCACTAATTAAGCCAGTAGTGGTAACAAAAAAAGATATGTATGTTCCTTCCAGTGTAATAATATTAATATCCAATATCCAAAGGTAAATTCTTTGAGTATAGGGGTCATTCTTATTACCAAAAGTTTGTTGTTCTTTGTGTTGGTGATTGTTTTCTTTTTGTTTTCTTTTCCCTGACAAAGATATTACAATTTTAAACAAAATCTACAGAGTAATTTTTCCTACAATCCCCCCAAAGGATTTCTATAAGAACCCCAAAAGTTTAGATAAAATATATCTGAGTAACCTTCACTATTCTGTCAAATGTCTTTACTGTGGCAAGCAGTAAATGCCAATATGCACTCCAGCAATAACATAATATGGTATTGATTATTAAATTTCCACGAGCAGAGGAAAACTCTATGCTGAATTATACTCTTCACTGTAAATTTCAGGAGGATTTATAAAGTTTTTCCTACACTCAATCAAAACCAGCTGATTATGACTATACAACAATAAAGACCCAGGCACTAAAAATACTTTAACAGCAGTTTATACTCCAATTTTAAAAAATCAATATTATTTTCAAGTATGTCATGTATTAATTAGAGCATGGCTTCTTCTCTTTACAAGGGTTTGAGAGATAGCACAGGTAAGGATGCAGCCTGTCAGGCTTCTCAGCTTTGGAGGAGGAGGGAAGCAAGGGATTGCTTAGTAAAACTTGGCATCTCCCTGAATTTAACTAGAGTTATACATCTCTGCCACACATATAGTGCTTTTGAGGAACTCTAGAAATACAGTCCCCAGACCAGGAAGGGGAGAAAGTGAGCACCTTTTCTGTGCAGTACAGCTCCTACAGATTCTGCTGTTGGTAGGGAACAGCCTCTGTCAGTCACCAGCCCCCTGCATTTTGTGATCTTATATGAGCGGGGATTCTTGTATGAAATCAGGTGAAGTGCAGAGAAAACCAATACCTCTCAACTGTGTCATAACTAAGATAACTTATTTCTCTGGGGAAAAAAAAATTGCATATATGCATACATAAATTTAACTGGAGCTGGAATAAAAATGCATGGGAAGGGAGAAAATATACTCCTATTTTATTATCTTCTGCTACTGGGTAGCCATTCCTTCGACTGTTTAGCACTTAGGTAAAAGTGTGTTTTACCTTCTGAAGCACCTTTTTGCTGCAGAAAGATCTCTTGAATTTTTTCAAGTGTTTAAATTCTGTTGACTATTTGATCATGTGTTTAAATTCTGTTGACTATTTGATCATTTGTTGTGTTAGATCAGATGTATTTAGATCCTTGATCTTCGGGCAAATCATGAGTGAGTGCAGGACCGCTGTCTATTCACCATCATCTGTTAGGCTGTGATTGCTTGTTGCTGCACATCCACAAAGCCATGGCATGTCATTTTACTTCTGTGTTTTCACTTGCTCAGCATATCCTCTCCTGATACCTAAATTTAGAGTCAGTAACAATTCATTCCTCAACTTGTATCACTGACAGGGTAAGATGGTTCTGTGGTGATATTCTCTCTGATATGCAGAACACTGCACAAGACAGAGAAGTCATTAATGTATTAAACTTAACAAGATGACAATTAATGGAGAACATTAATGGCTTTTTGGATGTGTTTCAAGCTTACATTTGAAATATGAGCTTAAATCCTTTTGCAATCCAAATTGTTCTCTATATAAGTTTCCTAATTGGGACTGAGAGCCACTAATGATAATGACCTGATATCAAGTCACTCATGCCAGGTTTAATTTTGTAAAGAGATGAGCACTCTGCAGCAAATTCTGCTAGTGCTTCTTGTGCACAGGCCTAACTTTAAGCCACATGAATAATTCCATTTAGACAGAGATCTTTCTTGTGCTCTCAGGTTGAACACGTACTTTGTTGCTTTAGCAGGAGCATGCAGCTCTTTCAGTAGTTTTTCACCCATAACAATTTAATCATCTTATTCAATATGTTGTTGCTTGGCTCCTAGAGAAGTCAGTTAGACCAAAGACCCCTCTAAAGCTTCTTTCTCTTTCTGTCTGTTTAACTAAAGCTCCATTTTTCCAAACTGCTGCAACTGCTGCTGTGCCAAAAAATGTGTTTTGGATTAACTTGACATTATTTAAAACTGACTTCCTTTCAGCAAGTTAGGAGACGCCCAAAGAAGCCATGCTGAAAACTAAGTAGGGATTTTGCATCAGGTTTAAATTATACACATATATCCAAACAAGCTTCTTGAGTTTCCCTGTTATCACACATCACCTAAACCATGTCCTGAAGTGGGATTGCACAAGGAGAAAGGAATCACAGGGCCACAGTTTCTGTGCGTTTTCTCTTAAATAATTTAAACCTAAATTTATTTTGTTGTAATTTAGGTGTAGTCAGATTATTTTGAGTTTGCCATGATTATTAATCCACATCTGCCCATTACAGTGATCAAACTGAAAAAGCTCAAAGGTTGCCAAACCATGGCAGCTAGTTCATGACTCATAAAATACTTCCAGGACCCATTTTTGCCACATTCATGCCAGTTTCTCATGTATACAAGTCATATATTTCACCATGTGATCATGTAAGCATCAGTAATGACATCACAAACTGGGGAGCAGGTGGCCAAACTTAGTGCAAACTCAGGTGTGGGAGTTCGACCTAATGAAATCTAGTTTATCTGAAGTCTAGTTTATGAACGCTCTGGCAAGACTGCTAACAGAATTCTGCACATACAAATCATACATCTGTGGCCTTCTGCCTCCTATGGTGAAAAAAAACATAGACCACAGCATAGAAAATCAGTTTAGGAAAGTTCTTTGCAACAAAAATGCATTCTTGCTTGAGAGTGTCTAGCATTCTCTGCCTAACCCACAACTACAGAAGCCAAGTGGCAAATAAGTCCCCCTCTCTAAAGCCATAATGGAGAGCTATATTAACAAGGCAATAAAAAAACAACTTTGTAATAAATTAACGGCTTGGTTTTCTCAGGGAAAATAAAATATTCTCCTCAGTTTCTACTAGCCCATTCTACCCTCTGCACTAAAATGGTCCCAAGGGCTTGCAGTTGCTTGGTCCTGTGGGGAAGCTGAGCTCTCCTTGTGGGAGGTCTGCAGAGGATGATGCCCACCCATGGCATGAAATATGCATCATCTGTCCTCTCCACCCATCCACAGTGTTGCAACAAGGAGCCCAGAAATCCTACATAATACCTCCCTGCTTGTGTGTAATTTCTTTCTATTTCTTCAGAAACAGAATATTAACATCGTCCTTGCAAATATAAGAAAGCATCAGGCTGGAGCATGACATTGTCTTCCATACAGGCATTTTATTGTGACTCCATGTTAACCACTCTCAGGATCCTAAAGAGCAGCAGACATGAAGTTCATATTCTCATGCTGCAGTTAACTGTTCACTCTATATCCAATCCAGCAGAATGAGCCTCTTGACAGGGATTTGTTGGTATGAAGATGTGTGTGTGCACACTTACGTGTGCTTGTGCACCAGCAGAAGGTGTGCACGTGTGTGCTGAACAGCTCTCTGTGGTGTTTAACAGCGCATTTGCTGGAGTAAATGGTGCTCACACAGTTCCAAAGCAGATGTAAGTTACCCATATGCTGTGCTTCCTTATCTTTAAACCAGATTTACTGTAAAAATGTGTGCAGTATGAGATGGTGATTTTTAGCTTATCTATTTATTTCTACTGGGACATGGATTTTTGCCTTTCTGTACTGGTTTGTGAGCCTCCTGGTAGAAGATTCATTATCATTCACTGAGATGATAAACACTTTCTATTCTCCAGTCCTGTTATCAATTTCTATTCTTAGTCAATTATTTTTTTATTCATTGATAATCAGCTCTGTAAAAACAATTTTGCATAACCAGCACAATAAAATGAGATACCCACTAGAAAAAAATTTACAAGAAATACCTGTTCCCTGCCCTTTGATGGGTTTTCTTCCTATCTCAAGGAAACATTTTGAAACCAAGTCCTTTATCCTAGCTGCTCATCAGCTAGATAGAGATGCACCCATCTATCTATCTCTCTGGCTAGCTAGCTAGCTTTTTATCTTCTGTATGCTCACTGAAATATTTTTCCTTGGAGAGTTTATTTTTTCGGCAGTAAATTTGCAACCTCTGAGACAAAGTGAATATAGGGTTAAACATGCTGCTATCCAAACTTTCCCATAAAAGGACACACTGGGAAGTTTTCTTTAAATGTTCAGATCATTGATACTTTATATTCTCTGAAAAAGAGAAGAAAAAAAAGAAGTGAAAAATGAACAAGTCATGGATTTTCAGTGTTCTAATGACTTATACTAATGTATTCCTTCATCTAAATACAGATTTCTATTTAAAATTCAGTATGCAGGGGTATTATGAATTCTAGCTTAATAGATTCCAAATAATTGCCCTTTAGAAATGATGAATAGCTGTTTAAAGCCACTGATAAGAATATACTATTTCTCCCCTAACAATGGACCTTCCACATTAACTATATCATATATGCTCGAAATTAGTTTATTAATTTTTTTTATTGATATGCAAACTACAAGGTGATGGCAGATGGCAAATAACCCCTCAAACACCAAAACCCTCCAAAAAAAGCCTTGCCTCTGCTACACTTCTTGTAGGGGGACAAAAAAGAGAGATAAGAAGATAGCTTTTATATGGAAGGCAGGCCACTGAAATGCAGATGATTCCATTCTCTCTTGTACTCTGTTTTCAGATTTGCTTGGCATAAAAAGAATAAGATATAAGGTTGAATTAATGACCAGATTTTGCAAAACTGGAATTCAAGATGCTTTCTCTGTGCTGTTCATGCTGTCTCTGACTGGCCTTTAAAACAACTATTCTAGACTTGCTCTTTCCTTTAACAGACAAGCATCCAGAAATACTGAAATTACAAATATGTTATTCATATATTAAATATAGGAATGACCTGACAAAAATTTCATTTAGCAGAGCTGATGGTTTCTTCATAACATATGAAACCTTTTGAAAACACCAAACAAAATAGATAAGTGCATCTGCAGATGAATTGCAGTTGCATACAACATGACACTGGAAGTTTCTGAAGTTGTATGTGTTTTGTGTGCTAAACATACCTACTGAACTCATAGGCAGCACTTGAAAAAAATATAAACAAAATATGAATCTATTAGAAAACTAACATCTTTTTGCCTAAAATCTTGGTGGAAGGTATGTGTTGTAAAGAATTATCTAAAATATTTAGGAGATGTACAAAGCCAGTGGACACGCACAATAGTGTTTTTATTAAATAAGAAGATAGTGCTGGAGTTACAGTATAGTGTCATATGTAACTGCTTTTTTACTGTATAATGGTTGGGTTATATAATGTTTTTAGATTAAAAAAATAAATAAAACACAGATGAGAAGTGCATATATAAGTTTATATTGCATTGAGAAACCAGTTATTTCCTATTATGTGCATATTGTGCAATGCAACATCCTTGTACTAGTGCTCACTCCCTCTCTCTGCCCATATGTGACAGCATGTATTTGCAGTGCTGTACAGAGATTTCATCTCAGCTAAATTTTTGCTGTTAGAAAAATATTTTCCAGTGTACTTATCTGCTAAAGCTAATAGCAAAAAGAAAATGTCTTCATTCTTTCCTAGGGGTTAGAAAGTTACTGCATTGTAAAAATTTGCTCTACTTTTTTCATTGTCATGTTTCCTACCTACAAGCAACATAAATTTCCAATTAATTTGTCTCGGCAAAGTTAGCAGTGCCACAAGAGGTCCTAAAAGTGGGTTAAAGCGGTGTTATGTCTTAACTGTAGTTGCGTCTATAATGCTTGGCTCTGGTCCCTTTAGCCTTTTATTTTTTTCTATAGGATCAGGGCAGTTACCCCCATCTCAAGGCCTTTTCTTCCTCCCTCTGGGATAGGCTGCCTTCTCCACACACCACTGGTACCCAGAAAAGAATGGTTCTTCTGTTTGTCTGGCTGACTGCATATTGCATCCATTGCTCCATTCAGCCTGTCTTTTCAGGTCTGGTAGCTGCTGTACAACTTCGCTTTTGTGCTCCACTGCCAGGCCTTTTCTGAAGCCAGACGCTTTTTGAAAAGAGGGTATATTTGCATAAACAATACCAAGTGAGGAGGTCTGCTGGAAAGAAAATCAAAATTCAGCTGAGCGAATCTTCCTGAACGACTCATTTCTTGCAACCAACACCTCCTATCGTTACCATCTGTGTACTAAATTATGGCCGAAAATGTGTGCCGCTCTCTCTTTTCACTTGCTCTTGTGTACAGATTCCTCATATCAGCTGAAGTATATTTTGTTTTCAAATTTAGTCTGAACAGAGATCCTTAAACAGAATTCAGTATATGGAATGAGGAAAATATGGTTCTGTTAAATAAGGAACAGAAGGCCAGCCATGCATCAGCTAGCTTGCAACCCAGATTGGATTTGTACTGAAGGCTCATCAAAATGCATATCTGAAACAAGATCTACCCATCAGCTTGCTGAGATTTCATGTCAGTGATGGCAGGGCAGCTTTATCAGAGCAGTGCAGGGACAAGAAGGCTTACTGCTGTGGCTGATAGCTGAAGGAATCATTCTGGAAAATATGTGTGCTTAAATTAAATCTCGAGTGGCTTAAGATATTGGATATACTGAGCGCATGTGTATATGTATCTACATAAACACAAAAATAAAGCATTCATACATATGTATACATGAGTGAATTCATGTACATTTCTATGCACAAGCATACACACATGCTGCATCCTCTGTGTGCATTTACAATATTTTGCACTTGGGGATAAAAATTAGGCTAACCCTGTAAAAAAGCAGATAGGCAAACCAAAAGTAGCCACATGGAAAAAAGGAAGAATTGACTTTCATAAGCCACTGCTTAATCTCTCACTTATTTGAGTTTTTTATTCAAATATCTAGCTAGGTGATGCATCTATCACTATTTCATTAAATTGCAATCTTAATTTTGTTTTCTTGCTCAGATGATTTGTATATAAATTAATAGCAATATTTAAAATGTGTCTCCCCTACTGCATTAAGTCTGTACATACAGCGTCTTCCATTTTGTGCTATTAAACACATTCATCTGTCAGAAAAATGGTGCCTATGGATGTGTTCTGCATACAAATCTACCACAGATGAGGGGTTCTCCTTCTACCCTGCTGCCTTGATCACTGCCCACTTTCCAAGCCCTAGTGTCAAGTGGACTGGGAGAAGCCAGATTGCCTCCATGTGTTGGCTCCATCCACAGGTTGAAACAAGATGCACATGGGATTTTTGTGGGCATCTTTTATTGGTCTGGTTTCTTCCTACGCAAAACTCAGCACAGGGGAGAAGTTCAAACAGCAGGTCTCATATCATGTCTTTCCACCTACAGACAAGAACCTTACCAAATGGGTTCCCAGGTGTCTGGATCAAACTGCCATGAATCAAACTACATTTCTGTCTTGGGGCTCCAGTCACTCTTGCATCTCACCCACAGGAGGTATCCAAGCAGACAGGTAGCAGAGAACTGGAAGGAGGTATGTTCGTTCACTCCTTCATATAATTTCCAAGTCGTCTATAAGATGTGGAGATTTATTATACTTACCTGGATGTAAAGTGGCCCATTTCATACAACACAGGAAAGTGAATGTAAATGAAGATCTTTTAAGGCTTAGTACTAGTAACTCTTTTTACCAGGTTTCATTTTGGGGGAATCATCCCTATAAAGAGTCTGCCATTTGTTACATAAAAAATGTTGCTATGTAAATAACATATATAAAACATATCTGTTAGGATTTGATAGGTGTAATAGAAATAATAAAGCCCGCTACAAAAACCCTGTAAATATTTTTTTTTTATTCTACTTTAGTATCCATCATAAATATTTCATTATTTTGATATTAACGGCATGGTCAGCACCCCTCATTGAATCCATCTCTCAGATTAGTTTACAACATAAGTGACTTTATCAAGCGAAAAAGAAAATAATAATAAACATAACCAGAATTTGGTGCTTGACCGATAAAATCCAAAATACCTGCTACATAAAATTGGCACCATGCCATAAAATTCTAAGCTCAAGCACCAGAGACCATGTTTGTCATCTGGCAGCTCCTGATTTTGCAGTAAAGGAGTGAGTCTTTCCCAAGCTCATTCTTCTCCACCTGTTCCTATTCCACCTCACAAGGCCAAGCAAGGTCTTCTGCCTCCACAAAAGCCAGGCATGATCCCATTGTGAACTCATCCAGCTCACTCTGCCCTGGCTGGTACTCTCACGTGTCTCCTCTTAGCAAGGTGTGAAATGTGGAGTGAAACCATTGTAACCTCACGGTGTCAAGAGGGAGAAATCTGTGTTGGTGTATTGGGCCTCATACAAGCAAGGCACGTTTAAGGCAGTCTGCCATTGTCTCACTGAAGGCAACTGTTCATGTTACAGCTGGGATATAAATAGGGAAACACAAGAGAAACACATTTTAACATTAACCAGTGACAAATCACTAGTGCAAAACACAGTACCTATACATGTATGGTATGTATAACTGGTTGGATTAAGACCAGTGACTGGGCTGCTTCTTGAAAATGACCCATGAAAGATAACTGATTTTCTCAAATGAAGTTTAGGAATATGTCAGTCAAAAAGCAGAACTTGCACTGGAGTGATTGGCAATTATGTGTCCTGCACTTAATGGGTTCTACATATGTCAGCATATACATTAATCTAGGTGTTAACCCCTCTGCTTTTCTGAGGATTTTCTCTACATTAGCCTCCCTATCTTGACCAAGAAAAATAAAACAAAACAAACAAACCAAACCAAACTAAACCAACCTAACCCAAACCAAACCAAACCAAACCAAACCAAACCAAACCAAACCAAACCAAACCAACAAACAAACAAACAAACAAACAAACAGTAATCACGTTTATGTGAGAGAGATATTGCCTGATTAACATTACCTGTAGGTTTATTATAGTGTAAAAAAAATTAGAGAGAGGGAGGGTTGGAAGAAGGAGAGAAGGAAGAGTGAACACTGTGTTGTTTGCCAAATGTATTTTTCATGGAGTCTGCAAAACACTTTGGAGGGGGGTTTGCATGACTGGATTTTGTAATTCCCATAACTTGGAAATCAATAAGATAAATGGAGGAGAAATGAACAGCTACTGGCCTCAGTCTTGATGATTCCAGGATAAATCCTTTTAATAAACATGAAACTGCAGCAGAGCAGAAACTCTAAGTCCTACTTTTGATTTAAAGATGTTTATCTCTCTATCTTCTACATTTCTCGTGTTTTACTCTCCTCATATCTTTTCAATTTTTATCTCTTTGGTTGCCCACATAGTTATTTGTTTTTGCTTTTATTCCTCAAAGATGAGGTATGCGTGTATGTACATAACACATTAATATATGCAAACAGCAGGGACACACCTGAGGTTTGGCTTTGTAGTGGCTCCCAGGAAAACTTAATGGAAAATCACTGTCATCCTGTAGTCATTCTGTTCATGCTTGACACATGCTGCTGTCTGTATGGCAGAATCATGCCTGTGGAAGGTATAAAAAAATAAAGAAAATGTCACTTAGGGAAAACTTACTTAGAGACAGATTTTGCTGGTGATAGTGGTGACAAGGGAGTTGCTTAAAAAAATTGAAACAAACTGTCCTGGTTCCTCAGTATTAGGACTCCTTCACTGGTTAATCCATCAGAATTGGGATTTGTCAAGGCTTGTTTTATATACTAAATGTTTGATTAATTTGTACATTTCTACAATATAACAAAAAGAATTTGAAAGTTCAAGATTTAATATCCAGGCTCCCCTTTATATATACAGAGTGGAAAAATACATTTAGATCTCTCATTTATTTTCCAATTAACTGTTCTTTATCTGTGCATTAATATTACAGATGTCTCAAGAATAATTAAAACAGATAAGCAATTTATAAAAATCTCCACATTTCATGCTAATTACCATAATGTAATGTTACATTTTTATTAGCAGCTTTTGTTCCCTCCTCCCTCCCTTCCAGCAACCCTGGGGCCTTAGACAGTCAGCATGTTATAAATCTTTGTTAAAATACGACACAAAGCTAAGAAGCTTGCAACAAAGCAAATTGGACAGTGATGGAGCTCTCCTTTCTTTACCTTCATTTCCCAACAGCCAGCCTGTCATCAAATATGAAAACAATGATGATTTTTCACAGCTTCTCAGTGGGAAGGCTATGGGGCTTCCAGGACAGAGGGTTGTGAGGATCGGTTTTGAAGGATCACAGTCAGTCTATGAGAAAGACAGAGGAGAGAAAATTGATCCCAAGATCCTGATGCAGACATAAGTCCAGGAAATGACTGTACAGTTAACGTACATCACCATCTCACACAATTATATTTATAAGCAATTAAGTCTCATTTCAAAATGAATTGGCTTGTTTGTTCCTACCATTCCTATGCAAGAGTACTATGGGAGTTCAAATGTAGAATCCTAAGGGGAATACCTACTGATGCTTAATGTTCAAGCCATCATGTGAGAGAACAGAAGTAATACCACATGATATTACATGAGCTCTTCCAAACCTCCATTCCAGACAGCAGTGGAAACAAACACCTGGTCAAGCTAAATACTGTGGTTATCAGAGCAGTTTGGAATAAGGAGAAAAAGCAGTTAACATAGATAAAGAGGTTTCCTTTGCTGAAATATGAGGTTTCATGTCCGTAAGATGAAGTATCTGCTCAAGTGTTTGTAGGAATGGGATAAACTTGTCCAACAAATTATCTAGAAAAAGCAACATGGCCAACTGTGGCCAGCACATTGGCATGTGCACACATGGGCACACACACATGTGTGCATGCCCTTCTACTCTGGTGCTGCAAGGCAAGGCACAGCACTCAAGCATGCTCTTAGTTGCATGTCTCAGCAGCCATTTCCAACTCAGCCTTTGAGCAGTAATTTGTGTCATAATGAAGATAATGTACCTCCATATGTTTCAGAAATACACTCATCTATGCTTTCAGAAATAATAATAATGTAGTTTAGGTTTCATTTTGTTTTTTATTCCTGAAATAGATTTTGATACAAGGTGGTGGAAATGAGATAAAACGAGATAAAAAAACTTGCTCTGGTGCCAAGTTCTGAAACCTTTATTTAAGGAGAAGAGAACATATGTGTATCTCCTCAGCTTCTACCCAGTTTATTGATTCAAAGCTACAAGACCCTTTTTGTATTACTTAGTTTATTTTTATTTATTGTAACATTGATAGAATTCAAACTACATTACATAATGTACTAGATAAGATATCTTTTTAAAACCTCTTACTGAGATCCTATTGGGATTGGCCTGTAATTGAAAACACTTAATGGAATATTTCAGGGCATACTGCCAGAAAATGAACAAGAGAATCACATTTCATTTTAAAATGCCATAGAAAAATCATTTAAAATTATCATAGCTGTGGTTTAGTATAGAAGAGGATGGGTAATAAAATTTACATAGACTTCCTTTCTTTTGGAAATTATTTTCTCTCTTTGTTACATTTGACAACTCATCCACTGTCTTTTCAGAAATGCCTGACATTCCTTTTAATTAAGTAGTGAGGGGCAACAAGCAATACATTTTTTAAAGATTGCTGAATGCATTGGGTGTGCTTTCAGCTTTGGGGCCAAATTCCCTGTTGGTTTGCTCCCTCAGAAAAAAACCATCAGTGATTACAATTTCTGCCTTGACCTAAGATACGACCTTATCATATTCTATGATGGTACAAAGCCAAACTATAAAACTTTGTTAAGGCTTGCTTTGCACTATCCTTACTTCTATAAGGCCAGAATAATATTTAGGTCTTGGAGAGCTCAAAACTGGTAAATTCTGAGGTTTCTGATGAAGACCCAGAAAAGAGTACAAGAGTATTTTCAAACTGGACAAGAGTATTTTCAAACTGGAGGTTTTGTAATTAATTTCCTGGTTGCTTGCTTGCACATCCTTCTTTGTCTGTTACAACTCAACAGATGAACAGAGTTTGGTCTTTCCTTCGATCACACAGCTACCTAGAAAGCTACAAAGAGTGGCCAACCTGCATGTTTCCATAATCCTACAGACTACTGAAGTAGATCCCTTGCAGGCAGCTGATGTCCATACACATTTATGCTGCAAATTTACCATTGAAACTCTCCCTCAAGCACTTCTGCACAAAAAGAAAAAACCCTTTTTTGTGAGTTAAAGATGTTTCTACTAGGAACGTAGTAGTCAGGAGAAGCACTAAAAGGCATCTTCAGCGGACACAAAAAAATCTCCAATTTAAATGAATAAAAGAAAGGAAAATAATTTCAGATGTAAATTTTCTCAACAAGAACTGTCTCTACACACAGAGGCAACTATACACTATTTTGCTGACTCAGGTTTGGCCAATCTTGAACAAGGAGCTTGTCTTTACATATGTAAAGAATTACAGTGGAAATACAAAAATGTTTAGTTGTACCAGTGGAATTTTAGGATCCTTGAGCATTGAAATCCTATAGACGGTTTGTAGGATAGCCAAATTTGTAGACTAATATTGTTCCTATTTATTCATGTCACCAAGACATGGTCACATGGTCACACAGGGTCTTTTTCATTACCTGATACTAAAAATTGATACTAAATCAAAATAAAAAGTTGGAATTCAAACTCCCTCAAATCACTGCTTTTTGACATGCAGCTTCAGATTAAAATGTGCTAAAATAAGTCTTGTTTGTCGTTAAGTCTTCTCAGAGGACTGTCTTAACACCAGTCAGCCAACACCTTAAGGGTATAGCTCATCTTTGGCCATACTTTTGGACCTGTGTTTACATGAGCACAGGGATGGGGCCACATGTTATCACCATGTGTCAACATATATTTGCCTGCAGGTTTTAAAACAAAGTTATAAAATAGGCCCTTCATAAATCTACAGCAAAACCAATAAAATATAACAAATATTCTGAGAACTAGCTCATTCTTTCCTCTTGCCACAATTTACAAGGGTCTGTGCTGCTATCAGATAATATTCCCTGCAGGCACATTTTTCTCACTGGGTGCTCAGAAATTATGAGGTTCACTGGAATTATTCTCTCTTCTTTTCTGTTCTTTTGAATCCATTGAAATGATGACCCTAAATCTTGAACGTGGCAAGGAAGCCACAAACACCAAAACTGAGATGCCTTATCAACTTGATTTCTATTTTGCAAGGTCAGCCCCGAGCATTCCTTGATGCTGAGAGATCTCATGTTGCAGAATTAAGCCAAATGTGGAAATAGCCTGTGGTGAACTGAAATAACCATCCCAGAGTGAAGATCGGAAATCAACATGCTCAGATTTCAGCCTATGGAATGTGTCAGCTATCAGCATTCATGGTTTTGCCACTGGAGGGGTGGGGAATTTCACAGCTGCTTGAGCAACAGTCATTGGCCAATATATTCAAAATCAAATCATGGTTTTCCCAGCTAATAAAGCAAACCAGCATTAGTCACACCATCACAAACAATTATTGCCTCTTTTGGAATACATCCAAACGTTTCAAATAAAACAATTGTCTAGTTAATATTTTTTCTGCCTCTTGCACATCCCATGCTCCTGCCATTGGCTTCTGAGACAACGTGATCAAGATGGAGCAACACACACCATACGCTCACAGCTGCAACCTGTCTAAAGCAAGTTTTGAACCAGGGCCTACCACAGAGGTACCTAAAGCAGCAGTGATAGATATCTTCCTTATGGCTGTGGTTTAAAGCCCAGGTTTATGGCACTTCTCCCTTATGGCTGTGGTTTAAAGCACAGGTTTATGGCATTTGACCTCATCGGCCTTTGGCAAAGTCACAGGTACCAAGGACCTGTTTCTGTTTATGATGCCAGGCTGGAGTGGATGTTGCCTGCAAGGGCTACTTCATATACCTTCTGGTCTCTGAGGAGACGAGCACAGGCAGGGTAGAAATAGTAACTAATCAGCGTGGGGAATGCGCCATGCAATTTCACAGACCCATCATGGGGGAAGGGGTTTGCAAGGCTGTACGTGTGGTGCTGCTTGCCAATAGACACAGATTGTTTAACAGTCACCTCCAGGCAGTAAAACCGGTTGCCAGTTCAAGTGCCAGGTAATTTTATAGGATAATTATTAACCTTACTGAAGTTATTAAAGCCTAGCTACTGGGAGCCTTGTGAAGTGTGAATTATCTCTATCCGTCTGACCAGAAAGGATAGCTAATCCCCTCAAACATTTTATGCTGAGCTGAAGATTATCCCTCTCTTTAGATATTAGAAAAATCTTCAGAAAGGATCAAATTACATACAAATTTTACAGTTTTGAGAGAGCATTTACAAGATTTCTCTTCCACTTCTCCACCACCCACCCCTCCCTTCTTACTCACCCTCCTTTCCAACAATATGCTAGGAAAGCACATTTCCGTTTCAGCCCTCTCTGATATTGCCATCTTCTTAGTACACCACAAGTAGTGAAGTGGAGATGTGAATCTCATTATATCGTCCATGAAGAATGTTTCTAAAGATGATAGCAGACCTAACACCATGTGCTAAAGCAGTCAGCACAGCTTGCTCAAGGTCCCACAGTCTTCCCTCCTCCTTCCCACCCAAAGTAAAATTTGGTTTGCTGTGGATATAGACAGGGATTTTTTTTTCCTTCTTATCAGGCCACTGGTGATATGGTCACTTTTCTTTTCTTCCCACCACTTTCACCCAATACTCTCCCTAATGTTCAGCTTCCAGCATCTGTTCCAGGGCTAGACGCTGCTATCGAACATTACAAGGCCACAACCTCTGAAGGAAAGTGTGAGCAAGCAAGCTCTTCGGCATCTACCAAGGGCAACTTGCTTAAGGAAAGCATCACATAATCATAATAGTGTGAAGAAACGGAGGTTGACCAGAGGGGAAGAAACTAAGGAAAGCTGTAGCCCATTTTATGCAAAGTGTTGTCAGTTCCCTTGAAAAGGGAATGGATAGACTACCACTGCAGTGTGCCCTCTTGCATATGGTATTCCTCACCCTTGGTGTCTCAGCCCTACCTTAACACACAACCATGTGTTTTCACATCCTTTCTCCCTGGTGTCCATCACAGTCATCTGTGAGGAACATGCTGAACTTGACTATTTCTGCAGCAATTACAGAAGCATGGTCTCAGTAGCCCCAGAGATGACAAGGGTTTTGTTCCAAGCCCCAGCTGGTGCTGGTCCCACCCCTTAAGCTCCTGTCACGTACCTGCATCCTTACATACTGCTGTTAGCTTCACAGATGGAGAGATGGTTTCCTGATGTGAGTTACTGCCATTCCCAATCCACGACTAGCGAGTCTGCCATTAGGGAAAGCAATAAATTTCAAAAGTCTGTCCTTTGTTGATTTGTGACCCATCTCTCTGCTGCTTCCTCTCCTCCCTTCCACATGTCTCTTTTGAAATACCACATTTCTATTTGGCATGCTTTGAAGGGGTGTTCCCTTGATTATCTCACTCTTTCTTCTCCTATCCCCAGATCTTTGTAACTGTCTTTTTTTACCTCTGAGATAAAAAAATGTACCGGGTTGTTGTCTTCCTTTTCAGGGAAGTGTCACACATTAGTGCACATTACTGCTGTTGGATTCCTCTCTACCCACATTATTTCCCACATCCCTTACCCACATCCTTCAAGACCATGAAATATCTTCCTCAAGAACCACACAAAGGCAAAAATTTGCTTTTTCTATTGCACCAAAAGGGCTAAATCCATGTGACAGTAAGATTGCAGAAGAGGTAACCACCCAGATTCTCAGCACAGAAAAAACTCCTGTCTTACACAGACACAACTGGCTCCTGGCAATCCAGCAAAACTTTGAATCATTCTCCTAGTATCCCATGAGGTCTTTTTTGGGTTTATTTTGATTTGGACTTTTCTGAATGTGACACCAGATATAATATGGAGGGGTTTTTTCCCATTGGTACTCTATCTCATTTTGTCTAAGCTAGCTCTATTTCCATACTACTTCTGTGCTAGTAATAGGCACCTTAGTTATTCCAGAAACTAAGAGACAGGGACTCTAGTACAAATGTATTCACTTTTATGGAGCCTCTGGTATCTTCATTTTATTCCCTAAATTTATCTTATCTAAAGCTCCAAAACTGACTGTCTTTTCACCTTTTACAGTCTATTTTATAAAGAAAAAGAAGTAATTTGTTACTTTTCTTTTTTTTATAATGGTGTTCATGATGCAGTTTGCAAACTGAAAGAGTGCTTAGACAGCATCATTTAAAAGAGGCTTTTAAACTAATCTTTTACATTTATGGACTTAATTTATTGAACTTCTTCAGCTATCTAAAAATCTAATTTGAAAATTAAAATAAATTCATAAATTATTGGTATTTGTTCGGCTAGCAAGGAAAATAAACTATTTCAGTCTCTGTATATATAGGCTGTTAAGGAGTTTATGCACGTAGCTATAGATTATTTAATCACAGTCCACACAGGTCATTGCACATCCAAAGTAGAATTATTTATTTCGCAAAGCATAAGGCTGAGATATGGGAGTTCTTTCCCTTGCTTCCTTTCCCAGATATTTTTTTCATCTAGCACATGGCTTGAGTAAATAATTTCTTCTTTTTCTTTTTCTTTTTCTTTTCTTTTTTTTTCTTTTTTTTTATTTTTATTTTACCCATTTTGTCCATCTGGGATTTTTTCAGCTTATTCACTCAGTGGAGTGAGGTTGTGTGTTGTTCATACAGTGCTTAATGCACCATGGCTCTGAGCTCAGGTAAGCCTCTGACTAATTTCTATGTAAATATCACCCAAAGGAAGAATTTGAGCAATCAGATTTTGTCCTACAAAGATTTCATGGCTGGCTGGTGTGAGGTATGAGGCTGTCTTTAATCTTGGAGGACCAAAGCATGTGTTTGCATTGGTGAGAAAAAAACCAAAGTATAGCTGTATTGTGCTGGCTGAGAGGAAGGGGTAGGAGAGATCAGTCTAGACAGGAAAAACAGGTGAGAGCAATTGTTTTGTGGGTCTGTACCTCTAAGGTCATTCTTCCAACAGGCTGACACTCTGCTGTTAGACAAGGAGGCTCTTTTAACCTCAGAGGTGTCACCTGCAGTGAAAACATCTTTTTCAGTTATGTAGCAAAGTATCCTGAAAATATATTACATCAAATTAATAATGCCTGGCACTCAGTTTTTATATAGCCTGTTGTTGGAAGAGAGGATCTCCAGGGAAATTAATTTTATTTAATTTATATATTGCATTCCACAATTGACTTTTAGATGAATTTAAAATAAATTACAATAATTATTTCAGTGTGATATGCCAGTTAATGTTGGCACAATAGCAGCAAGTCCCTCATCAATAAATAAACCAAGTCTGGGTCTTTCAAGTAATTTTATTCCTTGTACAAATCTGTTCCAACACCCACACACTCTCTGATAACTATAAGGATTTTTCTAATATGGTAGCCTTCTTGAGGCTACGTGCATCCACAACTACATTCTACTTGTTATCATGTCAGTATTGTCCCTAATTTTAAAAATTATTCCCGAATGTAGCAGTCTCATCTCCTAAGACATTTAAGTAAGCAATCACATCACTCTATGAACCTTTATTTTGTGAGGCTAAAAAAAGATCACGCTTTTTAATTCAGGCTTTCTCACTGTTAGTGCAGTCCATTCTCTAGAAGCTCTTCTCCACTCTTCTCCATTTTGGTCTGGATCTCTCCTACTGAAAAATGAAGTCTCTAGGAGGGTTTGAAGGGCATCAGATGCAGTTTTCCTCATTCTAGAAGACTCTGCCCTGCTCACAGTACAACTGCACAGACACTTTCTGTATTGGAAGCTACTTTGGGCATCCCATTGAGAAATGGTACAAATAGGTAAGGATGAAGCCAACCAGGATCAGTGGAATAAGGGGTGGTTTGAGAACATGAAAAAATAAAATATAAACTTTTCGTGGACCTTTCTTTATTTAGAGAAGATTCTGATTGAAGGACTGTGTTCACATGGGGACATGGAAGTCCCAAGATCTGTGCTCTGTCAAACTGTTTGAGTCAACACAGCTTGACTGAGTAAGTAGGCACTTTCAGAGTATTTAGGATTTAGGTCTATTAATCATTCCATTCTATGCACATCTTGGCTTGTGAAGGTCTTATATTTTATTCTTACTAAGTCTTAAATGAGTATCTTAATATTCTTACATGCACTGTTGAGGAAGACTTATTTCACCAGAATAAAAACTTTCCCATATGTGTTTATTTCAAGGATTATTAATCCATTTTCGATTGTTTGGTTTCCTTGATTTTGTTTCCTGAGAAGTTAATCTGCTGTGGAATCCCTGCCATAGCTTTTTTCTTCCTCTCTTTTTTTCCTTTTTCTGTTCTTCATTTATTGCTAAAATCCAGGGTCAGGTTCATGAATTTTCAGCCAAAATGAATTTTAAAAAATCACTATTTACTTCCTCCTGTTTTTTGTATCTAAATATGGTAGTGTCTTTCTCCTATGAAAATGTGTGCCAAGAGACTGTTAATTTAACCTTGTGTCATTGTATCTTTCATGGAAATCCATGATGTGGAGAGTCTTTACCATCTGCTTCCATCAGGAGGGTTATCTCAGTGTCTAGACACTATAGTGATAGGCTTTTTAGGGTTGCTGATGGATAGACAGGGCTTTGGAGAGCTTGCATTTAATCCTCTTCAGACATGGATGGATATTTTCTGGCAGTCTGGGGTGAAGTTTAGGATTGTATTTCAAAAAAATTTGTCCTGGAGTGTAAATGGGACAACTTTGGTTAACAGCAAACTCTAACAGGTCAGGGGGATTAAATGTGGGATTAAATAATATATGAATCAGAGAGACCTCATTTAAATATATGATATGTTCATCTTATTTTGTTTTTAAAACAAACAAAAATTATTTAAGCAAAGTAAAAAAATTATTCATTCACATATAATAGTAGTAGCTTCCTTCAAGGAAAACTATTATAAAAACCAGAAGAAAATAGAAAGGAAGCATGTGCCTATATGCATATGAAACCTTTATCACTGATACTTTAAAATGCATAGATGAATCAAAAAAATTATTTTTAAATCTTGCTGCCTGTTAAAAACAAATAGTGCCATTTGTTTATTTTGGCACTATTCTGTTCTCAGAAAATTAGAATAGGGAAAACATGCATATTTGCCCCCTGTTTTGTTCTGGTTCTTGTGTGAGAGAACAGTGCATCAATGTTGGAGTCTCAAACAGAAGAAAGCAGCATCTGTTCTGAATACCTGCCTCAGTGGAAACTTTTAAAAATGCCAGACATTCCTGTGCTGTGAGGTGTATGTCCTCCAGCAGTGCTCCTGGTGTTCCTGCAGCCCCCAGCACCAGGAACATTCTCCCCTGTAAGGTGGTCAATGCCTCTGTGGTCAAGGGATTTAGAGCTGTTGAAAGAGTTTTACTTGACAGGAGGAGCTTGCTATTGAGATGCTGGTTCTGCATCTGCGCACTTCTCTGGCTGCTCTGAGAGAAGCTCTGGACAGCCTCCCCCACCTCAAGCTCATCACACACAAGCCTCCCTGGGCAGACCCACAACGCAGCTGATACTGAAGACAGCAGGAAATAAGACCTTGCTGCCCTTTCAGATTGAAGACATAGAAAAACAAGTGTAAAATCATGCATTTTATGAACTAATAATGAATATTTAATTAATATCAGTTATGAGATAGAATCAACTGAAAAATCAGAGGGGGTAGACTTGTGTACAGATTAGTCCCATACAGTATGGTTGGAGCTAGCAATAAAGTATCTCCAGTAGAATAAAGACAGCATTTATGCTCTATGTGAAAGTGTTGATAACATGCCCACAGGAACATTGTACACTGTATTCTTACAATTCACATTTATGAGACATAAAATTGGAAATGCAAAAAGTCCATGCAACCAACCATGAGAACAGAAGAGCTATCATGCAAGAAAGATTAAAAGACCTAGGCCAGCTAGCCTAGCTTAATACAAGCTTTAAAGAAATACAAGTGCTCAAGATAAATGCACAAAGCTGAAGGACAGCCACTGAAGTTATCAGACAATCCTGGCAGTAGAAAAAACAGGCAGATGGAGCCATGGATGTAACCACACTGGGAAGTAGAAAAAGGTTTCTAGTCAGCAGTGTCCAGAGATGCAGATCCCAGTACAGGGAAACAGTAGCAAGATTTTCAGGGTCTTCGAGACAGAACCAAATGTGTTTCTGAAGGGGACACAGAGTGTGGCTTCCTGCAAGTGCAGAGGACTGAGCTGAGCAACCTCACATGTCTCTTATTCTGTGCTCAAATCTGCTTTGAGCAGTTTGAGATTTCCAAGGAGCACAATGAAGCCAAGCACCCTTCTTACAGTGTAGTACATTTGTCCTTTCGCTCTGGAACTTAACTATCCACTTAAACAGACTTCGACAATTGTGTTTTTCCTCAATTCCCCAGTCCCAGAGTAGAGCTTTGTAGTTTTGGTATTTTATGAGTTTCTTGGGTGCAAACCTCGTGAAGTTTTACTCCCAGGAAAAAGTTCATTTCCTCAGCACAGAGTTTGAGAAACATATCTCTGAACCGTGTTTTTCAAGGACAGGTGGTATTTAGCTGTCCTATCTCCCATATGGAGGATGTGAATCCTTCTCTCTCTCTCAGCCAATGATGTAGACAATTGTTATCATTGAATTCTAAGCATGTCTGGCATTCTTGTACTGAGCATGAAGAAGAAAACATCTAAGGTCTGTACCTAAGCACATATAACCAAATCCTTCTGAACAATAGAGTCATTTTAATAAATCATACCAAACCTTCTAATATTAAAATCAAAAAGTCCTAATTAACAATCGAGCAACAACAATATAGCTTTGCCCTTTCTTTTCTCACTCATTTAGGGATTTGTCTCATGAAGCTTTCTAACCTTTCTGTAAGACTGATTCACCTGAGAAAGGCAATTCTGCACAGTACTGGAAAAGAAATTTAAAATCCTTTAAAAAACTTTGGAGGCAAGTCCTTCATATCAAGACATAGCAAGACACATTTGCAGCATCACAGAAAGTTGCTGCTAGAGTGAGCAGCCCTGGGATGGGCCAAGCTATTCCTTTACCTTTATCTGGGATTTAGAAGTCAGAATAATGGAGAGAACAGGGCTTTGTACTTGTGTTTTGCAGCCAGCAAAAAGAATGCACTCTTTCTGATCTGGGATGCTGCACGCCTATCAATGTCTGGTTTTTGTAACTGCTACATTTTGTTGTTACCTAACAGAGATTAGCAGGCAAGCTAGAAAAAAAAATCATGCCTATTTATCTAAGAGGTTGTTATTTGACAAGTGGAAAACAAAGAATTGGATAAAAGTGAGAAAACTGTGCTGTGGAGAAAAATACTTCGCTGCAGCTCAGAAAAATCACCCAAACAGGTGGTCCACAACATAATCAGAAATAAAAGAAAGCAGGTATGAGTACAGGTATCCATCATATATGATCAGTAAAACAAGAGTTTATATTCCTGCTCCTGTGTGGGTTATAGCTCAGACATAAAAGCTCCAACTGCAAAAAGTGTAGGAATCTGTTTAAAACCTAACCACTCTTAATCCACAGACATCATAACTCCTCTCATTGCAGTTTATCAGCTATTCAAATAGAAAGAGATTAATCATCAGCGGTCTTACAAATCCTATCCACTGTAAATATTCCATAGTGTTTTAATATAGTGAAGAGCCAGTGCTCCTCAAAACACCAAGGTGCTATGATTTACTGGCTGGGATTGATGATGTTTCTCGTAGTACAGATGGCTGAAGTTTTGGTTTGGGTAATTTCTCAATAGGATGGAATAAATCCCGAGCTTCTACATCAGGACATGAGAGTCCTTCTCATAGAGGAAGATGACAGCATGCTCCCCAATGCAGGCATGTTTTTGGGTGTATGCCTGTTGTATTTGTGACCATACACACAGCTCTTTAAATGCTTTCAGACTACATTCTCCTCAGTAAAGCTTGCGGTTATCAGTTTAAAACAACCAACATAACCACAGTTCTCATTGAAATGGGAAGCATAGACTACCAGTTAGCTGGTGAAAAGGAAAAAGGGTTGGATCCAGCCACTGCTTGACAGGTCTTGCTACAGACTAAATTCTGATCAGTTCAGTCTGGAAGCAGTAGGATGAGAGAAGAAAGCACATAGTCTTACTTCTCTGTCAGATCAGCATATAGTCCAGGAGCACATGTGCATTTCTTTGTAGTAACAGATAACAGAAGGGTGAGAAAAAGGGCATGAGTGGAACCAAGAGCTATTGCAAATTTTAATTGTCACCTGTGTGGAAGAGAGGTCCAACCTTTAGGCAGTGGATGGCAGGTGAGGACACTTTCCCAAACTGTTTGGAATTTTGTACACACTTCCACAGCTTAGAGTGCCTACAGTCCTGAGATAGTGTTGTGATTGCACCCTGAGATAGTGTTGTGATTGCACCCCAGCCAGCAGCCAAGCCTCACACAGCCACTCACTCACTCCCCCACCAGTGGGATTGAGGAAGGGAATTGAAAGGGTAAAATCTGGAAAATTCGTGGGTTGAGATACAGGCAGTTTACAGGGAAGACAAAAGCCACGCACACAAGAAAAGCAAAACTGAAGAATTAATTCACTGCTTCCCATGGGCCGGCAGGTGTTCAGCCATCCCCAGGAGAGCAGGGCCACATTATGTGTCAATGTGACAAATGCCATCACTCCAAACATCCTCTCCTTCCTCTTTCTTTCCCTCCCACTTTATCTACTGAGCATGGTGTCACATGGTCTGGAATATCCCTTTGGTCAGTTTGGGTCTCCTGTTTTGGCTGTGTCTCCTCCCAACCTCCCAAGCACCCCCAGCCTCCTCAATATTGTGGCAGTAGGAAAAGCAGAAAAGGCCTTGGCACTGTGCAAACTCTGCTCAGCAATAACAAAAACATCTCTGTGTATTATCAACACTTTGTTCAGCACAAATCTCAAGTAGCACCATACCAGCCACTGTGAAGAAAGTTAACTCTACCCCTGCCAAAACCAGCACAGATGGTTACTGACAAAAATGTTGTCTACATGAACTCCTGAGCTTGACTTTGTTGAGTAAGAGCTCTATTGTAAAACTGTCTGCCACAGGTCACAACCACTGTAGAGTATTTTGTCTGGGTAACACAGGCCACGTTTCTAAGTTGCCAGTAACATTGAGTATATTTGACTAAGATACTAGGTGTCATAAAAGGCTTCCTGGCCTCTGGTTGCATTGTTCCATAAAACTAGCTCACTTTTGCCTTCTCTTTTATGATTTCTTTTATTATTATCATTATTGAACAAATTTCTGTTGTACTTTATATCATGTTATGTACATTATTATCCTAGACTAAATTTTTATTTCACTGCTTGGTTCTTTGGGTGGCAAATTGGACTCAACCCCAACTTTTCTAGACACAATAGGGACTATATAGATAAATATTTTCTTTCCTGTTAAATACTTATGTACTCACTTAAAGAGTTGAGTACATTTTGCTCTAAAGATATCATTCATTGACAGCAGAGAATATGCAGTACTAACAAAGGCAAAATCATCCATCTTTTTTCTGACCTCAGCCTGCTACAGACCTTCACTACTGTGGGGATTTTTTCTTACAAATGTACTTATTTTACAGCTGGAATACAGTGTTTATCTCCATAGTGGAAAATGGAGAAGGCTCAGAGTAGACTCTTTCTCTTGGAAAAAAACTTTCTCTGACATTCATTGATGTAGAAAAGCTCACAAAGCTGAGAGGACTCACAAACAGCACCTTCCTGTTACCTCTGTTCATGAGACAGGAATTCTCATGTGCTGACAGTTAAATGAGTGAGAAGTCTCGCTGAAACGCACTGAGAAATTTTCTCCTTGCTGGAGAGCGACAGTGTGCTGTGAAAAGCTGTTTGAAAGTGAACAAGTCTCAACTGAAATAAGTGAGAGCTGACAGGTTTGGTCCTGCACATTACATTCTTTTGTAAACAAGGGAGATGCTTTCTGTGAAGATTTTCCATGGTCCATTAGAAAATTAATCTTTTGCCTTGAACGTACACTATAAACAGAGACCGCTTAATTGTACGGTGGATGAGATTTATAAGGAAAGCTACACTTCTAAAGCTAGGCAGAAGGAAAAAGTCCTCATACATTTAAGGTATTACATTTCAGATTATGGACAGACAAGAAGATAAATTTCACTCAGTGTTGCTAACAACAGAAAACTACAGTCTGCAGGACTTCAGGGTTCTCCTCCATAGAGTTTAAACTATGAATTGAAGGGAAACATTCAACCTAGTATTTCGCAAACCCACCTCTATATTCCACTTTTCATCATCCATAACAATTCATGGCTCGCACATAGAGAGGAAAGAATTGCTGAGGAGGAGAAAGGGATACAGTTGCAGAATTAATAAGCTGAAGTTGCAGAGGGAAATTTTGGTTAGAATTTAAGGAAAATCATACTTCAAACCTCAGTTTCTGTGTTGCAGAAGGCAATTTTCTATCACAAGACTGAAAAATCAATCTTTCAGATTTCAAACCAAACAAATCTTAGGCATTTTTGCTGTGTATTATAGACAGTTTCTTTTTAATACAGGGGGAAAATAGAAGGTAACATTTAAAAATAACATCCGTAACTCGAACATGTATAATTTTCTTCTTTTAAAAATATAAACAAACATATACATGTAGGGAACATACCAGCTGATACATTATCTTTTACATCTATTTAATGCTCTCTTAAGGCCTGATGCTGATGCCTTTAATCAGAATGAGTCAACTCTACCATTGCCTAAAACAGACTTTCAAAAGGAGTAAAGAACTGCTTGAGTACTCCTTAGGGGAGTCAGCATCTGGACCTGGAAGACACTTCCATTTTAAGTATATTTCTGAAAACAGACCAATGTTTAGGCATTGCCACTTTTGATTGTTAGATTGCTGTGACAAACTTGCCAGCTGGCCCACATGTACAAAAACCAGAATGACAAATGTTTGCATCCAGCACAGAATGGTTACAGAGTAAGTTTTATATGCTTGTATGGGCACACACAGACACAATTCGGCTTTTTGAAGTAGAACCAAACTGAACAAAAGAGGAGACCAGAGGGTTTTACCATTGGGCTGAAGCAGAGGCTTGGTAACATGACTGTGCTTGGTGCTCTCTACTACATGGTGCATCCTAACTGGAATAATGTCAGTCTGACTCCTTTGGGGGTGAGAAACGTCCAGCTGCTCTCCTGGTAAGTGTGTCACTGGAGAGGGAGCTCACAAGCAAATGTGAGAGGGACTCAGCAGCACCCAGCCTTTTGAGAGATTGGGTAGTGAATGGAAATTATGAAGCAAAAGCTGCACCAAGTGAAATAATTTCTTTGTTGACCTGTTTCAGATATTTGCTCTGCAAGTTGTCTTCATCTGCTGATGCCCCCCTCCCCAAAATCAAAAACACAGCAAATCATAGTGATGGAAGACAGAATACAGTGAATGGTCCTCTCAGCTCCTCCAGACCCCCACGTCTCTGACAATAAACAGAGTTGTGTCTGTTAGGATATATCAAATAGTTGCACTTCAGCTCCTTCACCTTTTCACCCACACAACAACTGGAAACGTAGACTCTGAGAGAACCAGAAACTTAGACAGGAAGGAAGATGATCTGTTCTACTTCTGACAAAGCCAAAGAACACCAGGAGCCAAGAACACCCAAGAAGACTCAAAGACTTATTTTAGGGACTTGAAACAAATTAAATGTTATTTTAAGACGTATATCATGAGTATCAATCAGATTTGTGTTTGGGGAAAAAACTGTAGTGGATTGCTCTTCTGACTAATTCCACAGAAGAAAATGAGTGCTAGAAGTGAAGAGCTCTGACTCAGGAGATGTTTACCAAACTTGCTAGAAAACCTTGCTTCTATGTCTTATTTCTATGTCTATTTCTATGTCTATGTCCTGGTTTCATATCTGAGAGTCACATCACCACAAGATCAGACTTGTTCAGGCTGGAAGAGACTTTGGGTGTATCTAACCCAACCTTCTACCCAAATTGAAGTCAGGTGTAGGACTAGACCAGGCTGCTCAGGTCATTGGGTGTATTCCCAAAACAATGTGATGTTTTTAACAATCGGATTTAATATGAGCATGTCATTAACTTTATGACAGACTTATTTTCTGAAGGTGGGATGTTACATGTCAATACAGCCATAGAAAAATTGACCAATTCTGACAGAATATGGGGACAAAATCTTTAAAGAGATGAAACCAAATTCAGATCTAAACTACTACTTGTTTGAATTAGTTTTTTTACAAGGAAACATTATTTAAAAAATAATTTTCTGTTGGGTCCTCAGAGATAAATACATACACAGAAACTCTCCAAATATTAGACACTTTCATGGCCACTTCCACCACCTACACACCCAACACCCTCACCAATGCACATAGTGGGAGCTGCTTGCTAAATGTTTTTTATGCTGCTTTTACAAGGAAAAGTACATCAATATTCTCTGCAACATCTTTTGAATACAGACATGATCTAGGTAGGAGTACAGCAGATGGAAAATCATCATAGATGTAGAAAAGAAGTGTTGTAAAGCAGATGGTGATCAGTTGTTCAAGTCAACTGAAATGAAGCACAATTTTCTTTGTAAGAACAGTACTACCAAAAAATTCCAGTCATGAGAGCAGGGAGGGCAGAACCACACATGAACTCTGCAACTAGAGTAGGCTCAGTAGGGCCTTTTAAGAACAAAGTAACATCTGCTGGATTTGAAGGGTCTACCTTGGGTTAATTTTTGCTTTAAGGAAGGAGTTAGGTGAAGTATGCTTTCTATCTATATTCTGATCTTATTATATTCACTCTGGTCTCATGGATCCAGCTTTTCTTTGTCACCTTGATGTATAAGCTCCCAGGCTTTTAATGTCACATGTGAATCTAGAGTTCAGGATTAATTACATAAACAAAGAAACAATTGAAAAAAACCACCACCCCCCCACTCCCTCCAAAAAACCCCAAAACAAAACAAAAAAACCACAAACAACCCAACAACAACAAAACCAAGAACTAGCTGATGGAGATAAAAAATAGAAGCATCATGGAAATGGCACAAGGACAAAAAGGAGAACAATAAGTAAGCAAGGGAAAGATCTGAAGGACAACAGAGAGATGAATGCCTAGAGTTTTAAGGTCATTCTAGAATTTGTTGGCAGAAGAGGTAGACAGTGCTGTGGACTGCTTCCCAAGACATAAGGCTTGATTTCTCTTGTCAGCAGGCTCACAACTTCATGGAAGAGCAGTGGATGGGACAGAACCCAAGAGGGACAGCAGCCTCAAGCTGGGAAGGGCTTTAATTAGTAAAGACTTTGCACCTTTGGGTAATAAGTATTATTCACCCCCATTACAGGTGGGGAACTGAGAAACAGAACTGTAGACTCCTGGGTGTCAGGACCAGCTCCTACCCACTTTGAAGCCCAGTAGCAAAGTGTTTCTTCATTAACTATGAAATTGTACATTAGCTCTTTGTCAGAAGGACACATGAAAGAGAATTCTGGTTCTGCCACAGCTCTTACCCCACAAAACCCTGTTCTTTATCTCCAGTGTCAAGGGGGTGTTCAAGCTGGCACAACAGAACCTGATCTGCAAGTTAGAGCAGACTCTGCTAAAGGAACTGTAACTACTACAGACCTGCACTTATATCTCAGTACTTGCATTAAACAGGGGGAATGGTTGGCAGTTGAATTGCCTGGCTCCAGCAAAACTTTGAGGGGAAGAGCTAAATAGCTGTATAAGAATATCATTTGCATAGCTGTAAAAGAATTCAGACAGTTGAGTGATTGAAGGAAAAATGAAAATAAATATATTCACCATGAAACAAGGCAATTTGAATCCAGAGTACTTTTTATAACCATTTACAGAATATTTAATGGGTATTAAATTGTAGCTTCCCTAACATAAGCATAGCTCTTCAATTCTATCATGGTGTCTAACCACAGAAAAAAGGAAAAACATGAGTGTCCTCATAAAGTTGAAGCCTGTGGGTTTGGATTAAGAAAGTGTCTTTTTTTTTTTTT
>VWZP01001128.1:545894-636456 GCA_013396995.1 Dicaeum eximium
TTTTTTTAAGATCAAAAGTTCAGTCTGGTTTCTTTTGCAGATTCCCATGCCTCTGCACTGCCAGGCTTTGACTGAAAGGGACAGCAGAAGTATCAAAATATCTCATGTATTCCTGTAATATTTCTGGCCCAATCAAACCCAGAATACTACAGATTTCCTCCCCACTGGCTTACTGAGATTTGTTCTTCCAGGATGGTTATTTAAGAGGTGTGACTGCCATATCCAGCCCTGCAGTGTTTACTTCCTCTGTCACTCCTCTTTCCCAGAGATTGCTGTCATTTTCCCAGGGGCATGTATGCTCAGGGTAGGGCAGTGCTTCATCAGCCTCCTTGAACCACACACAAGGCAGCTATTTTATTGCAGTGACGGGGAAAAGGTTTCATTTCACTTCTTTTTGTGCAGCCACATATTATACCTCCCCTAATGTGGGGAAGAGCTGCAGACATGGATCAAAGCTGCTAATAGAATCATGGAATAAACAAGGCTTAATAGGCTAACTACTTCAAATGTGATTAAAGTTACAAGAAACCAATCCTTCTCCTTAACCAGGCCTGGCAGTTCCAGGTTAAAAACTGATTTTGTGAGGTTAGATGGTCTTCTTCCACATTAGTCTTGTTTCTGTGTTTTTCCCCTGTTCCCACAAGCTGCAATTTGCACATTTCCCGGCAGAGCCCTGCCAAGCCATCAAACAGACAAGCTGGCAACTTTAGGGACTGAGCAGCAGTTTCAAGCAGAAGAGAAGGAGCCAGTCAAATGCTCAGCTCCCTTCCCCCTCCAAGTAAGCCTCTGCTACTGTTCTGTAGGTCCCTGTATTTTTATTCACCTTTCATAACCAATAATTTATCAAGTCTACCTCTCTCTATCACTTGCAGGCATGTATATTTTATTGATTTAAAACACAGAAGACAATAAACTTAGACTGTTCCCTTGCAGTAGATATTTCATGTAATCACAACTTTCTGCATCTTCATCTTTGAAGATATTTCACATATTAAAAATATGACAAAAAGGTTGTTTTTTCATGTTGGTTTAGAGTTATTTTGACCCAGGATCAGCTAAATGTAAGAAAAATTAACTACCATAGCAACAGATCACATAGATATTCATATTGTGTCATACCTGTAAAATATTCTGTGTGACTGTTATGTATTCATAATCTGCCAGCAGTAAGTTCAAGACAGGAACAGACTTGCAACTGATGCCACCTGGAATATGATGAGATTAAACTGCTAAACAGAAAAAAAGGTAGTATTTAGGAGACATGATGCAGCACCTGATGGATATTTAAAGCATCAATCATTCTCTGTATCTGTGAGGCTAAAACCATTTGCAAGGCCTGTAGAACCTGGCAAGGACAGCTTTCCTAAAAGGAAGAGTTAATAATCAGAGATCTGTGTAATCAAGAACACCACAGAGAAGGTGCAGAGGGATTGAGCCTGTCACAGCACCAGAGCGAGGAGACTCAAATGGAATTAGCAGGTGGTGGGTTTAAAACAACAAAAAAAAAAGGAAGTACCTTTTTTTAACCCATTACACTATGGAAAATCATTACCAGAGGATGTTGCTGTTGCCAAAGGCTTGTAGAGCTCCAAGAAGTGATTAGACAAGATAACAGTAGAAAAGTTAACAAAAGGCTTTGGAGCACAGCGGCATGGTTGCGGTTGCGGGACATCCCTGAGCCATAGCAGGCAGGGAGAACAGAAATCCATGGCTATCCCTTGCCTGTTCTTGTATCCTTCCTGACACATCTGTCCCCAGCTGCCTCCCGAGGCAGGACACGGCTCTGAGGGGCCCTGCGGCCTAGGCCAGCCAGCCCTCCTCACACACCGCCATGGAGCGGCAGCCGCAGCGCCACGTCTAGCCAGCAAAACACTTCCACCTGCCTGCTCTCTTTTCCAGGAGAGTCCAGGGAAAGCTGCTCAGGAAGCAGGTGCCACCCAGATGGCTCAGCCACTCTCACTCACACCCAGCACGGAGATAGAGGGTGGTGGCTGCTGGCAGTGCACACACACAGCTCTCCCAGCTCCCTCCCGTCAGGCTGCCAGGCTCCTGTCCCTGGAAAGGGAACACCTCGAAGGGTTTGCTCAAGGCAGGGTTGGGAGAAGCGTTTAATGCGTGTGGGAAGAGAGAGACACTTTGGCCAGACCACTTTGAGCACTTTTAGAGTGAGAAAGCACAGGGGACAGGTGTCCCTAGAGCCTAGACTTAGCTACAGTGGACACTGCAGCATTTTCAGCCTCATCATCCACTGAAAGATATCTTAAAACCAAAATATAGACCTAAAATCTTTGGCATCTTTCTACTCTCTCAGTAAATCCACTGAAGGTAATGGGAGCTCTGTTGTCACCTGACAGGGCATAGGATCAGACAAAAAATGAAAGGCTGGTGGTAAAGGTTTCTTCTCTATTTATCATATGTTTTCCTCCTTGTGTTTCAGGGCAGAATTACATGGAAAATATGTATTAATCTGCTGTATTAATTGAAATAAAATCTCTAGTCCAGCTCCCAAATGTAGCCACGTGATCTCCTTATTCAGCATAGAATCTATGATTCTGAGATCTTTGAAAGGCAGAAGCCAGAAATAACCTGTAAGGCATAAGGTACATTGGAATATATATAATTTTGTAAGATGGTGTTAATATTCAAGGAACCTAAGCAGCACAAGTTCATCATCAAGTATTCCAAAACCTGATCGATGTTCATTTATGAATGCATGTATAATGTATATATCTCAGTCACAAGTTCATGGGTTACATGCCTGTAAAGAAATCTGTGAAAACTTAAACAAGAAGCTGTCATCTCATCACCCTGAAAAGCTGAGACAGCAGAGAAAGGTACTTTGCTAATGGTGCTCTGGTTCTATTTTTGCTTTGTACTTAATGATTTTCCTTCTACCTTTTAGTTAATTCAGCTGCTTTGCAATTTAAAAATAAGTACAACACAGCAGAATAAAATACTTTGTGTTTCTAGTGATCCTTTGAGAAAAATGGATCAGAACCTTCCTTACAGCCTCCCTCCAGACACTATTGCCTTTTTAAAAAGTCACAGTTGCTTCTTCTTGTCTGCTCTGGTTTCACAAGATCAAGTATCTTTATTTGGGCAGCAGAAATTAAGCAATTGTGAATAACTTAATGATGGACAACATACATTTTGGACACATACACATAACTGATTTTCAGCAAACAGCACACTATCTCCTCCAGATAAAAAAGTAATGATGAAAAAGACACGCACATCCCTTTTTCTTGAGAAGAAAACGCTTCTCTTCCTAAAGCATTAAACGTGTCAGCTGTTTAAAATACAGCCAGATGTATAAATCACTGAACAATGGAAGGGCTCTTAAAGAACCTGAAATGCATCAACATTTGCTGCCAAGGATATGGATTTTTTCAAAACTCTTCTAACAACGGTTTTGTTTTTTTTTTTTTTTCCTCTCCATTTTCCCTTTTTCTTCTCAATATCAGATGAATAATGTTCCTGATTCCTGTCCCTGCAGAGGGCAACAAAGAGCTTCACTGCTGGTCAAATGGTTTGTTTGTCACCCTAATGAATTACTATAGCCAACTATACCATCCCCTGGCTACCAGGTGCTGGTGAGACCTCAAGAGCCACCCTGAAGCTCTGAGCTGATCCATCACCCTTGGAACATGCTGCTGCTCCCAGCCGTGGGTGCACTTCCCCAGCCAACTGTCCTGGTGGCCAGGCTGCACATCAAAGCCTTCGTTATGCTGCCTTATTGGCCCAGGTGTCTCCCAGCAAAATGTATAAACCCTGTAGCAAAGGAAAGCAGGCAAGAAAGATAGATCTGTACTCATTCAAAACATCATACAATGTTTTGAAGGTAGCTTGTTGTTATTTTTTCACCCTTCTCTAAGGCAGTTGTCAGAATACCAGGCTTTTAGGAATCTTGAATCAATAAACCATTTGCTTTGGAGGAATAGAAACATTGGCTTAGCAAAAGCACAAAATAATACATAAAATAAAGACAGATGTAGAAACCACTTTTAGGTTCTACACTCTCCTTGTTTTGCAGGAGGTGTTATTAGAAAGCCTGAAATATTTAAGTATGTGGTAGTTCAAGCTGCATTCTGCCACATCTAGAATATTTATTCTTACCCATATTTCTTCTCCCTTATCTATAGGGCTGACTACCAGTTCCTGTAGATGTCTGTGTGTGTATTTGTGTGCAAGCATGTCAGAGCAGGGGAGAGCAGCCTTCACTCTGCCAGTGTGGCAGCTTCCAGCGTGCCATATGCATTATGGCTTGCAGCACAGACTGTGCCCACAGGCTGACAGGTTCTGTCCTGTATCTCTTCATTATAATGAGCCCCTGACAGCACCGAGAAACACTCAGGCAGCAGGGGCAGCCGCAGGAGTCCACATCCCAGCTGCATAAATCAGGGCTATCACTCATCAGGTAAGAGCTTAGACTGGCAACTTGGGGACATGTTGAGGAAAATACAGCGGAGCCCTAAACAGCAAGCAAAGAAAAACCTGACAGCACTGGCTGGGCTGTGCGAGCTGTGCTCCCTGGATCTTTCAGCTGGATGCAGGTATGAAAGTGTGCATGGATCCCAACCAATATACACCTCTGCATTACCCAAATACCTCCCAGCTGCAGAGCCTTGTTATTCAACAGCAAGCCACAGCCCCCATGACAAATAACACTCTATCACATCTGAGGCCTTGCTCAGATGTTGGAGCTGAGATGGTCTAAGCCTAAGCACAAGAAAATAGGGAGGGTGGAACAGCATCTACCAAAAGAAAAACTCAAATAATTGGGTGGGGAAAACCAGGAAGGCTTTTGGCCACATCAGACTTTTTCCAGGTCTGAAACTGTCTGGGGGAGCTCTTCCCACATTTCCACAGGAAGAAAGGGTTTTATTCCAGCAGACTTAGTATGCTGTGAATTCAGCTACTCCCTCAAGTGACTCAGACTTTCACGTGTCATACAACCTACATGTTTTCAAGTTCAGGGTCTAAAACCTGTTTAGAAACTTCAGGGGCTGGGAAAAAAAAATCCTGGAAATACATACAGAAAAGGTTAATGTTGGAAGGGCTTTTTTTTTCCTTGAGTCTGGTAGGGAAAAGTTGGAGGAGAAAATACAGGGAGTCTTTCATGTGAAATATTCTGTCTCAGAATGAACAGTGAAAGAATGTTTAAAGTAATGTTTACAATGATACTGGAATTTTTCCCTAAATGGATATTTTTTCTGAACATCTCCTTCCATCCCCTCACCCTCCATAATTTCCAAAGAAAATATTTGCTTTTCAAACTTGCAACATTTCCAAAATTTTTACATCTGTAGTGAGGTTAGGGCTGGGGATAGGATGGGGGCAAAGATCTGGGCCAGTAAGGTAGGATAAAATATGGCAGGCATGTTGTAAAGCAGTTTATAAAATAGAAACTTGAGTCTAAGTTTCTGGCTGTTACAGACATGAGAACCCGACTAGATTTGAGGAATGATTTATTCCTGGAAACTCTGTGAGATTGACAGCCTGTGCAAGTGTGGATGACCTGACTAATTCTGAAGTTCACAAGCATCTTTCTGTAACTAACAGTCTAATGGCTCCTTACCATTCAGAGAAAAGGGATAAAATATGCCATAGTTTTAAAATTAGGCCAGAGTGTGTCAAAAGGTTGCTGGACTCCGACAAGGAGCAGAGGAGGCAGTGTCTGGCTTCAGGCAGACAGAAATCCTCTCTTGAGAAAGGATACCCATCCTTATCTTTGCTTCTGGAATCGAGCTTTCCTTATCTGTATTACAGAGCTACCAGCTCACTGGGTTTCTCTTTGAATGCTGTGAGTTTTTGTTTCGTGAAGCCACCACCAGTCTTGTTTTCTCTTTTCAAGATTTAATCATTACTTTGTATCACAGGGATGTATCAACAGGTAGGAAATAAACTCAGGTGTGTAGGGAAACAACATCTTCAGCATTTTGTACAATCACTATTATTCAAAACCAAGGTACCTATATACATTTATTTTATATGTTAATACTTTCTAAATTACCAGGTATTTTGAACTAGCTAAATCAGCAGACATTTTCATTCTTAAAGAAATGAAGTTTCATTTCCATAAAGACAAATATTTTAAATTTGCCTGAATTTGTGGGTTTTCCTTTCCTCTAAGGAAAAAGAAAGCCCTCTGACGTTTCTCTTTTCCTTTAAAAGAGATGTAGATGTTCTGCTTTTCTTACAGCCATATTTGCATAACTCAAGTTGACCTGTGATAGCTGCCTGTGTTCTCACAGTAAATATAATGTCTCAAAGCAACAGAGAGCTCTTTAGCCCAGGATATGATCCCACATCCAGCTTCTTTCAGCCACAGATCCAAATTTGTTAGGTGCCTATTTGCCCTCCGTAAATAACGAGAAGGCTAATTACAGTTCGCTACCAGGTGTGATTCAGAAAAGCCTTTCCTAACATAACTCCCTCTGAGGACCCAGCTGACTTCAAGAAAGTGTTTTTGGAAACTCAATTAGGAGCATGTCTCATGTTTTAATAGTGAGGTCAGACCTTGGAAAAAATTGTATTCATGAGATTTTACACAAAGTCTACATAATTTTATATCGTGTAATAATTGTGTTGCTTCTTAGATTCGTCTAGAGGATAACCACAAGTTGAAGGCAGGAAGGAAAGCTGGCACAGAATAAATATACTGAGGGTAGGAATTAGCCAGAAGCAGTGCTTATTGCAGAGACATTTATCTGTAGCTTCCTCACACATTTCTTCCTCCAGAGGCAAAATTATACAATGCTCCTCCTTACAGTGCTGCACAGTTTGCTTGTCACTTTGCACCATGCATTTTTCATTAATATCAACTTCTTATACCTCTTCATACCTACAGGTCTATGGCTCCAGAGTACTTAGAAAGATTTGACAATAGTAAGTTGAATGCTGTTAACCTCCATGCAGCCCCAGAAATTTGCTCTGGGAAGCCCCATGTTGGCACTGAGCTGAGCAGCATCTCAGTTACACCCACAGGTAACTCAGGGTAAAGGCTAAGAATAACTCCTTGGTGCACACAAACAATTTTACAATTGGCACACAATTACAATACTCACAATTTTCACCATTATTTGCTTAGGTACTGGAATAATGTTGTGAATTATCTGCTCAAAATAGCTATGCAAACTCATCTCAGCCTTCACCAGTTCTCCTCTGTTTTCCATTACAGCTCAGGAAATAGCTGGGAGAGGAAACTTCGTTTCAAATATTTGTACTAATACAAAGCTAATTTCTCAGTGAAGGTTTATACAAATCTTTCATGATTATTTCACACAAATCCATGCAGGTTCAAGTTCTCCAAAAAATCCACAGAATAAAATACTTCCTACCTCATTCACCCTCAACAAATTTGACCTGACTGCAGACATTATCAATTCCAACAGAGAATTTAATCTCTGAGTTTATAATTCACAGTTCTCAGTGGGAATAGTTACATAAATCACACTTGTTTGCTTTCATTTCTTATTGCACAATATAGAAGTGTGACCATAGCAGAGTGAAATTTTCATGTTACACCCAGATATGGACTTCAAAATTTCTTCTCTGTTGGCTTATTACTTTTGCCACCAAAAGAAGGAAGGACACAATATTATATAATTAAAAAACACAATGTACATATTTAACTGAAAAAAAAAAAACCCAACAAACCAAAATGTTTTAAAATTGGAATATCCTAAATGTAACAACAGAAAAGGTATACAACAAATACCCTGTGTCTTTAAACTATGCTGACTGGATGCTTGAAAATATGCACCAAGGGTGAGACTTATTGGTTATTCAGAGTAACTACATCAGTGGAAGAAGGGAGGTACAACTGAGTCCAGGGAAACATGCACATATCTCTGTACCTCTAAGGAGCTTGGCAGGAGGTTACAGTTTCAGATCCATCCAAATATCCTTTTGTCAAACACAACTTATGTGTTTCTACCTAATTCATAGGGTTCTTGAACTCCCAACCAAACCAACTTTTGAACTCTAAACCAAACCAACCTCACAAACACACTCCTGCTCTTCAAGAAACAGCTCTGAAATATTACAGGAGCCATCAGGAATGTCATCCTGATGGGTTTTAGTCAAGATTCATTTTGGCAAAAGATTTCTAGCCGCATGCTGCAGGTTTAAATTTCCCTGGATATCTGCCCTGGTCTCCTTGGAGCTGTGCCTAAATGTTTAACTACAACCAGGTACAGAGGAGAATGAATTTGCTTTTTCTGGCCCAGAAGGCTCTCACTGGGGAGGGGAGGAGCAGGGAGCTGGTGAGCCCCAGGGGTAGTCTCAGAAGCTGAGTCCTTTCCACGGCTAGCCTTGCCAGCCTCAGGCGCTGAAATATTTTTGGGATGTGGGTTTAGTTTTCCTGTTCGTTCATAGGGGAGGGCTAAGAGGCACAGCTGTTTCATTGGCCTGCTGGTCTGTTCCCGTCCTTCACACTGCCTGGCACTGTGTGCATCCGTTTAAACCATGGAAAGAGCAAGTATATCATTAGGCTTGAGTCAGGAGCTGCAGTTTATTGACAGTTTACATCGGTACCAATTACTAGGCTGGGAAAAGCAGTGGAAAATCAGGCCTTTCCTTGAAATACTCAGGTGGTATGGGTAGTGCTCACAAAATGTTCTGAAACTGCTTCTGTCTGTCTGCCGGCTTGCAGAAAGATGCACAAGCTCACTCCATCATTTCAGTATGTCAGTGAACTTTGCATAGCATCAACTGGACTTCATGGATCCGTATTTATTTTCATAATGCTGGGTGAAAACCAGGGAAAATACATGTTTCCTCAGAGGAAGCACATGCATCTGAGTTGCAAAACCAGCCTATTTTTCTTGGGGTGGAAAAAAAAAGATAAAAAAAAGAAAAAATCTTAGGAAGTGGTTAACATAAATAAAGTGAAAATAATTTGAGAATGAAATATTGAGGGATACTGTAGTCATCAGTAAAACTAACAGCTTTAAGTCTTGGACTTGAGCCCCTCCTCAGCACAGACCCTCATCCTGACAGGCCATGCTGCTGTTCTTCTCAAAGAATATAAAATTCAGAGGAAAGGGCAACTGCAGCTATGCTTGAAGAAAATTAATCTTCTGTGGTACTTCACTGTACCACAGTACATTATAACTTTACTTATTAGCAAATACAGTACCGTGCTAATGACAAGCCAGACCTGCAACATGAACAGGAGTCACTTTTTTTTTTTGAGCAAGAATAACTCTTTTTCTCCTCTTTTTTTCCTTTTCACCTCTAACCTCCTGTGTGCTCTACTCTAATGAAAGGTCAGAGGTTAGGACTTTATTTTCCTCCAGACCATGAATGCAAAATAGCGCCAGCATGAACAGTTCAGTGACCTCTGTGTGTTCTGAAGCCACCGAAAAATGAAAACAAATGTTAATCTGAAGCCTGACTCAGACTCTCTTTGCTGATCTATACTTATGGAGCACATTAGGGCCACTTATGAAATGAGGCTGAGGGGTGATCTCTGACCCCGCTCCCTTTTCAGATGGCCGTGCTCCATTTGCTGGGGCCTGGCGTTTCTGCCGGCCTCGAGCGTGGGGCTCCTGCTCCTGCTCCCGTGGTGCCCACTGCTTCCCAAGTGCAGCGTACATAAGCCAGAGCCATGGCCAGCACACATCAATGGCAACGCTCCAATTTAAGAGTAGATGGCTGGAGTAGGTGTTATTAGTACCCTGTGTCAAGCTGTGATTGCTCACATATGGCTGCAGGCTGAATAGCACTTTTGATTCAAGACAGAGAAAGAAAAAGTTGGTGGTAAGGAAAAAAAAAAAAAAGGAAGATGAAACAGTCTTGAATTTACCATTTTCTGGTTTGAGCTGGTTGGATTAGAAATCCTCCTCTGGATTCCTAGGTGGTCCTGATCTTAAAGTCCTAGTCCTATGACATTGCAGCCACATATTCAATAGCAAAATAGTTGTTTGCAAAAGGCTTCTGATGAATAACACATTCTTCTCGGTAGTATGAAAAAAGGCAGAGAAATGTTTTCTCTATAAAATTATTTTTAAACAAGAGTGATGTCCTTGCATTTTATCTCATCATTCTGAGACAGATATGTTTCATTCCTTTTTTCTTTGCCCTACCCTTTTTCCAGTTCAGTGTCCCTAATGCAAATAAGAACCAGTGGTTTAAGACTGCATTGTTTAGATCTGAATATTACTGTTGGCCTACAAATGTGAGCTGTGTTAAGACTATTGGAGAGTTTGCTTTTTTTCCCTTTTTCTGGAAAAATTTTCTGAAGCAAAAGTCATATATGTCACATCAGTTTCTATTGAAATATTTCTTGCTGCAGAATGGCCTAAAAAGCGTGTATTGTGCACATACAGTGTTTTGCAAGGGAAAAAAGAAGACATGAGACATAGTCAGCTCTATTAAATCTTGCAAAGAGAAATTAACAATTACATAAAATTGTCCTTTGAAACAGTCAGGTCTCAAAACAGAAAAAAAAAATCCAAGAAATACTTTGCTTGGGATATTGCTAGGCTTACAGGTACATAAAGTCCTGGTATACTAATGTATTGTAATTCCCTACTTCTGCACTTAAAAGTGATGTGCAATTTTCTCTGCTTCAACAGGGCTCTTCAAGTGAAGACTGAGCACTAGGGGTCAGAAATCACTAGATGTTGTCTATCATTAAACAGCAGTTCACAAATTTCCTGTATAGTTCAAGTGCAATTAGTTTCAACTGGTTTTAAAGAGTATGATTTCATATCTGGTTTTGGGGACATCACCTACCATTGTACTTGAAACAGTAAAACTAATGTTTGTCCACTGCAGCCTTTGACAACTTTTGTTACAGGCTTCAAAGTAAAATGAAGTCAAATGATAATGTCAACAGGTAGTGCGTAACAATTTTATTGAGAACAACCCAAAACATCATACATTGTTATTATTTGTGATTTTTATATCAGGTAGATGGGTCTGGCACTGGCTCAATTATTCAGAAGGCCAAGTCTTTTACACTGTGATGGGTACACAAATTGGCTGGGACTATAAAGTCAGCACTTACTATAAGTAAGTTCTCAACGTACTGTCAGCAGATTCTCAAGAAAAAGACACTGCAAGCTCTTGATGGTGATGACCGTAAGTGGGTAGATTAGGTGTAAATGTATATTTACCTTTAATCTATAACAATTGGTTAGTCTCAGGAGGAAAAACCTGATGGGAAGGAAGGAAGGGAAGAAGATAATCATATATACAGGAGCTGTGGATCACCAGCATTACTGGAAGACAAACCATTTCAATTTAAGGATGTAAAACTTAACACTTCTTTGAGTTCCCCAGCTTGCTGTCTTTAGTCATGTGTTAAAATCCATCAGTACTTTTCCACAGGTATAGCTTAACACTGGCTCTTGCAAACAACATTAGTCTCAAAAATTCCCCTCCCATCTGAATCCCTGAATCCTGAGTGGACTCATCCAAAAACCCAGGAGCTGAACTGAATGCCGATATGCAAATGTGTGGAAGATTCACCCTTTTTCTGTAAAATCCTAAATATTGAAGTATTTGATTTAACATGTCTCGCTTTAGGCTAAGTTAATTCATTGATGTAATTTTGAAAGGAAGGTGGGGTGTCAAGTGGTATTTTGCAGAGCTGTTCAGGAGAAAAATCTCTTCCCCCAAGTGCTTCATGTCTAAATTTATGGAATCCTTTAAAACCTGTTTCATTTGACTTGATTCTGATTTTTGCATGTCTCCTTTTTCCTTTACCTATGCTTTCCTTTTGGGTATCCATAAAGCAAAAAGCCTTGCACAGACATAGCCTTGTTCTTGTTATCTTCAAAGTCTTCCCTAGGTTTTGAGCCTGGATAGCAACTATTTATATAATCTGTATAAATTATCTTCATATTTATGTAACTTTTATAAGTATTTCTGTAACTACACATGAGGATACATACCATTATAATAATCTAAAACTTCATTAGCACCACAGAAGAATACAAAACCATATAAAAATGTGGACCCTTTATTCCAAGACATCTTGCCTTCTGTTGTGGTTTTGGATGGAAGGACAGTGCAAGGGAAGCTGAGTGTGAAAGTGGGACTTTCCTTCCCCCAAAAAATTAGTTAGCTTTATTTACCAGGGTGGTGCTTTCTTTATATATGGAGATAAAATTTTTGCATGCTTAAAATATCACTTTTCTGTGAAATATTCTCTTCTGTTTAATCTAGTCTGAACAGAGTCTGGTGTTCTTTCCTTGGATAAGAATCTTAATAGGAATCTGAATTGCCTCTTCAGCAAAGGCTATATAAACATTGTACTACTTAGTTTTACTCTTTCTCAGGGCACATTTTTAAATCTGAGTCTACAAAGCCTTTTCAGGAGGCTACTATCTGAAGGGACTCCTACAGATTGCTTGTCACTTTCTGTCCTCACCAGACTTCCCTGTAGAAACAGCACACAGAAATAACACGGTGCAGGCAGTCCTACACAGCTGGTATCCATCAGCTGAGAAGCCAAATCCAGAAAACAAGAGGTCGAAGTGAAGCAAGGAGAAAATGCTGGGAGCAAGACCATGTTTCTTTTTGCCTCCCCTTCAGGCCCACTGGCCAATTAATACAAACTATATCCTTTCCAAAACCATCTGACAAAACTGAGAAGACAGAGTTACAAATTCTGCTTCCTAGGACACACAACAGCTTTTGAATGAAAGGGAAAGAGAGTGACTTCTTGAATGGTGAGAAGATTTACTTTTCACTCCTATGAGTAAAGTGTTTCATATGTTGTCAGTTTTCATCACATTTTGCACCTGTCATAAGTACTCTGTCTTTTCTCAGAGTATAAAAGAAAACATAGAAATAAGTGATCAAGGAGAAGAGGATATAAGCATAATGGAAACAGACCATAAGAAACCAATTTTAAAAACAATGCAAAGATGAACAAAAAACTAGGAAAAGGAAGAAAATGTGTGTTACATTCCCTACCTTTTAAAAGCACACAACTTCCATACTGAGCATCAGCTGCTAGAAAATTATTGACCAGCAACAGTGTTTTTCTTCAGAAAGATTTCAGAAAGTTTGTTGAATGAGCTACGGGTGTGAAATTTATGTAAGCTATTTGGAACAGTAGCTATCTTTTATGTATTTGTACAATAGCTAGCACAAGGTATTTGTAAATGTCTTGTCAGATAAATGGAGTTACTGGGTAGTGTCACCTAAAATGCAAAAACAGTAGCAAAAATAATAATAAATCTCTCTGCACTGAACAGGAATTTACCTCTGAATCACAAGTGTTTTATCTTCATTTTTTGAAAAGCTGCTGCATGTTTATCCAGCCAAACAAATGAGGTATGCTGGATCTCAAAGCTTTAAGTTTTAAAAGCCAGATTGGATGGGGCTCTGATTAACCTGATCTAGGGGAAGATGTCCCTGCCTATGGCAGGGGGGTTGGAACTAGATGATCTTTAGGGTCCCTTCCAACTCAAATCCTTCTGTTAGTCTTTGAATCTATAAATCCCTAGAGAAGAAGTGCACAGCATCCTGGAAGACTGAGGTGTAAAACCAACAGGAGCCAAGAACCTGCCAGCAGTTTCCCAGCCTTCCTGTGCATCGTTGAGCCTGCCTCTGCAACCTGGACACCAAGCTTGATGTTGGAGCTTGCCTTTCCACAAACCATCACCAGCTGTTTACCAGGCTGGAAGAAAAGCTATATCAACACTTTTTGTCCTAAGAATTATAGAATTTATGACCAAATTAATACAGCAAAACAATATATGACATATCCTAGTCAAATGTGGGAAACAGAGATGTGTGTCTGTGTATGTCTGTATCATTGAAAATACTGATGATACATACAGTCTTAGAAATAAAATGGACTATAAAAACAGTGACAGAAGCAATTATAGATGAGTAAAGACCATGGTTAGCTATCATTTTTCCAAAACAAATAGATGCACTAAGAATTCACTCAAAAGACCCAGTCAGGGTCTCTGGGCTGTCTTGTTCTCATCTTGTCTCCTGGTCCTCATGTTAACATTGATTTCTGTTAATTTAATTCTGAAGGTGTCTCAACTGAGCTCATTTGTAGTATTATCACATATTCTATAACAAAAAATTGCCTTTGTTTACATGACACTCTGTTCTCATGAAGTAGCCTTGTAGGTGAGTGACAAAGCTGAATGTAAACCCCACATGAGCTAGCTCCTACTTTCTTATTTACATTTGTCTGACTCACCAGTCTATCTGGATGGAAAAAATCCTGCTGTAATGACATGCTAAAAGGAAGGGTGACAGTTCTCTGTGCTTGCTTCCCTGATTGTAATAAATACCCACCTGGGGCAAATGTAGTTGTGTAAGTTGGCACAGTGCACACAAGCTCCTATTTGCTCACATTAATGGGCAGCCAGGCAGGCCAGTGGAATCACTTCATGACCACAGAGCTGACAAAACCTCTGGGTCTGGAAAGATGGCCTCATGTTTTCCAGACTCCCGTCCCAGGGAACAGGAGCAGGGGCCAACATCCCAAGGTTCAGTTGTAGCTAAAGACCAGTGAGTTCTCCAGAAACTGCAAATTTGTCCAAAAATATAGTTGCATTGGTATGAATGAAAAGATAACTCCAGATGAAAGAAGAAATTATGGAGAGCAGAATTTCAAAAATGTCACACACCCATGCTAACAGAACTAATTTCTAATAGGTTAAAATGACATTTTTTTCACATGGCTCTCACTGTGGAGTTTCGATAAAGCTGCTCTGAGTTGCTTCTGTCTTGGCAGATGCTCAGCAGCTCTCTTTTTCCTCTCCTTGCTCTGTCAGCAGCATCTGGCTGCAGTGTTTCCACCTCTGCAGCTGTTTCTCAGCTGTGCATACAGACAGGTAGGGCAAGGGGCTGACACACAGCCGTCAGGAAACAAGGCAAGAGAGGGAAATGTCAGCTGGAAAAGAGGTTATGAGGGGCCTAGGAGTCATTTCCAACCCTGAAGAAAGGATAAGGCTCAGGTTTGCCAGCGCTCTGTCAGGTGCCAGTGGCAGGACAAAGAGGTCAGTGTTGTGCACATCTGCCTCTGCGATTTAGACCAGAGGATGTGGTGGGCCAGCAGGGTAATGATAACATCAAGGGCAGTCCCTGTGCCTCTGCACAGTGTTTTCTCTCCTTCTGTGAAACAACTGCTCATAATCCCTTCATAAAATCCCAGCTGCCAACTGGGAGCAGCTTTAAAGTGAAACACCTGCTCACTATTAGATGCAGGAGCACTGACTCCTCCATGGTCCATACCAGGTTTTTGACTCCAGGTCGAGCTGGATGGGCAGATGGACAAACATGGTTCTGTGATACTCTCCTGCCTCCATCACTGGATGGCCTTTCCTGTCCATCCTCAAACTTCTCACTCCTTCTCCTGTCTCTCTACCTACACAGTGGTGGTAGAGCTGAGGCCCAGTGAAATGGCAGTGCTGACAAATGCTTTTACATGTTCTTAGTCTGGGGTGATTGTGTTTCTCCAAAGCACATCATGGGCTTCATGGATCTTACCTTGCACACAGCTGTCACTGCTCCAGAAAGAGACAAGCAGAAGTTTGCTGCTGCTGCTTACTTGGATGCAAGGGTTGGTAAAATTCCTCTTTTACCAGCTCAGCTTTTTGAGAGATTTCTAGCAAGCCAAACCAAGGCAATTTCTTTCTGAGCAGGATTTCTTTCTTAAGACTCACAGTCTTCCCCTGCTGCTGTTGGCTGGCATTAATCTTAAAACATACAGTATTAGAAGCTATGCCAGTGCCCATGTGTTTCCTTTTTAGAACAGCTCATTATATAAAAATATTCTTAGTTCAGACATGAAAATAGACCAGACAAGCATATAGGCAAGTCTTACGCTGATCAGAGGAAATATTAATATCAGGATAAAAGGAGGAAAAAGCTGCTTTAAATGTTCCTGAGTCCTGCAAGGTGTCTTTCAGAGGATCAGGAACACAAGTGCAGTTCCTCAATTTTCAGCCCTCTGTGCTGCTAACTCATCTCTTCCAGGAGTCACTTCAGTCCTGGCTCCCCAGTTCCTCTGGGATCCAGAGTTATGTCAAGAAAAATGAAAAGGAACCAGCTTTTTTGCCCCTCATCCCCAGCAGTTCCCCCTATGTCACTAAAGAACATCACACATCCTGCTTAAACTCTTAGCCCTCTCCAAAATTCCCACCAGACAGGATGACTTTGCATTGCCTCCTATTCAGTCTAGTGGGTAAATATCATTCTTTGGCCTTATGCCTGTTTTTTACGCTTAGTTTTCTTCAGCTGTGGTGGGATTGCTGGGGTAGCTGTGGCATGCTGACGTGGAAAGAATGAAACTTTTGAAATCTGCTTGACAAGCATATTCCAAAGATGAATTTTGGAAATCCATGTTTTGTTTTTATGTCTATACATTAAATTAATCTCTCCAGTAAGCCAGGTTTGCTTAAGAATGTGATTTTTGAGGAGTGGCAATTAAAATTCTTTATGTACTTTCCACCCTGAGAGCTGAGGCCAATGCATCTCAAAAAATAAAAGTAAAGCACAAACACATGTGAGCTCTGTGAGCATCTGATCACCCGACTTGAATCAATTGATATTTACTTATCTGAACCCTGTTTTTCAAAAGTTTTGACTGACACAAGCATTCCCTCTGATCTCTTTATAGGGATGCCTACCAGACATCAGGCAGATGGAGTGGGGAAATCAGTTTTTGCTCCAACAGTTGCCATACAGGTTTTCTTTTCCCTATGAAACCTTTCTAAAAGTCTCCATGAGCTATTTGGAAGAGAGTCATTAGTGGAGGTGAAGAGAAAAGAAACAGACTTTCATTGCTTTTAATGGAATGGTTAGAAAAACAAGTATGAACCTTTTCTCCAGCCCTTGTGTCCTATTTATTCCTTTTATTGGCTTTTCTCAGTCTTGGGCTGTCTATAAGCAGTATAACACTTTGAATAGGGCCCCAGTGGTCCATGAGTTTAAAGAACTTAAATCAGACTTAGTCTTTAAAGGACTTTTTTTCTGATAGCAGAAGATTTCCACGTGATTTGAGGGGTTTTTTTGGTTGTTTTGTTTTTTGTTTTTTTTTTTTAATGTGAGCTGGCTGTTGAATCTCAATTAGATTCAGCCACCTAACCCTCTTAGGCTTCCTTGGAAATCCCATCCTCAGCCAGATAAAGCATGGTATTTTAGCTGAGGAATGAAGTTACCATTCACATGGATGTCTGATCCTATGGTTTGTTTTTAGAAGACAGACTTAGAGGGGGACTGGACAGAAGAATAACTAACTATGGAACGTTGTCGTTCTGTTAAACAACAATTGATGCCAATAACTGAGGCAAGAAAGCAAGGTCAGAGCAGAAATGAGGCTCGAAAAGACACCTGCTAAAATATGAGCCATTTGATTCCTGCATTTAAAATGAAAGACCTGAATGCCCTACTTGATCTCAGGGAGAAATTGAAGTAAAATCAGAATGGGAGGAAGTAGGGCCATGCTAAACTTGAGGCACGACTCTTTTCTTTCCTTTCCCTTTCTTTTTTTTTTTTTCTTTTTGTACATTTTAGAAGACACTATTACTCTGAGAAATATGTTTTAGCTTTTGTAGACTAGTTTGTTCAGCACAGTTTGAAGAGCTACAAGTTGAAAAAGTAAGTAAGATGGGAAAAAATGCAGCTATGTCTAAAAATAATTCTAAATACATAATAAATTCACAGTCTTTATTATATTCTTCAGTTTTATTTAGAGGATTGTAAACATGAGTTTAAGAAAACTTGTTTGCGCATAAGTAGTATAAATATGCCTATAAAATAAATATAACTTTTAATCTGTCAGGAATCCTACTGAAAACATATATGTGAGGGTATATATATGTATATACACACATGCACATATACAGGTGTGGAAGAGGAGATGATATTCAGACAGGACAATGGAGCAGTATCTGGACTTTTTTCCCCTTGTCAATACACTCCTGTCTGGGAGGGAAGGTAGCAGCTGTTTAGCAGCATGATGTTACTCATACGAGCACCTTACACATCACAGGCACTTAGCATATACCCAAATAGTGCAGGAAAATGGACTTAGAGAAATAAATACAATTATGTCTGAAACTGTCCCCCAAAACATGAATAAAGACAAATAGCACCTTATTTTTCCCTTTTTCATCATGAACTCCATGATTAAGTGTTGGCTCTGTAGGTATCCATGAGCACCATCTTCTCTTGAAACATTAACAGCTTTTGCTTCAGCATCTGGACTGTTACCAACTTAACCCAATTCTTTTTAAATAGTGAGGTGTAGTAAGATGGCTTGTTGGTTTGGCTTGGTTTGTTGGGTTTTGTTTGTTTGTTTTATTTCATTTGGATTTTTTTTTGCTTTGCTTTGTTCTTTAATATGGCCTAGCAGAATAAAACAAGTTAAAGAGCTTTGGCTTAGTTGAGACCCAAGATTATCAGGCTTTAGCTGCACGCAAGCAAATTTAGCAGTGAATAGCAACTTAGTCCAGTGTGTGTCAAGGCCAGGGAAACCACATTTTGGGGAAGAGGCAGTGCCTATTCCACAGCCTTTGAAGACTGCAGCTAAAATTAGATGGTGGCTGCTAGCCAGAGAAAGAAAAAATTTCCCCCTCTTTTACAATGTATCCAAAAGCCACACTTTCAGGGATTTCTATAAACCTGTCACACATTGAAGAAAAGACATAGATCCTCCCGTTCACCTGTGAACTAGAAGCTGACAACTCAGAAGCAAAGATTAATTTCTTTTGGCTTGGAAGCACATTAAGGAAATATGTATCATATCATTGTACCCATTAATGTCAGTTTAATAGAAATATGTGGTCAGTTTTTAGCTGTATTTAGGCATACGTAGTCTGAATCTCAGGCTTCAAAGTTGGTCTCATTTTCAAAAGTAACTACTAGTCACTATGAAAATCAGACCCCTTTTGACTTCAATATCCTTTGCATTAGACCCCTAATCTCTCCTGAAAATCTTAAATTTTCAAAAACTAGACCTACAGAAAGAAAACCTAAAAATTTAGTCTTTGGTGGCCCAGGCAAGTCTCTGTAACCAAGTGTGAAAGGCAAAAGGGCGATCAGAGTTCAGACTTGGTAACTTTGAGGGGCCAGAGCTCTGAGTCACCATAATAGTGGCTGAAATACCATGTTATCCCAGCTCCTCTGACGAGAAATCTGGGTGTCAGATGAGGAAAACTGTGATTCTCATGGGAAAAAAATTTGGTAAACATGTTTCATGTCAAGCATGGTATGCCCACACAGACAAATCCAGTTTGAAGCCCTCTGTTAGTTTTTTACTCCTTATTTAGTAAGAAAACATATATATCAATATAATCTTTTCCATTTTCTTGTGGCTCAAGCCTCACTTGTGGGCTCTCAAAATGACACTACTGAAGGGAAGAGCTTAACCTCAATGTTTGGTGAAAAAACAGGAAAGGCAGCACCTCTGCTGAGGAAGGGAGTAGAAGCATTAAGCAATATTTCAAAACAAGTGGACAAACAAAAATATACAAAGCAGCCACTACAAAGTCAGTGCAGTTAAAGTCTCTTCTAATTTCTTCAGGATATCTAAGGTGAATCAAAGCCAAGCCAGACTTTTATGCAACTAGAGGGAAACAGTCCACGTGTTTAGGCCATTTTCTCATGGCATTTCCTGATGAAAAACTGAAAAGCACAAAGTTCTGGCTCTAAGTTCCTTTGTGTTTGTATATTGTTCTGCATAAAATTAACACTGACAGCAAAGATCCAGGTGCTTCTTCTTTTTTTTTTTTTTTTTTTTTTTTTTTTTTTTTTTTTTTTTTTTTTGCTATTGCTGTTTTGAGGAACAGTAAATCTCCATTTGGGATGGCAAAAGAGGAATTTCTCTCAGGGCAGGTGTCAGTGGTGAAGAAGAATATTTTTTCTTCTCTTAATTCACTCTCTTTCTCAAAGGATCTGGGGTTGCAGTGAGTATCCATGTTGGAAGCAACATGATTGTCAAGCATTTACCAGTATTATATAGTAGGAGAGATTCTCCTAGCACGCTCTTAGAAGCTGTCAACAAAAAATTTATTTAACTCATTATAACTTAGTTTTTTTCAACAGCTGAGTAACTGTTTTACTGAACTCCTGAGTAATATACTTGAAATACTCATATGTGCAATGATAGGTGCCAGAGAAATCAAATCCCTCCATCAAAGTTGTATTTATCTTACAATCCTCTTTTTTTCTTTTTTTTTTTTTGATAGAAAGGTCATTTCAATTAGCAAGTGGGGGCAGGGAGTTATTGTTGGTAGGCACAGCCCCATATTGATGGTTCCCCTATACGTCAGCGCACGAGCATTAACATTGCTCAGATAATCTTGCTGGCAAGCAAAGAAACAACTATCATGTTACTTGAAAGAACTGAAGCTATATTGTGCAGCAGTCATTAGTCTCCTTGAATCTGCTCATAATGGTGAATGCATCATTCTGCCTGCCTGCAACTCGTGTAACAAACAGCGCAGCCAAGTCTTTTCCAGTTCTGTTATTCTGTTTTAAAAAACACTGACATTTTCTTAAACAGACATAATTTACAATTTTAAGTAACACAACAGTGCCTTGGTGTGCAAGGGCCAGCAAGCAAACAAGACTCCTTTCACAAAGATAAAAAAAAAATAAAAGACACAGTCTCGTGCTCTCTGAGGTCACCATGGCTTAAAACTGGGGTGAGGGGGGAGGAACCAGGACCTTTCTGCGACATGACTTTGGCTTTTCCAATACATATTGTGCTCCCACAGCAGAAAGCCCAAGTGCAAGTAGAGTTAAAAGCAGTGTGCAAAGCCCTCTGGGGGCATCAGCTGCCTGTGTCTACACCATGCTATCCTGTGCTACACCTACTGCACCTCAGGCAGCAGTTTTGGGGACTCAGCATCCATGCTGTTTTGATCTCTGATTTATATTCCCAGCTTGCCTGACTTCCCCTGACTGCCAACACCACATGAGAAACGTCAGGAGCACTCACAGAAACAACCAAAGTGTCCTCAATACACCAGCTGGTTGAATCACATTGTCAGGCCCCTCCTGGACCATCCTCCACCTGCCACATGTATCCCCACCATGCAACGCCCCTACTACTCACATTTTCAAGTAGAAATACATTAAAAATTATATAAATTTTAGGATGGGTTTAGTTAGGAGGGGTGCCTTTCACACCCATCATCTGTGGGCCACCCATCTGCATCAGAAAGCACAAGGTGGTGCTCATGAACTGGCAAGTGAAGTCCTGACATATGGTGAAGTATTAGTAAACAACATGAATTCCCTGCTGGTGGGCACTAAACAGAAAACACTGTTCTGTTTATGGCCCTGGCACAGCTGGGCTTCTCTGCTGCTGCAGTGCTGCCTGGACAATCCAACTTGTCTGAGTCTAGCAGCTGAAGACAGATCACAAGCACATGACATTGCAGACCTCCAGAATGAACATAATGGCACAGTTGTCACTGCTGAACTTCTCTGGCATCAGTCAGCGTGGCAGCTAAGGAGTAGATGCACTTCCCTCTCCTGCCTTTTTGCAGTAGAAACTGCTGCAAAGTGCCACAAAAGTGGCCTTTTCTCTCTGGAATTTGATTTTTGCTCTCTTTTTTTCCACATTGGAGGACAGCATGCTTTCCCCTGTGGGAGACTGCAACATACACCATAAGGTAAACCTGTTTTTTGTCATGGGATATTAACTGAGGTCATTAGTCTTGAATCAGAGCCCCTGAATTAGTATGGCCTGTTGGAATCCCCTTATCCCTGACTGTCATGGCAGTGGGTTCATTTTTTCCCCCAGCAGAGCACCTGGTAGCCCACTGCTCCCTCTGTTGCCCTCCCCTGTGTGCAGGTTGCCAAGGGTAAGGACATCAGCGTGGCACTGTAGGACACGAGTGATGAGAGGCAGCTGTGGCTTTACATGACCTACTAAGCACTTTTATTTACTCACAACTAAATAAATAATCCCGTATATAACAGTCTCAGGCGAAATAAATGAATAAAATTCTTTCTTTACCTGAAGATTATCAACTCTAGGTTAGTGACATGAGGTCCAGAATCCAAAATCCTTAACTAAAAATCTGTCACTCTATTTTACCACATCCTGCAACTGCACTTGGAAGGAACAACATCTTGACTGTGGCAGCTCATGGAAAGTATGTGACTGCTACTTTAAATTAGAGATGGATTGAAAGCAGCAGGTGATGCACAAATAGCACTGGTGCTGTCTAATAAGTGAGCAGAACCATACTGCAAGGGCAAATTTTCATGTCCCAAAGCAGCTAAAATGAGAAACACAACAGTAACACGGCCTTGGGGGCAAGGAGATATGCCTTAACAGCTGTCCCAGACTCAGACTCGCTGCATCATAACAAATTTTTTTGAGCGTTGGGGTTTTTATTTTTATCATGATGTTTAATCAACATTGGCTCATGGAAATACTAAAAAAAAAAAAAATTAATGGAGGGAAGAAATCAATGTCTTTACATTATAGGTTCCAAATGAGATCATAAATGTCCCAAGCAGTGTGACAAGGGCTGCTGTCAGGAGATGGTTTTTGACTGAGCTGGAGCAGGAAGCCTGGTGACTCACACATTATGGCCCACACCTGGACATTTCCAGAAAACTTCTCAAATATGAGTAGTTCAAATAGCTCAGATAAGGATTAGGTAAGAATGAAAATATGGGGGCTTTACAGGAAGATAATTCAAGCTATGAATCTTTTCCAAAACATCTTTGTCTGGGGTACACTCCCCGTGTACATTCAGCCTATTGGTCACATTAACATTTTGCTGAAGAAGCAAGTTTGATAATATTTTCTTTGCTCACTCTTCCTCATCTTCTGAAACTTCAATGCACATCAGTAAAATAACATGGTCCACAGGGGAAATTGTCCTATTTTTCTATTTTCAACAGGCTACAGAAAATCTGAAATTAAATCCGAAATTAAAAAATTGGCAGAATGTGAGTTGAAGCCAGTATTAACTAGAAACTTCAGTGTAAAGTATATTCATTTGATCAAAGCAATATTCTATATCCCATGGAAGCTTTTGAAGAATATTTAGAAGTAAAACAAGTGGGAAAAATATCTCTGTGCCAAACTTCTTATGTTTTTTAAACATACATCAAGGCAAAGCCATAAAGCAGCCAATTGCCTGTATCTTCTGCCAAGAGCAGCATTCCCCCTCTCTCTCTCTCTCTCTTCCCCTCACTTTTCCCCTCCTCCTGCCTCCAAATGAGCAAGATCAAGATCAAGAAAATTGCATCAAGTCCTTGAAGCACGTTTCAAGTTTGCAGGAATATCACATTCACACCACCACACACAAACACACACACACACACACGTCCCTTTAGTTGCTTCTGCTGCTGCCACCATCAAGGAGCAACCACAGAACTTTGGAGGGAGACAAGGAAATAGAGAATCTGGTAGCCAGTGAAAAACTAAAAAGCAGAAGTAGGGTTGCAGAGTGAGGGAGAGAGCGGGGAGCATTTGCCTTAGATGCCAAAAAATTACTCCCTACAGCTGTGTGCTAATATTATGATTATTATTTTGGCAGAAGCTTTTTTGTTTTCATTCCCAAGCTAATCCTGCTCCCCTCTTGTGCAGGTATTGAGCTTGTGCTGGGCCAAAAAAGCAAAAGAAACAAGGCCATCAGTTTTACATTTGCTGTGCTCTGTCCAAGATTTATAGCACATGGCAGCAACGGAAAGCAAGAGAGAGGGGAGAAAAGAATTGTGTTAATGGTCACAGCCTGGGTGAAGACCTTTGACTTTTCCAACAGTTTTAGACCAGAATTAAAAGGTGACAGGGATGAAGAAAAAAAATTTATTCCCAATTGCCTCTGATGCAAATAATAATGCAAATAATGTGGAATATCTGATTAGTCTGAAGCTCTGTGAAGACATTAGAAAAGCTTTAGTGCCAGAATATTTTACTGTAGGAGGTTATGGTCAGATCCTTCTCTCTATCAGTCTTCCTTCTTCTATCAAAATTCAGCATCATTGTCATTACAGACCTTTCACAGCTGAGTTTGCAACAGCTCAAGCCCTCTGCATATCACATGCTGAATCAGCAGTCTCCCAAACAGCACTGTCTGTGACAGGCACTGCTGTGCAGTGGTGGAAGGCAGTTTTAGGTCCTTGATAGTCTGAAAGATTTCTAACAAACTGTTAAACTTTTGCTCTTGTGCAGAATTATTGCTTAGATACCCCATTCAGCAGAATTCCCTCCCTTCCCCCCCCAATTATTCCTTTAATCCTTAGGAAATAAAATTCTGGACTATTTTTTTTGCATCCATCCCGTAACTGAGAGTCCCTGCAATATGAGCCTTCCAAGCATATTTTGTCAAAATTCCTTAGCAGAGGGAAGCATGACAAAATGTGAGGCAGTATGGGTACAATTCAGAATAGAGACAGAATTTGTGAGTGTTAGTCAAGCATGTTTATTTAAGTTATTAACATAAGATGAGGTGTTCTGCTTTAAACTGAGATTCAGTATCCCCTATTTCCACTTTGTCTTTCCTTTTTTTTTTTCCTATTGTGACATTTATTTTCTGTGTTGTTTCTCTCTGTAAGCATGTTACTTTTATTGTACAACTTTTTCCTTCTTCTGCTTAAAAGCCCTTACAGTATTTTTGGGTCTTTGTGTCTCTTTTATGGCAGCTTCCATTTTCTTGTCTGAAACAGCTGCACTCATTTGTCCTCTTCAGGGCCTCAATCCTGAAAACTATCTTAAATCAGAAAACACTTAGACACATGTTTAGCAGTGGGGTTAACTTTTACATGAAGTGCAAGGTAAGCATTTACCTGAAGCTGATCAAAGTTCAACTGCTCTGCCAAACAGGTGCAGATTTTATATATATTTATGTATATATACCCACACATACATGCACATAAGATAAATGTTTTGTTTGAAAATGAACAGCTTTCCAGCAGGAGAACTGCTGGCTCATGAAAAGTATTTGGCAAATTCTAACCTCTGTCTCGGGTACCTAAGACATATTACATTCATCACCATCACTCAACTCAGTGCCTATTAAATAAGACCCTGCACAAAACACATCCGCTCCTCATCTGTGGCACGTAACTGGGATTTCTTTCCAAGCTGGTCATTCCTCTGCTGCACTGGAGCTCTGCAGAGAGAAGCAGCCACTGTGGGTGAGTGACAGCCAGGAGGAGCAGCATATTCTGGAGCTGCTCTGGCAGAGGGACACAGGTGCTGTGTCTGGGAAGCTGCCCACCAGCTCAGACTGTGCAGGAAGCTCTGCAAAGCAGCTGAGCTGATCTGCCTTTCCATGGGCTCATCAGAACTTCTCACCAGGGACCTGCACAGGAGTGTGGCGTGGCCACAGACCCATGGCACACAGATAGATGTCCAGAGAGCTCTCTTGTGACCAGCAGGTCTCTCTACTCCACTCTGTGGACACCACCCAGAGTGCTGCTCTGGTGCCCCAGCTCTGGGGCCCCCTACATAAGAAGGATGTTGACCTGTTAGGGCAAGTACAAAAGAGGGTCACAAATATGATCAGAGCGATGAGCACCTTCCCATGAAGATAGACTGAGAGACTTGGGGTTGTCCAGCCTGAAGGAGAGAAGGCTCTGGGGAGATCTTATAGAATCTTTAGGTACCCAAGACAGCTGCAGAGGTCTTTCCATGAGGCCTTCTAGTGACTGGACAATGGATAATGGCTTCAAACTAAAAATAAGTAGATTTAGATTGGATATTAGGAAGAAATTCTTAACTGTGAGGATAGTGAAGCACTGGAACAGTGACATGCAGAGAGGCTGTGGGTACCCCATGCCTGGAAGCATCCAAGGCCAGGCTGGTTGGGGCTTTGAGCAATCTGGTATGCTGCAAGGTGTCCCTATCCACGGCAGGGGGGTTAGAACAAGATGAACTTTAGGCTACATTCCAATACAAACCATTCTGTGATCCTATGATTCTATGATCCAAATTAGAGTGCAAGCACTTCTACAGCAAAAGGGAAAAACTCAGAAGATCTTTCATTGATATGTATTGCTTGTATTGATGTTTATGTGCACCCTCAAATATTCATTTTTTTCACTCAACTCGTATTGCAGTGCTCTCCCAGGCTGCAGACAGACATGCACATAGGCACCCACATACCTACACATGCCTTTAACAGGGCTTTGTTCCATCTTGACCTGGGCCCCTTCACTTTGTCTGATGGATAGTCAAAAAGATGGGGTATTAATTTCAGGCACAGGATGGATACAGCTGTAAAACCAGAGTTGTCTCCCATGCAGAATTCAAGAATGTGGGCAGACAAGTTTGCCTCCTTAGTGCTGTTGGTGTCTCCCAGCAATGGGGCTTGGCCCCCATGCTCCCTTCACCTCTTTTCCTGGATGAGTCACTTTTTGTAAATCTGTTCTCAGGTGCTCTGTTTTCACATTGTATTGGGAAATTGAATTGCGAATTCTTTTGCAACAGATTACCTCAAAAGCTGGGCTTTATGAAGCCTATATCCATCTGGGGGTTCAGTTACAGAATCCATTCAGATATGCCAAGGGTACTAAATGTGTTTAGGCACTTTGCTGAACAGAGACAATATTAACAGTAATAAGAGCTAGTTCCACAAGACAGTAATTGTAAAACTGGAAATCTTTTGGGTTTTTTTTTTACTTCTAATTTCAGAGACTGGTCTCAGAGTAAGACTTGGGTGAGGAAGCAGAAAGACAATTACTTCCAGTGTGCTGGGTGAATTGGCCAGAGGAGGGAAACTGAATGTTTGATGTGTTCCCCAAGGCCAATGTTCCACAATTATAAAAATATACTACCTCCCCTGCAACTCTGTGAATACAAAATGAAGCATCTTACCTACCATTAATTAGCTGTATTTTGTAGTTTTATGGACATTGAACATGGTGTTCTAATTTGCATACATTAACATGTAATTTACATGCTCACTGCAAAGTATTCAGTTTTATTGCCATTACCTTTTGTGGCCTATTTCTCTAATGACTGTAATGGAATACAAAAGAGATTTCTCATTGTGTTTACCCTGTTACCTTATACATGAGTTTCAGAATAATGTGTCATGCTGAGAAGTGGGAACTTCCATGCAAAAGGTTTTGCTTTCTAGTTTGAGCCACTTTGTGACCACCCACTCTGCTGAATTTTCTAATTCTTCCTATATTTCTTTTGCCACTGCTCTTTTTTTACCCCCATAAGGACAAAAAATGTTTTAAAAGTCAGGTACAAGTGTAGAGACTTGCTCCATTGCCTGCACTAAAAAAGAAAGTCAGACACAAGAATTAATGGGTTCTACTCTGTCTATCAGCACCTAAAGGCACGGAGAGAGAAAAATAATCTGCAGCTGGGGAAAGCTGAGCAGGGTCAAAGGGCAGTGCCTGCATCTGCATTCACTGAGAGGCAGAGAGGAAAAATAAAGGGTCCCTTTTTGTTGCAGCTCAGCACTATTTTAGAAAGCGCAGATACTAACTTAATTACCACAGTTCCCTTTTGCACTAGAGCACTGCAGCAGGCTATAAATCAATACTTAAGGTCACATTGCTAAAAGCACTGAAAAAGAATCTTTCCTCTCACTACAGCATGTTGTTTGCTGCTCCTGAAGCAGTGTCACAAGAGTTCAATATCAGAGAGAGAACAGGGCTAAAACAATGATTACAAAAGAAATCAGAATTGCAAAAACGTAGAGGTGCAAAGCAAGCAAGTCCAGTTACAGCAGATGCCATGATTGCATCAAACCTTCCTCCTCTCCCAGCTGAGAGATGGGAGACACAGCAGCAGGTGCCCAGCAGTATGAATATATTTCTTCCCAGGCTGAATTTTTGTTCTGGAGGCCAAGTTGATGGGAAAAGAGCACATCTGAAAAAAGTACAGTTATTTCTGCTGAGTATATCTCTGGCAACTTTATCACACATCTGAAATCAATTATACATATTCATGCACGACATCTTATTTCAATAAATTGTTGGAAATGGGGCTCAAGAGTCACAAAAATAGATTTTTTTTTCCACTTGCCTTTCTATTATACCTGCTGACCCAGATATTTCACAATCTTTGGAAGGGAAAACAACTCATATGAGATTGGGAAGATATGGAAAAAGCCACTTCCAGCTGAGATACACTTGGCACAGCATTTAATGGCTTAGCCAGAGGGAGATTTCTTTATGTTTGGGTTCACACTGGCAGTATGCAGCCAATACTAATATTAGATAGATAGACAGAGGACTTGCATCCAGGTGCCCAGGGTACTACAGGAATGAGACATAGGATCCATAAACACCTAGTTTAGATGCTAGAACATCTACAGCTTTGCTGTTTATAGACTAATTTATGGAGCTAGTAAAAACTGTCATTGCAATTGCGGGTTGAGGGATGTTTGGAATTAAAGTTAGAAATCTATCCAATATTAAAACACAAATTTCAAGAAAATTTTTATTTTTAAACCACTAACAGATTTCTACCCAAATTGAAATCTAATTTCCAAAACCTGCCAGTATCCTTAGAAGGGACTTGAATCCCAGATGCTGGTAAGCACACTGCTAACATGGTGTTTTAGTCTGGGTGTGAAGTAGCATGGATGCTTTCAGTTTAGAGTTATTGCTTCTAGGTTCCCAGAATCACAGCCCAAGCACAACCCCTGGGAGTCTGATGTTCAAGTGGGAAAGTGTGGACAAACATCCAGGAGCTAATCATGTTAGGCATGCAGTGTGGAACTCATCAAGGCACGCTTTGATTTAAAAGAAGAGCCTCAGACAATGCATTTTGGACTCCTCAAATCACATTTTATGAGAGCATTTTTTGTGAAAGATTTCTGGGAAGAAGAGAAAGAGTGTGATGTCATTTTGAGTTGGTGTGAGGATTGTTTTTCACCCTTTTGCACAAGTACAAATAACCTCAGTTATCTGTGATGTGTCTGTCCTGATAGTACAGTCTCCATTTTACCACGTCCAACTTCCTGAGACATTGTTTGATGAGGAACTGGCCAGAATTCTTGCATGTCAAGGAAAAAATTGTCCATGTGCATCTTCATATTTAGTTGTAAAGACAAAGCTAATCTTTTGATTCTTTGTCAGCAGTACTCATACGTGGCTAGTGAACATGTGCTGGTTAGGAAGAAGAAAAAGACATTATTTTTCCTTTTAAAAAATTGGCATTTTGATGATGGGCATTGCTTTAGTTCCTAAACAGTTACAGAGACAGGGTTTCCTTTGAAGTTACTAATGCACTTATGGATGTATTTAGTTTGGAAAGTTTTGAATGCTTACAGACTGAATGAAGAAGTATTTGTACAAAATACTGACAAAGCTTCTCTATTCCTTGTAAAAACTTCTCTATTACTTGTAAAAACAAGCAAAATCCCAATATTCAAAGTTATGCCCAGAGTAAATTTACTACTTCCTAATTCACTGATGTACTCTTGATTTGAAATCATCAATTAAGGCTTCTAAGTCTGCTATGATTAAATTATGTTTGGTTCAACTTTTTTGAAAGATTAGGTAGTGCTACAGAGTAAAGAAATCCTCAATGTACTTTAAATCAAAGGAGATTAGACAAAGCCTAAATGTCTGACAACACAATATTTGTAACATTATTTACTACAGCAACAGTTATGAGAAACCAATTAACTATGTGTTCCAAGTGTAACTATATTCATTTAAATTTTATCATCTGCCCGAGCCCATCCCATTCTTCAAATAACTTCATCCTACACTATAAGGAATAGTTATGGAGCAGTAAATAGGAAGGTGGATGGGGATAAAACATTGTGCCAAAACTTCAGAAAATAGCAAGCTTTCAGAAGAGACCTGCAATACCTTGAAATAAGGTGTAAAGCATTACCTAGAAAAACTTTATGTGAATATTTTCTACACAGCATTTAAAACTAAACCTTTTTGATAGTGACTCTTGCATGAGACAAGTAACATAAAAGTAAAAAAAAATTAAAAAAAACCAGACTAAGCCTCAGTTGTATGTTATCTGAGATTTGCACCATTGCATTTCTGCCACTGAGGAAGCCTTTTTTATAGAAAGACAGATGGCACTGATCATTAATCACAGGTCTGCTCAAGCAGTGCCACCATACATACTGAATATGCATAAAGTCACAACTGAACATACAATGACGTTTTTCCCCTTCACAGACTGTCATATGCAGAAGTCATGTAGAGAAAGCCACTTACATGAATGAAATAAAAATGATAGGAGCTCTTACTCTTATCCAGCAAATTTTGCTTGAGGTATGCATTAAGACAATGCTGTTTATCTTGAAATTCTTGAATACTGTAGTTTTCATCCTTGATACAGGAGGATAGTCTTCAGCCATAGTGAGTGTGTGCTTTCAGATTTAAAAGAAAAAAATCCTGTAATTATTTCTCTGTCTGATATGCATTGCACATTCACTGAATGATAAAGAAGGAAGGAATACTGTTATTTCTAAATACCTGTCTCATCTGTATTCCTCCCATGACTTGAAAAATATACAGTATAAAATTAAAGATGTTTCTCCTCGAGGTGTTGCAGAAGCACAAAAGTATTTGTGGATTTTGAGGATTAGAACAAGCAACAAAATTCAAACAAATTCAAGTGCCTACTCCTGGCAGTTTTGTGGGTTTTCAGTGTAAGATTGAGCAAGTCATAGAAAATCTGTTCCTTAGGTGATCCATAAAGGATCACATAAAGGATAAGGCCTTTAAGCTACATCATAGTAATATTATGAGACTTACTGCAAATAGGGCACTGAAGTGTTTAATACAGTTTCTGTGCAGGAGAATTTCTGTGTAGGAGGTCCATTCCCTTAGTGAATAAAAATATTGTTAAAACAGTACCAGATAAACTACTCCCAGGGAACTTGAATTACTGTAAGAATTATTGATGATAAAAAGTTAAGAAACTGTGCAGCATATTCTTAAGCACCATCTACTGGTTCTTCAAATGCTCAAAAACATTCATAAACCCATCAACAAACACGTTAGGCTTCAACATGTTGAAATTGTACCTAGAAGTAGATGTTCTCTCTGTGATTTTCAGTTATTTGCTCTGTTCATTTGGTGTTTTGTTATTTGCTTTGTTTTTCTACTGGGGGCTGAAAGACTCAGATGTTTTAAAAAAAGGAAATATTTTGGCCAAAATGCAAAAACAGTTATTTGAGATGTGCTGCCACAGTATCTCCTGATTTAGGAAGTTTGTTTACTTTGTGCCTCAGGATTATCAATTGGTGGACCTCTTTGGCCAGACTCCATGTCCCACTTCTTTGTTTTCTTCCCTGGGTCAAGATGCAGGAGAGATACCCTTGCTAAAGAGGAATGAAACCTCAGAAGAAATATCATGTATTAGGCTAGGAAGGTGGATAGACAGGAAGGCATGCTTAATCTTTGTGGAAACATTAAGAGTTGAAGGAGAGGGCACATGTCCATATATCACCACAGTAACATCCAGATGCAGTCAAACTGTGGCATAACCCACATCTAAGACTTGGGAAGCCCACAAAGTTTCAGTGGAGCTAATGCCAGGTTAGTATTTAGAGGCACAGATTATCCTTTCAGCAGAGGGGATTGACAACTCCAGTGGGCAGGCAGCTCCACTGTGCAGGATAAAGTGTGTCTTTGCTGACATGGGTGCATCCACAGTACAACTGTTTCAACAGCTTCGTGTCACTGTCAAGCATGGACAGTCCAGGCACTGCTGGAGAGGACATGGAAGGCAGAGAGTTTTTATCAGCTCTGGAAACAGGTGTGTTTGCCAACTTACCTGAGGCAGACAAGATGTCACTAAGGTGAAAAAGAAACTCAGTAAAGTAGGAAAGAACTGGATGTTGCTGCAGATATATTCCTTAATAGAAGGTGTTAATTTCCTTGTGTTAACTGACAAGGCCAGTAAGAAGCACAGCAGGATGATTTTTGTTTAGCGATGCCTGCAGATTTTGTGCTTTTAACAGGGGTAAGGCAACAGCCCTTTGCTGACCCTCTTCTGGCAATGTTAGGCACTGTCACTCCTGTTTGTTTGATATGCCTTCACAGTGTTCTGGGGATATTGATTTACTCCTTTCTGTGGAGACAAATGGACTCTCCAGTCCATTTGAATCTATCTAATGATTTGAATCTATCTAGTAAATTGCCAGAGAAGAATCAAAGAGAAAAGCCAAAAATTAGAACAGTGACATAAACTGGAATAAGGCTTAGAAAGCAGCTTAAAGGCCTGAATAGTGAAAGCACAAGTTAGCTACAATTCAAGTGCTATGGAACAGAAAGGCTTCAAGTATTCATAGTATGATATTCCTTAGTGTACCAAGAAAGACCAATGTCAAACAGCTGCTCTACCAGTACATAACAGTGTATCCAGTTCTAGTCTTAGTTCTGTACATTATAATTTTCTCAAAGACAGAAAAATAAAAACACTATGAAACCAAATATTTTTTCCTTCTTTACAAATAATCTGAAAGAGCAATTAACAAAATATTGTATATATTTAATAATTTGTTGATAATATAAATGTTTTTTTCCTAAAAGATTTCAATGTCTGCCTGCAAGAAACATTTTGAACATCATGAATCCATCCAAACATATCCTGAAATTGTAGCAAATTTATGCAGGATTACTGCAGCAGTATTCAAGCTTTTGATTTTGCTGACAAAGTTCAAATCTCTGCACCTAATGCATTCCTCCTGTTTCTCCAAGCCACAAGGATCAGTTTCCAAGACACAATCTCCATAGCAATCCCTCTAGCTTTTTGGTTTTAAGGAATTTTGGACTGTGCCACTGGTTATGAGAGCTGGAGAATCTGGGTTACCTGCCAAAAGTCTGGAAACACATGATGAACAGATAAGCACCCCAAAGCTTTCATTCTGTGATTCCTCATACCTTGACTCTGTACAAACACCAAGCTCTAACAGCCCTGTGGCAAATGCCTGTAAGGCCTCATAATGTTTCGAAGCACAAGGATGTAAATAGCTGGTTTTTCTGTTCAGATTCCAGTTGGAGGTAAAGTCTGCGGGAACAAGAGTCCAATCTGAGTGAATGAAGATGTGTTGCTGTAGCTTTGCTCACTAAAACACAAGAAGAGTGATTTTTAGGGTTGTACTTTTTCTGGTTTCTTGATATTTTTTGGTTGTTTGAATGCAAAACAAAAAGTTTAGTTGAAGGAGTTAAGGGTTAGAATCAAAAAACTTTTTTTACCCCACTGCTCACTGAGGAAGACTTGTATCATACAGGAAAGAGATAGAAGGTTACAGTTTCTTCCTCTCCTTCCTGAAGCATGACAATAGGACCACCTTCTCATGCTTCAGCTTTTCTTTGTAGCCACGGACATGTTTCTCCCTTCCTCTGTGGTCTGTTCTCTGCGCACCCAGAGCTTCTCACCCTGCTTGCAGCCATTCCTTTCACAGGATGGGCTTCTTCTCCTCATCCTCGTGTGCAAATTTCCAAGAGAAATATCATAATCTGGCTCTATGAGGTGTTAAATACTATTGTGATAAAGCTAAATGTGTTTTCGGCTTACCTAGTTTTCAAAAGAGGGAAGAGAGAGACATGAAAGTCAAGCCCAAGAATAATGACAGAACTGGGGAAGGATTTTAGGAATATTCTCCTATGTTCTTGCTACCATACCACACTCATTCATATGAGCAAACACAGTTAATCTATTTAATGTAGCTGTTGCTATATGGGAAAGCATCTCTCTGCTTTTAATTTTTAGTGTAAGGCTCTTCTTCATTTCATTTGGTGTTTCATGAAGGTACTATCACAGGTGTTTTATTCAGGTTCTTTTTTTCCTGACTGTGTACACCATGATTGTTTTTAATCCCCAGATGTTTTTATAAGATTTTGATTCAGAAATGGATTGTGTACTTCATTAAAGACAAAAAAAGAAACTCATCCACAGTAACACATGCACATGCACACATATGCACAAACAAGGGAACAAATGAGAGGAAGGATTTAGTGACAACACCATTTTCCACTGCCTGAGTGATTAGAGAGTCCAGTGTTTTATATCAGGCAACCTCCTTCTGTCCCCTAAAGCTTTAAATAAACACTTGTGCTAATTGCAGGTAGCAGCGGAATACAGCACCACGTGTTTCAGAACTGGCACGGACGTGAAAGGGAATAAACAAGCCATGGCAGATTGAACCCCGTGGAGTGCTGTTTTTCTGTCACTGTCAGTGTATAGCAAAGACAGAGTCCCTTGCTATTTTACTGTTTCTGTCCTTGTGATGTATGCCGGATACCTATAATTTATGACACAGAGCCATTGCTTCGTGAATTGCACTTCCTTTTAAACTGATGCTGAACTCGTTAGCAGGGGAAATGTGACAGGTTGATAGTGGTTTCTTATCTGCAGGTTAAACATTTTCAGAATAATTCATGGCCAGCAACTGTTGGAGCTGTAATGTTTTTTTAATTAGAGCTGGAGTGGACTGTTCACTAAGCTTTTGTGCTCCAGCAAACAAGACCTCATCACCGTCAGTCTGAAGCTTGTTACCTTCCCATCCATCAGATTTCAGGGAGAAAACATTCTGAAACTCAGACTGTTGAGTTTGAAAGAGCAGTCCCAAGCAATGAAGCTACCAACTCTCTGGAAAACTCAGATGACTCTATTTCCAGCCATCACCATCAAAAAAAAAGGATAAAAAGATGAAGAAATAAGAGCATTTACTTAAAAATAGTAACAATTTTTTGGGGTTCTTCTTATTTATGTCCTCTCTACTTTAAATCATTAGGATATGTGTTTTCAGGCTTCTTTACTATCAAGGCCAGAATATGGATTTACGTTTTCTTTCCTGAGAAAAGGCTACAACTCCTTTGAAATCCCATCATCCAGGGAGCTAGAGATTTAGAAAGCAGACTGTGAGACTTATGACAAAAATCACAAAATCTCACTCTAAAAAGGTCACAGTCCAAATGAGATCTTACTAATGCAAGTTTAATTGCTTTGTTGAGCTATATCAACTTACATCAACTGAGAATCCAGTTTTGTCTCTAATTTCAACAGTGCACGTGCTCCAACAACTGTACAGGGTACAAGTTACCTGTAAATGGGTATTTCTCTGTGCTCCTCAAGAATCAGACTGTACTCAAGTACTCAGTGCAAAGGGACAAAAGTGTATTCCAGTTTGTGCAGTCTACCTCATAGGTCTCTTTTTGCTAGGCGAATTGCATCCCAGGTAGGTTTAACCCAAAATTTACCTTGTCTAAATATGCAAATATTCCAACAGGCTATTTTGCCACAATTGAGACCAAACCAAATAACACCAACATTAATTTCTGACACTACTCCTTTGTGTTTGGCCATTTGTTATACAAATTCCTTGTTTATTTTCTTTCACTGTTTTTGTACATTCACAGGATCCATGGAAAGTTCTGGGGCCATCCCTTCAAAACAAGTGACATCTACCTCTAGATTCTCTGTCATAAAATATGGCATAAGTCCTAATTAGAGCTCACCCACAGGAAGAAATCTGCCCTGTATCTTTTCTTGTAACAGATGAGTTGTTTTTTTCTTTCCAAGTTTGTTGGAAAAATAAAAAATTCAGTGTTTTTAAAAAAGAGGGGAAAAAATCACTGTAAATGAATAAATGAGCAAACACACGTGCATTTTTAATAATGCATGAACACTTATTTTAAGAATAATATTCATGGAAGCGCTATGATTGTTATATGCCTGAAATTCCCAAATGGCAAAATATAATTAAAGTAAGAACTGTTGTACAAATAAACCTGTTAAATACACAATATTACCAGGCAAAATGGCTATGCATTTATCACTTTGCCACTTTAATTACATTGACTGCTGCTCTTCATGCATATATTAATATCTCACTAACATTATGGAGGCTGAGACATAAATTACAAAGCACTGTCTTAAAGGAAGACTTTTATCCAGGCAGAGTACAGCAGTAACAAGTATTACATACTTAACTTTTACAATAGAACTTAACATTGAAACTAATCACTGCTTTTATTTGGATAGTGTTTCTTGCAGTTTTCAGAAACCTCATCTTCCTAAAATAGTAATTAATGAAGTGCTGGCTTGGAAAACCAAGCTAGAGTGGGTTTCAGATGCACAGGTCAAGAGACTCAGCCTGGGATTCTAAAAGTAGCTGAAGTGCGAAACTCACAGAAGATATTCAGCTTATCTTGAGAAAAGAAAGGAAAGGAAAAACTGTATGTCATTTCTGTTTTCTGTATAAATAAAGGCTACTATTTTAAGATTGTATGGATTATTTCAGGAGGTTCTACATCATCATCGATTGGCTAGATGTGATTTTGAGTGGGTGTGCTAGCTATTCACAGCAAAAAAAGGTCAGGAAATTCATTCCCATGGGATGAACTTTTCTGAACCTGGAAATGAGCAAAGAGACTTGGAAGTGACTTTTGACCATTTGGATAAATGATGCCAAAGCTGCCTTCAGCATATTGTAATTCTATAATGTATGCAGCACTGCCTGTGTTTTGAGACCAAAAGCAGTTAAATACTGTTATTGGGCCTGAGAAACCCCTTGGAATGGGAGCTTTGGTTGAACAAAATTCAGGAGATATTCTCACACAGCTTGTCACCTTAAAGACCTACTTACGAAGGCTTATTAAATATTAATCTCTCAACTAAGCTGTTAAAACCATCTTACAGGCAAAACATCTCACACAGGGTTATAGGCAACTCAGAAGAAATTGTCTAGATCTTTACTGTTCCAAAATATCAAGTGCTGTAGAAAATTTTGACCACAAAGTCAAGTTTGTGAATATTTATCTGAGTTGTGGGCATTTAACCACTCAGTCACACTATATTTTCTTCTTGTTCCCTGCCTTGCCCGGGCTACAGGAAAGAAAACACTTCCAGAATGGGAATCAATATTCTTTCCATAGTGCCTCATAGAATAACCTCAGAGCAGAGACAGAATATAGGTCTTGTTCTGCCTATATATGAATTTTCTCATTGATGCCCAGCATTTTAATGTTTGTGGGTTGTTTTTTTTTTATTTATTCCCAACTACTAATGGTCTGTCAAACATTTTTATGGAAGGAGAGCATAGGATTTTCCATATGTAATAAATGAAGAGCTAAAGCATATACATGAGTTTAGAGGAGTCCTTCATTTCTCAGCTGAAAAACCTAAGATCCACTTTTTCAGATTCCTTTGCTTGTTGTATCATCCCGTGCGTTGACAATTTCGGAAAAGTTGAAATTCAATTGTATGTACTAAACATACCACAGAGCTGCCACTAGGTGCCTGGAACTGACACTACAGTGGGACACAGAAGAACAGCTGCCCAAATGTGTGTTTATGCCCATGGATTTCCCAGAATTATGCAGAAATTAAATGCTGCTACAAAGGGTAGAATTGCATTTTGATGGCAAGGATTATGCTGCCTTTGCCACAAAATCATGCAATCCCCTCCTCCCATCTTACCTTACCCATTGCACACTGACCAAATCCTGCTACCAGAGAAGCACAAGTGTTCAAGTAATATCTTTATTTACTAGTCAGTGTCGCCCTGTTCCTTGAGTAGGTTTATTCAGTCCTACTGAATGATGCCGAACCAATGTAAGAAAACTCACGGTCACATGCATCAGCAACACAAACCTGTAAAGGGACCCAAATTCCAATTGTATTGACAAATTGAGGGCTGGTATCCCAGGTTTCTAACCACATAATCATGTAACATAAATTTAAAAAAATAAATAAAGAGAGAAGAGCATTATGATAAATAAAAACTAATATATAAAACTGCATCAAGGGGAAGCACAATGGGACCACAATCTTTGCCTCTGTCTCATTGTCTTCTACTGATTAAACAGAGCAACCAGTAGCAATGGGAAGCAGGAGTATCTTCAGTAATTATTATCTTCAGTAATCTGCCCTTAGCAGTGGATGGAGGACGTAGCTTGAGACTGTATTTCACAATTACTTGCTTCACAGATGGAAGTAATGTTGCAATTCATAAACCTGATGTGGTTTTCCAAATCTGAATGCAAATCTGAAATGCAGTTCAAAAGCTTAAGGCTGTTCCCTCCCATGGCTCTCTGCATTTCTGTCTCCCATACATGTAAATTATCCAAAATCATCCTTACAGCTCTGAGTCCAATCTCTGTTCCATCCTGGTCTATTCTTTACTCCCTGCTTCTCTAGCCTCAAAGATGCAAGGATAATTGCAGTTTAAAAAGCACCTAAGGAATACTGATTTTCAGACAAACTTGTAGAAATTGCAATTCTTTAGGCTGAACACCTCAAAAAATTTGGACAAATCTTCACATTTTATGTGACTTCTCTGAAGTGTAGAAGTATCTCATTTCCTTCACATCAGGCTTTTTGGATGGAGCCAGTCTACCTTTGTCACTGGAATTTATGGAATTTTTTTTTCCATATAATTTGGTTTGACCAGTAGTTGTCTGCCAATGTGTCATTGGAAAAACACTAATTTTTTGGATAAATTGTTTGTGTGATTTTAACAATGGCATTTTCTTTAGCAAAGTATAAAGTTCAAAGAACAAGTTTGGGAGCTTTTTTTGGGGGTATGTTTTTGTTGGTTTCTTTTTTTGTTTGTTTTACCTAGTTACTGCTTTGGAAATAGATTTTCATTTTCTTACATTTCATATTATCTTACCTTAAGTGTCCTCCCACTGAAAGTTGGAAAGGAAGATAGTATAGAAGAACATTTATCCAAATCTAAACTTTGACTCCTGTAGTCTAGTCTTCAAGATATAGCAGCATACATTAGGCCCCTTTAGTCATCCACAACTTACAATAGGTTTGCCTGCTACATAAATTTGACAAGAATTCTGTAAATTTTTTGAACAAGGCAAGACTTTCCAAATTTGCTACATGTCACTGTAGATTTAAAAAAATGCTTTCAAATTCAGATCAGTTATCATCTTGTAGAAGATTCTGAAATGTTCCTTCATTTCTTTTAAAATAACAATTGTGCTTTCAACAACAACAACAACAACAACAACAAACCTCATATGTCAAATAGTGGCAAAGCCAATATCCAGGTGCTATAATCTGCAAACATTCTCATGAACTCTCAAAAAAACCCACACCGATTTACACCACTGTGCTTAAGTACAGCCTTGTGGTTTAGAGCAGTAATGATTCTTAGGAAATATCTAAAGGTACTCAAAACCAAAATTTAAGGGGAAATCTTCTGGTAGAAATGACATTGTCACAGGATGGCATAGACCACTGGAATAACAACCGTGCTATCAAAACATAGCCAAAAGAAGACGGTTTGAAAAGAATTAGAATATCATTATCAATGACATGAAGAAAAAAAGATAAGAACAGCTTAACTACTGCCTGTCAGAGCATGCACCTAGTTCAGCACCCAGCTTAAATAGTATTCAGGCAGCTGCCTGTGTATATACCTAATATTACATGTTAATGTAAAAGTTAAGACTGCCAAGATAGCCCTTTTCTTTTTTTCCTTGCTCATTCAGATGGAAACACCAGAGACTATGTTAAACTTTTTTGCATGGTGTGTATGTACTATGCCTTCAAAATTGAATACTGGGATGTTCGAGGTTGCTCCATGACTGACGGCTTCTCCATGCTCTACAGCATAGTTGAAAAGGGAAAACACCCAGCAGGACTCAGCATATGGATGGAACTTCAATTTCTTATTAAAGAGACTCTGACCTTTCTCGATATTAATCTCATCCACATGTCTTCACCTCCCAGTAGCTCAGATTTCCCACTTCTAGAATGAATAAGAAGAGAGCTTGTCTACTTGGATAGAACTGGAAAGGAATTTAATATTCACCTGTCACAGGTAAATCCTTGTTCAACAAATAGGGGAAAGGTACTCAAAAGAATGGTCTGGATTGTAGTCCTCATTTTATGGTAAAACCATGGGGTAACAACAAGCAACTCCTTTTAACATTTCCATCTCTGCTTTCCCTCATCTGTTTTGCATTGGCTGCTAGAGTGTTTACTGGGGGGACTGTCCCTTATTGTGATGTTGCTTCTGTTTCTTTTCTCATGCCCAGTGCAGAGCCCTTTAGTGGTAGCATGATTTAGAGCATCTGTTGCTATAATTTGAAGAATTTTTAAGTTATTTAATCTAATTGCAAAATAATTGTTTTCTTTAATGCATTGAATACTTCAGACTGCAAACACGCAAATCATTAAAGGAATGATAAAGGAAACAGTGTAAAATTGGAAAATATGTCAACTTGATAGGCTACTATGTCTCAAGAAGAATTACAGTCTGTCATTCAAAAAGTCAAATACACAGTGGTTAAATACTAGAAAATATTTATGAGACAAACAGCAGCATTCAGAGTTCAGATAAAGAGGCTGTTTAAGGCATGACTAAAACTGGCATCTGTTGAAATGCTTCTAGCATGGAGAAATCTGAGATAGCATTCTTTCTTTCTCAGGTATGGCAGTCTCTATCGTTTCCCTCAGTAGATGGATTAAAATGATGACAGATGAAGATTCATTGCCAAAATAAATGAAGGATCACATTTAGATACGTAATTACTTGGGTTTGGGCCACAAAAAAAAAAAAAAAAAANTCTACACTGGTAATATTAAATTGTTCTTTGACATTCAAGCAACTGTCAGAAACTCGAAGTAGCAGTGCCTTTCCATTAGCAAAGACTACAGTTGTGGTGATGACTTAGTTTCTGGAAATACCTTTTATACCATACAGCTTTTGGCTATCACAGGTGCATAAAGCTGTCTTCTTCAAGAAACACTGTCCAGTGTGTATGCATGCAGATTTTCCAGATCTTCTGAAAAATGAAATAGGTAAGTCCTGTTGCAATGCTGAAGACTTGGCATAAAATCCTAACCCTACTCAAATGAATGAGATTTATTCCACAAATTTCAGGATGGCTCGGATTTCACCTTTTGGATGAGAGAACAACCACTCGATACTTCATTTGGTCCTGACCATTCCCCTAAAGTCAAACAGGACATAACGTATTTCTACAACACTCCTCAAAGCCCCTGTTTTTGTTTCAACGTGGTGACAGATGCCAGCCATACTGGAAGCATTTCAAACTGACTCCAAGCGAGACATTAACTTGCTGCCCAGAGAATAAACTTTCCTCTTCTGTTTGCTGCACACATTAGAGAATGTTTCAGACATGTTTTGCAGGACAAACCCTTTTGTTTTACTAATAGGGCTCATGCATATACTTCCAGTGGGAAAACATCTGTTTTACAAATCTGTCCTCCTAGATATAGCTGGATTCAAACTACAGACTCTGGAACCACATCCAAATACTCCCAAAGTTCAGCAGAGTTTGGATAAGGGAGCTGGACTGAAGTAATTACAGAAAAATAGGCCAGATTTGGGATTTAAGCTTCATATGTTTTAAGGGACACTGAGATTTTGTCTTAGGACCAGCTCTGCTTCCCAGTTCATTCATTTCATGTTGCTTTGAGCAGGTAGACTGCACCTATGCACAGCAACATAATACAAGTACATTTCAGTCAAAGGAACTGCTTTCATGAAAAACTGAGGTGAGGTTGAAAGTAACTTTCTAATTCCCTTTCATTCATCCACCAGAGAAATTTTCAAATGTCTGCCTCAGAGCACACCTTAGTGAAACATGATCCATAACAAAATCAAAGCTTTTTAAAAAATTATTTTATAAGTGTGTTAGCTGACATCTAAAGGTTGTCAGCTTTGACATATTGTCCATTTTATTTCTTTTTATATTGCGGTCATTTTAAAACATAATAATAACTGGGGAAGTAATTATCTTAGTTTTTTGAAAATCTGTAGTTTTGGTCCTCCTCCTTAATGAACTGCCATCCAATAAAAAATAAGACAACAAATAATTCAATGAAACCTTGAAGATTTAGACCAAAGAACCTCTGTGAAGTTTTAGGGTGAGGGATTAAAGTCTTCTGAAACATCTGCTGCTCAATACTCTCTGTAAGGTCAGAAGTTTCAAATGTAGAGTCTACTCCTTGTGAACACGTAACAGATGCTGTTCCTTGTTTTATATCCAGTATATGGGTATGTAAGAGAGATTAGTAAAAAGCCTTCTGAAGCTACCCGTGAATCCTAGATACAATATCCAGAGAAGGAGCCACACTGAAAATCACAGCTTTGTGTACCTAAACAACTCAAAAAACACATTTAGCAAACAAACTGTCCAAGCAAAACAAAACAGCCTAAAACACTACTCTGAGATAACAATAGCTGTAGCAAATTACAATCTACACTCACTGAGCTCCCTAATAATCTAAAGAATACTCCCTAATAATCTTAAGAATTATATATTTCTTTAAATCTTTACTGGGAGAAACACTAATTACAAATAATTAAAATAAAGCAAATTACAGCATCAGCTATTCAGTATGTAGACATAACAACTGACATGAGAGAAACCACTAAGAGGGAAGTTCAAAGACTGCCGAAGCTGATGAAGCCATGGCTACACAGATCTGTTTCCAGCTGAAGCAGTCTCTGTCCTACTCTCTCCTGCTGGTGATGCCCTTTCACTTCTTCCTGATGCCAGCTACATAACTGCATATTGATCTGGAGAGAGAAAATTCTGCTAAGAAATCCCTTTTTTTGCCACATCATTCTTCAGTCACGGGGAAATGATAGCAAGGATCAGGTACTGCCTAACAGGGCACAAAATACAAAATGGCAGCTAAAGACTATTTCTGCAGCTGTAGTGAGCTTTGGACTGGGCCTCATCTCCACTGACAAAGGATTTCCCACACAGTTATCATCTCTCTTTCAGCTCAAAGGAGAGGCCCCAGCCTAATTCCATTTTTACCTCTGCCAGCAGTAAGTGATGCTGGCAATGACCAATATTTTCTGTGGCTTCTCCCCCGCAAATGTAATTGCAACTTATTTTCTGGATGACATTGATGCCTTAAGTTTTAGCTTTCGTATTTTCCAGATTCTCTCCTGCATTAGTGTATAACTCTGAACTTCATATAAAGTGTTAGCAAGTTCTCTTCACGGTTCAGTTAGACAAAACAATCCTTTTCCAGCCCAAGAACCGAGGACACCGTTGCAGCCTCAGGACCAAAAAGTGTTAACAGCAGAGAATTGAGAAGAGCAATCTGGGAGGATGGGACTTCATTACCTGAAGCTGTAATTTGACAATTAACCCCCATATGTAAATGGACCAAAACCTATAAAAGTGTGAAAACTTGTGGTCCACTGCCCATCTTGGGTGGAGCCACGGTAGATCTTGTACCGCCCAAGGTCTATCCTTTGAAGGCCTTTTTAATAAATACCTGCTTTACTCCTTTAACACTGTCTAGCCTCTGTTCTAGATAGCCTCTCACATCATCAACACAAAAGCCCAGAAGTGGTGCAAATATTCAGGAAAACTCATATACCATACATGAAAGGTGTGTGGTTCCGTAAAGCTGGAAGAGAAAGTCACTTTGTATTTTGCACAAATGAACAGTAAGTACAGGAAGAACAGCTCACCACTGAATGAATGTTTTATCATTCTCCTTGCTGGGAGATATGTGCTTGTGAGAAAAAACTCCTGCCATAAAAATGCTGCCATTGTAAGAGAATGAGAGTATTCTCAAAGCTGTGCCTGATGCAGAACACAGTTTTCTCTGGGAAGGCTGGGAGTCAAATGCTTTGGAGGCAGGCTAGGGGACTACATGGCATGCTGCTTTAAAGGAGCTACTTTGCTCTGACAAGGAGATTAAGAGAATCTAGATTTCTTCCAACCTCCACAGCAGGATTTTGCACCTCAGACTGTGGCACAACGAGGCAAGTGTGCAGAGCAGGTGGCTCACCTCACTCATCGTGAGTCCAAGACAGATGGGAAGGGAGGCAGCTCTTGAGAGATCTCTTGCAGCTTGGCAGCAGTTCAATCCATTCCAGTCCTTCTTGCAAAGCTCTGGCAGGATCTAAACACTTCAAAAAGTCTCTCCCCTTGCCGTTCCCCAGGAAAGTGCAAAATTTTTTTCTGTGTGGACTTTGACCCATAACTCAAGAGAGACTGATAGCCTGGAGTGAAAGCCCAATATCACCTCTAGTGCAGTTATTCTGAGTCATGACCAGTGGCACACGCTCTGGAAGAATGCACAAAGTAAGCACAGTTTTAAAGAATAATCAGTCAGGTAGATTTATGGATTTTTTTGCCTAGAATGAAAATTAGCATAATGTATTTCTCTTCCCTTGAGATTATGTGGGGCACTGACATCCCAGAGAAACCAAGGGTCACTAAAAAGTTGATGCACCATCTCATAACTCCATAGAGACAAGACAGGGAAGACAGGGGCATCCTGAGTATTTCCTTTTGAATTGCTTTCAGACAGAAGTCTCTAAGTATCAGACAGGACGTTATTTTTGTAAAATTTTTTTTACACCCCAATATTTAACTACTGCCCCACTGTTGAGAGAAGATTCAATGAATAAAAAAGGAAAAGATGCATGGAAGAAATGAGGACTCCCTCTGCCAATATAAAAGTTCAATTGATGACCTGGGATTTGCTAAGAACTAAAGCACTCAGACCCTCTGGGTCTTTTGCAGTCTCAGAAAAGGATCAGTGACCTACTCAGCAAATGTCTATATGTCCCTCAGAAATGGGAGGCCTTTCTCATCATGATTAAAACTAATTGGCATTTGTGTTGGCACCAAAGAAACTGAGGATTTAATGGACACAGAAAAGAGACAACCTTCCAACCTAAGAGGATATACCTCAGCTATACTTAACTGATATATCCTAGGCAGAGGAAAAAGTCTTGCCCTTGTAAGACTTGCTCAACACATCACACTCAACAATTATTGTGGAGCAGCATAGGAGTTTTTGATCTGTTCTTCAAACATAAAGTATGAAAATACTGGTGACAAAATCTTTCAGCTCCAATAGTGCTGCACATTTTATCACGAATTAGTAAAACACCCTGTTCTCTCCCTTTAGACATTCTTAATTTAAGGCAAATTACAAAACTACAAAAACTCTTGTGCCCAAAAGTAAAAAAACATTTCCATACTATGATGTTCACCTTATATGGGCTCTCTTTACTTACGAGAGAGGAGAAAAATGGCTCTACCTCAAGTTGCAGGTCCCAAACTAATAATCAGATAGCTTGCCCAAAGAACAGCATGGTTAGTACACAGGGAAAAAAAAGCATATCTTCTTTCACAATGTAGTTTTATTTGAAAGGCATCAAAAGTAATGCAATCTTCCATAAATGAAAACACCCTGAAACTCGCAGCTCTTGAAGGAAGCTGGCGTCCCATGAGCTTTATAACTGAAAATTATGAGAATTCCCAGCAATCACAGGGGAAATTAGAAGTTTTCCTAACCTGCTAATGAAAATCGTAATCTTGGTATTGTCAGTGACTGTAGGGTGCTTGTTTCTCAGCCATGTCTACAAGTTATATCTATATTAGGATGTAACAGAGGTCAATAGGAGATCACAGAACAGCCAGTGCTGAGAACTATCAGTATACACATTTCAGGGAGTTTGTCTTGAATACTTTTCTTGTTAACTGATCTCTCCTTAGGGATGGAAAGAGGCTGTGTGTGCTCATGGAATATGTTCTTAGGTTTAGTTTGGCTTGAACAGGATCCAGTTGTGGAGCCTGAGGCCTCTGTTCAGTGTAAAGCCCAGTACATGATGCACAAGGGTACATCTGCAGATTGGCTTCCAGAGGGTGCACTTCAGGTGAAAAAATGCTCTTGTACATACCCCTCAATGAGGATGATGAAGAAGATGAATAATTTTGAATATATGAGGAGGGGGAAAAAAAGTGATATATCCTGGCAGCAAGGATAGAGAGGTTCACCTTCTCTGCAGTATTTCAGTCCATGCCAATGGAAGTGGAACCTGGGTATACACAGTCCTGCTCAGACCAACAAACTCCATGTCTGAGTCAAAGGAAGAACAGGTTTCACCAATTTACTCAAGTGAATTTGCTCTTAGTTCTCAAAATCGTTCTCAAAAGCTAAAAATAAATGTTTATTTTTCTATATAACCCTCTGTATCAGTCTTTCCATCAACAGAGGCTGTGTATGTTTTCTGTGTGTTTGCTAGGAGCTGTGACAAAAAAAGCAAATCACCCTATTTCATCAAGAGTAGGAATGACTTAGTGTCCTTAAGAGAATCACACAGACAAATCCAGCTGAGGCGAAATATTTCGGACCAATCAAAAACTTGCAAAAACTGAGACTTTCAGGATCCAGGCACATTTTGCCTTCCTTCTTCTGCAGCACTGGAGGATGTACAATTAATGATGAGTGAAGGACTTATGGTTTGGTTGCCAGACACCTTCTGTCTGACTTGGTCGCCTGAATAACTTTTATTGTAAACAAAACTCTTTGTGGAATTACTGTCTTTCATGAATTTCCTGGTAATATCAGTTTTGTGGCTGATATCTGCCACTTATCTGACAAATTGTGGAAGATGCTTTTTTCCCCAGATCATGGATATCTGCAGAAATTATGTTTGGACTGTTTATAAAGCCTGAGATTGGTATAATATAACAAGACAGTCAAGCAACCCAAGGACAACTGCAAAAAAAGGTATAGAGGCAACTTTAGGCTTCTCATCAGTGTAAGGAAAATTGAACTATGTGGCCCCAAAAGAGGACAAAACTCACTTCTGGGACACCATCAAATCTTGTACGTGGGTAGAAAAGGGAAGGCCTTGGGAGGCGAAGTGGGAAAGTATGGCTGTGAGCTGGATTTGAATTCCATGGGACTGAGGAAAGATGAACTAGAAGACTTATGAAGAGATATGGAAGCCTGTATTATGTTTTGGGGGGGAATTTCATACTAACCTTTCCTATAAGCCTGCAGGACTCCACTCAATCTGTTTGTCTATGTCGGCTGGACATGACAGTGACATGGGATCAGAGTTGTCTGACCAATGCATGATAATGGCAACATTCCACCAATACCCAGTTCTCACCCTTTCCAGAGTAGGTTCATTTAAAAAGGCATATTTTGTCTTTGGGAAAGATCCTGTCAAAAGGAAGGTGGTGTTTTTAAAGCTTCAGATAAAGCCAAAATCTTCCAACCCAATTGATCAAGAATGGCAATTTTCTTTCTTTTCTCTTGAAAATTTGTTTCAGCAGTTCCCACACTAAAACAAAGACAAATAAACAAGAAACCCAGAAAACTAATATTTTTATTTGTAAGGGTTTTTTTTTTAATATAATTTAATAAGCCATGAAACCCCCAGTTAATTTTTAAAAGAATTTTAAATTTTAAAAAAATGTTGATGCTTTTGGTTGTTGATGCTTTTGCTGATGCCCTCTTATAGTATTAAATAAACTTGAGAAACACAACAAATTGAAAAACCTAGCTACCACTGAGTTTTCTTGATTTCTCTGATCAATTCATTATGCTTTTCATAGAATAATAGAACTACTTAGGTTGAAAAAGGCCTTTGAGATCACTGAGTCCAACCAGTAACCCAGCACTGCCAAATCCACCACTATGCCATGTACTTGATTGCCACATCTGTGCAGCTTTTAAAACACCCCCAGGGGTGGGGACTCAGCCACGACCTTGGGCAGACTAGTCCAGCACTTGACAACCTGCTGGTGAAGAAATTCTTCCTAGGATTCAGCCTAAAGCTCCCCCAGCTTGTGGCCATTTCCTCTTGTCCTGTCACTTGTCACTCAGCAGAAGAGACCAACCCCCACCTGGTTACACCCTCCTTTCAGGCAGCTGTAGAGAGGGATAAGGTCCCCTCTGAATCTCCTTTGCTTCAGGCTGAACACCCCCAGCTCCCTCAGCCACTCCTCATCATCCCCAGCTTTGTTGCCATTCTCTGGACACGCTCCAGCACCTCAATCTCCTTCTTGTGGTGAGAAACACAAAACTGGATCCAGGATTCAAGGTGCAGCCTGACCATTGCCCAGGATAGTGGGGCAATCTCTGCCTTGGCCCTGCTGGCCACACTATTGTTGATACATTTCTGATTTTTGCACCTTTCCAAGAATCTAATAATGAGCCTTTCAAGCCTTCACACAGGTCTTTGGGGATGACCAGGGTGCTTTTTCACTCTGAATATTCATTTCTTCTGCAGCATCTTATCCCAGTTAGGTTTGCAGTTGGATTTCTAGGATGGGAACAAAAACCATGGCCATTTTTAGGGTTCTGAAATGAATTAATTTTTAACACATCACAGAAACACATTCCAGTTCCCCTCCATTAAAATGCAGAAGTATTTTTTTAATAATTTGTCCAGACTCTTGGTTCTACCTTCATCCCAGGGATGTAATTAAAAACCAGTTCTGCACTGTGCATCAGATGTACATTTGGCTGCAAGAGCACAGATGCCCTTGGACTTTCATCTTTCCACAGCCACTGTCATGCATGTTGTTTTTGCTGTCACACCCCACAGTTTCACAGACAGGCAAAGCCTGGACTACAGTGGGAAATACTACATTTCTTCTTCACTTAAGAATATGCAGAGCCCATAGAGGGAGTGCCAAAGTATCATTCCCTGCTGTGCAAGTGTGACAAATATACAGACAGCTTTCTCAACAATCTGAGAGAGTAAGAAAAGCCTGTTCAGAATTTACATAAATTGCAGGGCCCTGTTGACCACAGAATTTCATGAGAAGGTCTGCACTTGTAAACTGGGTGGGCACAGAATTCCATATTTCTATTACACTACCAGCAAAAATTTCAGTGATGTTAGAATTCATTTCTACAAATGTTAGAAATACTAATGATGGGTAGAACTTTATACCAGTGAGCTCTTTAATGAGTAAATTTCACATGAAAACAGTGAGGAGAGGGAGGGATAATCCAATGCAAAGGTTGTTCAGCTGAGAGCTTACACCACTGGCCAAATCCTGACTGCTCAAACTATGCCAGTAACCACTGGCAACTGCAGCAGTGTCAGCTCAGCCTGTTCCAGCTATAAGACTGCACTTCCAGCTGTAACTCACCTTACAGTCTTTCATAAATCATGAGCCAGGGTCCTAAAGCCTGCTTCATCCTTCTGTCAACTAAGATTCCTTTGTGACCTTTGACAAGATGTTTCATTTTAGCCCTACTGCAGATCCTCATCTACAAAAATGGTGAGCATAATCCAATTTTTTATGTTCTGTGAAGGGCATACCCAAGACAGAGCACAGCACTCAGAAGTCACCATGCTAACATCTGGACAAATCAGGCAGGAAAAGCAGCTAAGCACAAGGCAACTAGACAAGGTAAATAAATGTTTTGTTGCACATTAAACTTTAATTGTTCATGAAGGCAGATGTATATGAATTTCAAAGAAAAAAAACCAAAAAACAGATTACAACCTTGTAAGAATTTAAAAATTTGATATAATTTGTGAGTTTACCTTAGAACAAACTCATAGAGGCAGAAAGGCAGGCACACACCTACATTCACACACATACGTCCATTTATTTGCACGTGCAGCTTCAGGTGCCCATGAAAAGCTCATTTTTATATGCAGGTGAAAACTTTTTCCAGTGTTGAGGCTTGCAACTCAGGAGATTTTGCACATTTCACAAGGGTGGAAAAAAGTTTTGATTTCATGGTAAATGCTTCATAAAGCATAGACCAGATGTTTGTCTTAGCTCCTGTTTTTACTCTGCCTTACTTTCCCAGCTGGAGTTATTAATTATACCTTTTATTCTCCTACTGCAGCTCTTAACTCCAAAAGATTAAATGGCTTGATTAACACTGTTTAGCTTTTCCTAGGTGGTTTATTGAATGTCACATTTAACATTCTGGCACCTCACAGATGAAACTAAATTCTTGCAGCCTTGAAGAAATATGACTATATATTTTTTTTTACCAGAGATCAAGAGAAGGGCATTTGTTACATATTTATGAACACATCACATTGGACATTTCTATTTATTCTTTAACATGCTCTCACAAACACACAGGCTGTCCTAGGCTCTATATTATTTATAAATGTTGACACTTAGTACTTTTGGAAAAGCCTCTTGGAAAAAATTGCATAAAACAGTGACTGGGAGGCTGACAGAGATTTGTAGAAACCTCGGAGTCAACAAAATATCCTCACATGATTTTTCTAACTATTCTACCTGCTTGGAAGCCTATAGAAAAGAATGCAAGTAAACAATCCTTTAGCAGATAAAGAACATTCAATTCTTCATCCTGGTGCAGCTTATATGGCTGTACCTGTGCTCCTGAGAGAGAATCAGTAATTCACCATGAGATACCTTTGATGCTGCTCCATTAGTGGCTGATTAAGATAGTGCCAAGATTTGTTCTTTCAAATTGCCTAAGACCCAAATCCTAGAGCGCTCTACTCAACTGAACCTTGAGCCAGCCATCAGATGATGGCCATCCCAATGTTTGCGTTGGACTAGTATCTAAAGCCAGAAGGCTGGTGTGGGATTGCTGTGAAATAAAAAGCTGCCTTTTTATTTCACAGGCTGTGAGTTAAAGGGCTTGCAAGCAGCTTTCTCTCCTCTCCCTCCCACCCTTAAAGTCTAGGATTAACATGGGTAGCTGCCTAGCTAGCTGAAAGTGCTTTCAAAGAAACATCATTTTGATCGATTGAACCCATGTTCTTGAATATCTTTTCGGATTCTAACATTTTAAGGACTTTTTAGAAAGTGTTATGACATTTATTTTCATGTGTTTTCTACTTCCAAGACAACACAAGGCTGATCGATCAGCTACTTTCTCCAAAGAGCCCCGAAGAGCTCTATTCTTTCCAAAGAGAGAATAGACTTTGTAGATTCTGACTGGTAATAGCAGAATATAGTAAGAAGTAAAGGCTTAACACAGATTTCAGCCTCTGGCTGGACACAGGCCCTACATAACCACTGAAAGCTGTTCCTGTGCAAATGGAGCCAACACCATCTCAATTTGGCCAATTTTTATAATAGTTTCTTTGATTTCTGAGGCACCTGATCTTAAAAAGCAGATCTTTTATTTCTTTTAATTTGCATTCACATCCACATATAAGTGCCCACAGAGGAGGGGCTATGTGTGCATCACAACAGAGCACAGAGGTGAGGGCACTGCGTGGAGCTTGCCGGCTGGAGGAGCTCAAACTGCAAAGCTGGAAGCAGACAGGTCACACTGAGTAAATGAGACAGAGACCCCCTTTCATTCTTTGCACCATATGCCAAGCATCCTGCACACTGGGCACAGGGAAAAAGCAGCACACCGTGTTTATAGACATGTGCCAGGAGCTTTGGCCATTCCTACAAGTGCAGGAGCAATTAAGACTTAGGAAAATTTCTAACCCTGCAATGATTTTTGTTCGCCATGGATTACCCCCTCACCCCACTCCCCTGCTGTGGTCTCTCACTCTGCTTGGTTTCCCATTCCATTTACTTCCAAAGTGACCCCCCCCAAGCCTGAACAAACAAAACCAGATGTGAGACTAAAATGCTATTTTTTGTCACTGCAGCAGCCCTTTGTTTTGCCTCATTTGTTTAGTTCTAGTTTGTAAGAACTTTGGGGCAGAGGCTCTCAATTGCTCTTTGCTTACATCTCATCTGCAAAAGGGCCTCCTCCTTCTTCACTGGCTCTTGTACTCCACCACAAAAAAGATGACTATTAATAATATGACCTTCAGCTAGCTGGAATGTATTCAGCGATTTAGGGCATTGACATTGGAGAAATCCTTATGAATGCCTGAGATCATATAACCCTTCGATTTGTTTTCAGGCCTATCTGCAAACTGTGGTTAAGTAGCTATCATTTCTAACATTTGCATTCCTCTTACCCCATAGTGTGTGGGGGGGATGGTACTATCATAATTATACCACATTCTTCTGGGTTCCATAACGAGCTATTATTTTGCTAATGGAATATTCAAGCAGTCTGCAGTAATTTATCAAATAGTCCCAAGTCCCATTTTCTCTGTGTGAATCTTTTTGTTCACAGGTAAATTGATGTGTGGGGGGTTATCAAGGCTTTTTTGTAATTCAAATTAAGCATTCCACCCCCCTCTCGGAAAAAAAGATCGTTAGACACAGAATGTTATTTTTTTTTCTAATGATGTTTAGAATTAGAATTGTGCAGGCTTCCTGTGAGTGGCAATTTCTGCATTTTAATTCATTCTTACAGTGTTTTTGCATTTTAACGCCTAATTTTGAAAATTTGCCTAAACTAAAAAGGAGCAAAATGTAATTCCATTTCTCCTTACAACTATTGTCTGCTCCACTGTCAGATTAAACTGCCAACAGTGTAGAGTGCCATTGAATTGGAGATGAGAGGGAAAAAAATAACACCACCCTCTCCGTTTATTTTACTTTCAGTAAAGAAAAGCCAAAGCCCAAAACCTGGATGTGTACTTAGATCACGCAGAAAAAAAAAAAACACACAGACACACACACAGAGACACTCATGTCTCTTCAACTGTGTGTTTCTCTGTGTAAGGGAAGAGGGAAGGGGTGTGCACACATGCACATTCCTGCATGCACACATGCACACGTATGCAGGGTAGGAGGGGAATGGGTGCCTAATAAAAGAAAAGTATGTGCAAATGATTTCTGTGAATGACAAGATTTCTTGTCTTCTCAAAAACTGTCTCTGTCCCAGTCACTCGCTTACCTCCTAACTGCAGTTAGGAAATTGATGGCTGGCAATATCAAGTGAAGAATTTTGGCATAGAATGACAGAATGGCTGAGGTGAGAAGGGACCTCTGGAGACTGTCTAGTCCAAGCCTTTGCTTTAATCAAGATCACAGATGACACAAAACTAGAAGTGGTGGGTACAAGAGGTTGTCAGCAAGAGCAGGTTGCTCAGGATTTTGTCTTGTTTTGAATATCCTCATGGATGAAGACTGTACAACCTTTCCGGGAAAAAGTTTGAACATCCCTTGCTGTTAAAAAATAAGCTGTTTTTTAATTTTAAATGGAATTTTTTTACATCAGTTTATGCTGATTGCCCCTTTTTCTGCCACTATGCATCACTGTGAAAATTCATCCCTGTCAGGTATTTACACACAAAGATCTCCCAGAGCCTTCCCACCTCTGGGCTGAACAGTCCCAGTTGTCTCAGCCTCTCCTCCTATGTCAGATGCTCCAAACCCTTAATCATCTTTGTGGGATTTTGGTAGTGTGCCCACTTGCACAAGGGAGCCCAGATTTGGACCCAGCACTCCAGTCACATCTCATCAGGGCAAACTAGAGGGAAAGGGTCACCTCACTCCATGTGCTGACAGTGCTCTTCCCAATGCACTCCAGGACACTGTTGGCTTTCTTTGCTTCAGGAGCACATTGCCAACTGATGCCAACGTGGTACCTTCCAAGACCTCTGGGGCCTTTTTTTGTCAGGTTATTTTACAATAGTTTGGCCCCAGCCTGGCGTGGTGCATGAGCAGGACCTGATATTTCCCTTTCTTGAACTCCAGGACATTCCTGTCACTCATTTCTCTAGCCCGTTTATGTCCCTGTGGATGGCAGCACAACCATCAGGCATACCAGCTACTCCTTCCATCTTTTGTCCTCTTCAATCTTGCTGAAAGTATGTTGTGTCTCATCATCCTCATAAGGTGATTAATGAAGATACAAAATACTAGCTGCTGGACTGATTTCTGTGAGAAAATATAGTGACTGGCCTCTAGCTGAACTGATTGTGTCACTGATCACAAAACACTGGGCCCATCAATTCAACCAATTTTTTACCCTACCTCAGAGTCCACATTCTTCATTTTCCTCACCTCATAATCCATACTTCCTTCATTTTCTGTGAAGATGCAAGGGAATATGGAGTGTTACAGAGGAAATGAAATTTAAAAAATCATATGGAGAGGTTAATGCCTTCATCTGCCCCTATAAATGTTCTTCCATCTCATCTTCTTAGATCCAGTTTTCACCACAAATTTAGGTGGTGTCACATGGCATTTCTAGAGATCTGCCTCTATAAAGTACATTACAAGGAGAGTTCTTTGCTTTTTCAACCCACATTTTCCTTTACACTGGAATACCATATGCTGCCATGAGTTTGCATACCACTTATGGTGTCTGAATACAAGAACCTGTTTACTCCCTCTCTTATAGAAACAGCTCCCACTCATTTATTGTGAGGTCAAAACAGAAACAGCTAATAAGCAGTTTCGAGGTCAATCCATGAGGCATGAAAGCAGAAAATCTACCAACCATAGGGTTTTTCATCCCTGACTCATTAGTTTGGGCCAAAATTCTATCTTGAAGCCAAGCATTCCTCCAGTGAAGGCTTGTATTAAAAATCAGGGGTTACTGGGGGAAAAGAGAGAGGTACAGTTTTGTTTGTAACTAGTTGGTCCTTTCTAATGAAAACCATTCTGTCACCAAGAATTTCTGATTTTTCCCAGTAGTTTATCTTTCTCTAGCCTTAGTTCAGGTGATACTGAGCCAGGTATCAATCTGAATGTGCTGATCTAGTACAGTATGTCTACTCAATACACTGATAATTTCTGAAGTGCTCTGCTTATTGAAAAACATAAAAATCAGGGTAATGAAAGGGCTTGAACTTCATCAGTTATAAACCAACCAGTCTCTCCAGCCTTCTGTTCATGCCTTCAGCATAAAGTGGTTTCCTCCCTTACCTGCTGGATAATCAGTGCACACAGGGTAGCATGAGCTCCTCCCAGCCACGCAGAGTGCTGACTTTGGAACTTCCATTTCAAGAACTCACATCAAATCCTGCAAACCTCAGATGTATGCATGCCTACTATAGAACCTGTCATGGGAGGGGCCTTATAGATGTGGTATTTTGACCATATAGTATAGCATGAAAATAAATGAATCAGGTATTCATTTTATCCAAATGACACAAACAGTACTGGCAGAGACAGCTGGGGAGGTGGGCAGGAATTTACAGCTGCTCCAGGAATTTCTACCAGAAGAAGTGTAGCCAACACGTAATGTAGAAATTTCAACCCTGAAGCAATGTTCTGCTATAAACAGCAAATCTCTTACTACTCTGTGCATGCAGGCATTTTTTTAATTTCCATTTTAGAACATATGTCAGCTCTTGCTCTATTGTGACACATTCCCTTTGAGCCTCATCAGCCCCATTTATGAATACGTCATCTGGAGTGGTGAAATGCCGGGAGATGCTCTATTGCCACACTCACTGGACAGAAACACTCTGAAGCTGAGCGTCACCGCATTGCTAGCTGAGGAAAGTTGTGCAATATAAACATTTGGTTGGTAAATAAATAAAGCATAAATGCCTTGGAATGTTGCCTGCTGCTCATAGCAGCTTAGGGTAAATGTAAGAGCTCTGTGTTTCCAGTAGATTTGTGGCATCATGATTAAACCAGAGTTCACTCATTTGCTTAGCTCATCATCTAAAGTGAAGGTTGCCATCACTGAAAACTTTTAGTCTTTGCCTAAGACAAAGATCTGCAAAGGTAGTTAAAGGTTATCCTCTGGATTTTTATTTGCTTCTTTGGAAATGTGAGGTTTGGTACATGTTTTTCTGGAGAAGGGAGGTAAAGCAATGAAACAAAGTTAAAGTTCTATAATACATATTTTGAAACTGTATAGAAAGACAGAGGCATGCTTTGTGTGCTACAGTAATACTTTTATGAATACAGTACCACTGTTTTAAAAAGTTACACAAGCCATTATTTATACTATACAGTAAAAAGCTTTGTTTCACTTATGATTCCTGCAGATGAAGACAGAATTACAGTACATATTTTGCTGGCAAAGATCAGTTGGTCAAAGGTTTCTTGACTTCATACCAAAGAAACAAAACTGTACCAAAAAAAAAGTTCATAAGAAGATATGCTATTAAAAGCATGCTTTGGCTAACACAGCTATATATACTCAGGGGAGTGCTGGGGAAGCTTGAATAAGTCTTGGCAGTGCTGCAACTTTGCCTATGTAAAAGCACTGCAATCATGAAGGCATTTGCCATCATAACATGCTGGTAAACTGTTCAGACTTAGTACAGATTTGTCCTGAAATAGAAATAAACACCAATGCAGTTTAGCAAGACAGGAAGATATTAGAGACATACAGGAGATATTTGGTGATTCATGGGTGCACATAATCTGCCACAGCACTTACCAGGGACAATCTTTGCAACATGGAAAATGATGCAAACTCATTTTGCAACAGGCTGATGAACAAGATGGAAGAGAGCAGCAGTTGCCATACTACCAAGTAAAACTGAAGCAGAGCAGCCTGCCTAGGCCAAACTGAGTGTCCCAGTGCCAACCCTGTGAGCCAGTCCATCATTTATTTGTAGCATGACAAAATGGAAAAAGGGGTTTGGGGGAGGGAGGTAAGAGTAGAAGATAACTGCATCAGCAATGCTATTCTCTTTTTGATCCTGATTTATGATACTGCAAGAGGCAACCAGAGCACATTATGTGTACCCTCATGAGACTGCTGTTCCATCTGACTAAGATCCTGCTTTCCAGCTTATTTGACCAGTTCACATTGTCCAGAGAAGAATCCTACTAACTGTGCTTTATTCCTAAGCTGCCAATGGGCACATATGCACACACTGAGGAAGACTGATCCAACATTAAAGGCACTGTTTCTCAGAAACCAGGACTACAGTTCTTGCTTTGCCACTGAATTCTGATCTTACTCATTACCTGGGTATGGGTGAACACAGGGGGAGTAAAATTTTTCCCCATCTACCAAGGCAAGGAAAAGAAGAGTAAAAATTGTCAGCTGCTCATACATACAGATAGGTCAAACTGTTAAAGACACACTGCCAACTGAGTGTGTAATCAATCATATTTCAGTCATCGACATTTGGGGCCAGACCCAATACTCTGCACTTCTGCCATGGTTGACACAATGTCATTCTGATCTCACTTGTCTCATTCTGCCACAGAATGTATTATCATTGCTTTTACTATAACAACACACTTTTTCTGAAGCAAATAGAGTTCTGCTTCCCAGAAGCATCTCATACACGATAATGAAATAAATCTCACAGGAGAACTGGATTCTCAGCTGAAATGCTCTATTTTCACCAGATATTTTTCTGCAATTCATGTCCAAAAGAATTTTCCAAAAACAACACTTCTACTTTCCTCTTCTATGGAATGAGAAGCCTTCCTGCCTTTCTTGCCCAAGACTTTCCTAGTTCAGCATATTAATTCAGGAGTTACTCTTTCTGTCTTCCATGCTGATGTAAAGTGATTTCATTAGTTCATGTGGAAAGTAAGGCTGTAACTGCTTGTCCTCCTAAGAGTACTGCTTTATCACACAACTTTTGAGGATCCACTTCATCTCTTCAAACTAATCTGTGGTAAAATATAACCAGAATGTTTTTCTTTTCTGAGAACCAAAATTAATAGAGGCTCTAAAAACTGAAAACATAGTGCATTTTATAATAATTCAGGAGGCTTCTTGATTAGGAGACCATACACTGATACATTTGCTAATTTTTGATCTGCCTCATTGTTCATGAACAAACACAGTCAGCTCCCATGACTGGCAGAGGAATCAAAAAGGGAGGCAAATCTCTGCTGAAGAGAGGCATATCACTCCAGTCTTTTACACAGGCAGGATCCTGCAACACTCAGAGACTGTGTCCACAGCCTATTCATGCAGACAACAGGAGCTTTCCTGTTCCTTGTGAAAGATGTCAGGCCAGGATGAGAATCTTCCTTAAAACCCACCCAGTTTAAACTATCACAAATGTTGCCGTGGTCTGGTTAACGCAGCACTCAACTGAAAACACATGATATCGAGTAGGATTTAAACATATTCATGTGAGCACAGTAACCACAGTTCATGTGGAGGTCTTTCACAAGGTTACTGTCCCCTCAGCAATATGCTGGGACAGTGGAATTTATAGCTGGTCCAAGCACAAAAGTTCACATTGCTCTTTTACATTTGACATCTTAGTAAGCTCAGAAAAGGAAAAACTTACAGCTTACCCTTGATCCTGACAAAGAGCTTACACGAGCCCCACCTCTGCAGCTGTTTCTACTGAGAAGCCTTAATTTTGCTGAAACTCCTTTCCTGCCCCCTTGCCTTCAAAATCAATATGCCATAGTGAGTTATTTTGTTAAGTGCTCCTCATGCTCTGTACACAGCTCGTCTTTGAGGACAACCTTTAGATATACCTGCTGCCTGCAGTGCTGCTACTGAAAGGACACCTGGTATTTTGTAAGGGGGAGATGCCACGTGGGATCTTCATAAATATATATTACAATTGCTCCTGTTACTAAGGAAAGAAAATTGTCTTTCTGTCCTTAGTGAGACATATTTGCTCCCTACCCTTCTTCACTTCCAGGCTGACCTCTCGCCTACAGACAGGCGTGAAGACAACCTTAAGTGACAATGAGACAAATTTCATTTTGCAGTGAACTGCTTCTTCAATTATTTTCCTCCTCTCTATTTCTTCTGGCTGACCCAGACCAGGCTATTACTCTGACAGGGGTTCCTAACCTCTAGATTAAAATATGCAAATTATTGTCTTTCCTTCCACTTAGACTAGTGTCAGATACATTGAAACTATAAGAAAATATTTGATTTGGTTTTACATAGGATGAACATAGTTACTTATTTTTGTCGTCTTCTTTAATTAAGTAAAATCAGTTTAACATGATATAATCAATGTTCAGGTACAATATAGATCACAGGGTGCTTTATGTTCTCTGAGGCAGATGCTGATAAAAAAAAGAATCAAACAACTTCTGAAAATCTCTAACACCCCTTACTTTCTACCTTACATAGCTCATCTTCAAATTAGTATTGAATAAGTTGTACTAAAACAATGGAATGAAAAGCAGATGCAACTCATCAGCTTTTGGATTTCTTACAGATAATTCATACTGAAGTCTTTAGATTGATACTAATGATAATTGGCTTAAAATTTTACAAATAAATTATAGCCAAAATACATAGATATACTGCAGTTTTCAGTCACTGTAAAGCTAAATTTGGCTAATATTTTTAAACTACAGAATTATGCTACACAAAGAATGGCTCCATGCCATTTTCCTTTCTAATTCCTCTTGAGTTTTAACTAATTCTAAAGAAACTGTTTGGTTCATTAATAAAGAAAATATAACAGATATCTCCAAGTACACAGAGATGTAAATATACAGAGTTTTGAAGGAGAATTGTATGTGGTCAAAACAAACTCTTTCCCGATTTTTCAGGGAAGTTTGGAAACAGGCAGCTGGGAAAAAAAAAAAAAGGACTATTTTTATAAGCATGAATCCCTTTCTGTTCAAGGTGCTGTTACAGTATAACATAATAGCTGAAAATCTGGAATTTCATAAATGCAGTCCTACATAATTGTTATAATTTTATCAACACGTGACATGGAAGGTGCACTGATTGAAACAAAATACATGTGTTGGTAGGGACCTGAGGAGGAGGAAATATAGGTTGCTAGAAATCAGGGTAATCTTCCCAGTGTTCCCCAAATACTTGGGGAATGCTGCACTTTGAAAAAGACCCACTTCTAGCCTGTTAGACCCTGGCAGCCCCTAGCTAATATAATTGTCCTATTAAATATATTAGTATCTTCATAGGATTTCCTCATATTTAATTTCACCCACTTGTACATCTACAACCTGAGAAGTTTCTGAAATTTTGTAGTGTTGTAATTTTGGCAAAAGGTCATTAAAAGTTTCTAACCTTGCCCTAACACATTAAAAAGACCATTTCAAGCAGCTGGGCTACATGGTAAGAAATAGTTTCTCCTGAAAGCTGCCCTGTTACCACTGTTTCAGCTGTGATGTGGGTTTGCACTGACAGTCTCCAAAGCAATGATAAATAAAATTACTGCAATGACAAATTTTCAGCTCCTTTAGTTAGACTCTGAGTGTGCCCATTGTTTGAGCTTTTTCACTCAATTACTAATGTGCAGCAGAAGGTGCAAGAATTGCTTAAACCACAAGTTTTAGTTACTTGCAATTGTATAACACAAAATTCATAGAAGCACAGCAAGTTCAGCTTGGAAAAGACCTTTAAGATCATTAATCCCAGCCACTAACCCAGCACTGTCCACCATTAAACCAGATACCTCAGTGCCACATCCACATGTCTTTAAAATACCTCCAGGCATGGTCACTCAACCACTTCCCTGGGCAGCCTATTCCAATGCTTGACAACCCTGTTGGTGAAGAAATTTTTTCTAAACTTTAAACCTTTCCTGGCACAACTTGTGGCCATTCCTTCTTGTCTTGTCACCTGTCACTAAGCAGAAGAGGCTGACCTTCACCTCACTACAGCCTCCTTTCAGGCAATTTTAGAAGAGTCATAAGGTCCCCTCTGAGCCTCCTTTTTACCAGACTAAACATCTCCAGCTCCCTCAGCTGCTCCTCACAGGACTTTGCTCCAGATCCTTCCCCAGCTCTGTTGCCCTTCTCTGGAGACACTCCAGCACCTCAATGTCCTTCTTCAAGTGAGAGACCCAAAACTGGATTGGAAATGTGGCCTCCCCAGTGCCAACTACAGGGAGAGGATCACTGCCCTGGTCCTGCTGGCCACACTATTGCTGATACAGGCCAGGGCCATTGGTCTTCTTGTCCACCTGGGCACTGCTGGCTCAGGTTCAGCAGCTGCCAACCAGCACCCTCAGGTCCTTTTCTGCTGGGCAGCTTTCCAGCCACTCTTTCCAGTGGCAATGCATGGGGTTGTTGTGACCCAAGTGCAGCACCCAGCACTTGGCCTTGTTGAACATCATCCTATTGGCCTTTGTCCAGTCTGTCCAGATCCTTCTGTTCCCCTAGTTTGGGGATCCACCCTGTGCACCTAGAGCAGCCTACTATGGATCACATTGGTACTGGAGTAATTCAGCTACTCAGTTGTCTAACACAAAAAGAGGTCCCTGTGATTGCAGTGAGTTTGGAGATGAGTAAATTACAGCTCAGTAATTACTCTTCTAACAAGGGATTCAGGTCTCCCTGACAGACTCATTGTGCAACCATAACCACATCACATGGAGCTAAAGACGCAAAATTTACATTTGTTAAAAAAACCCCAACAGAAACCAAATCTGGTACTTAAGCACAAATAAGCTTTCCCTTGGAAAAGCAGCTGAACACTTCAGAGGCTGCAAGCTTTTGCACTGTAGCCACCAAAGTAAATCACATCACTTTGTGTGTGCCCACAGGCCAATCTAGCCAAGCTACAAATCTTGCAATCCATCTCCTCCCCATGCCTGAGACTTCACAAATTAGTCTCATGCCATGTCTGTGTTTATGTACAAACAAGCATTTTAATTTGTAATTCTTGTTTTTGTCACGGAGGTAAAACTAACTGCTTGGTCACTGTTAGAGCTAAAAAGTAAGTCAGGAGTTCATATTTGCAGAAACAATTTGAGTAATTCAGTCAAAAAACCTGTTTCAATAATAAAATCCCAGCTGTATCAATACATAGTTCTTTGCCTCACACACAAGAAATTGTCTAAATCTGAAAAAAAACCAAACACATCTATCCTCAGTGTTTCTTTCTGGCTTAAGCAGCCTCTCCCTTCTGCCATCTCTAGGTGTAAAATGCACTCACTCTTCACTATACAAAGAATCTCAGTGTCTGAATTGCCATATCTTTTTGTGAACAGGCTGTCCTAAGTCTTTAACCACTTTGGATGTTGCTCCCTGAAACAGGCCAGCATGCCCACAAGTCACATCCATACACCATTTGGTGTAACAAATACAAAACATTTCAGTAACTGGCAACAACAAAGCCCTCCCCACTTTTTCAGAATCTTTGAACAGAAAAAAAATTACACACCAAAATAACAATGATGTCATGAGCCCCCGTGGTGCCCAAAAGACAGAACAAAATGCTGTGTAACTGCAGGGAGCTCTCCCCAAAGAGGGTGCACATGACCCAATCCATGCCACCTGGCTCTGGCTTTTATTGAGGAGCTTGGCCACAATCTCAGTGATCTTTCCTATTCGCCTTCCCTTCAATCCTTGCTCTCTCCTCCATGGCCTTCTGGGGAGGCTGGCATTCCTTCTGTGAGCAATTCACGTCTGATAATACCAGCTCTTTCTACAGCATGGGCAGCTGCTCAACTGAACCAATCCAGGACCTAGAAATGTAATGTATCTTAGAATTTAGTCAACATATTGTAAGGATTATTCATTAAAACCATGAAGGATTACAGTCACACTGGTAAGGTAATGAAAAAATATACAGGATCCTGTTACCAATCCCTCAGCCTGCTACTTCATACAAATAATACTGCCTGGGATTTCTTATTAACGGTGCTCTATTTAAAATCCTTTCTTAAAGTCTGGAAAACCAATTTTAGAAAAAAATTTCAATTTAAACTTGGTTACAATTTACTTGCTAGATTAATCTTGCAAACTTTTAATGGGTATATTAATTAGACATCATTAATCATTCCAATATCAGACATGAATTTCTGTTGTCTCTTAAACCAAATCTGATTAACTTCACTCGTACTCAAGGGCATAATTTTGCAAAAATTAACAAGCACAAGTGTATCAGCTATTATAGTATTAAAAATGTCATTTTGTTTATGATTCCATGTGCAGGTCTAGACCAGCCTAAAGAGCACCTGGAATCTCATGCATTTTATACCAATATCTTTGTGGAATTGAAGACAGAAATCAAATGGGAAATGGTTTAAAATACCACATTATCAGCCACAATTCCTATATTCTAAGTTAAGTTATCTGAGAGGGAATTATCTCACCTCAAATGAACCTTTTTTAAAGATAACAGTGTGCCTTCAAGTACTGCAGAAGTCTTACTGATGATGCTGAAATCTCTTCTACAATGGTGTATGAAGTACACAGTCCTTTTTGTGCAGAAATCAATTTTTTAAAATGCCATTAGATGTTTCCTGTCATTCCTAAAATTTCAGCCATTTAATTGGCCTTTATACTTAAAATACCATCAAGAGCTTGGAAAACAGAAAACTGCACTGTTCCAGTTTTTTGCCAGGTTTTTGCTTCGCTGCTTCATGGAATCTCCCTTGGTATTCCTGCAGCAGCTGGCAGACCAAGTGTGTGGTGCCCCTCAGGAAAGCCCTCGAGCGAGCCAGGGTTTGTCTTGGGCACCCAGCAGCTACCCCACTGCACTCAGTTCAGCAATACCCATCTCCCACTCTCTGCAAATGCTACCAAAGGGCCTCAGCACTCCTGTCTGCTCTTGATATCCTTGTGGTCAGCTTGTAGAGGTTCTCCACTATCCAGCTCAAGTTCTGTATGCGTTTTCCAAAGACTTCCATTACAGGCACAGAGCAATCACAGATGCTGGTTGTTCGAGGTTTTTTTGTCACAGCATGAGACCTTCTGCACCCAGTTCTTCTTTCACTTGTCCTGACAGAGCCACTTTACTTTTGAGGAAGTTAACTACTTTATGGAAAGTAGGTCAGCAAATTAAACATTCCCAGTGCATGAGGCTGTTATGGAGGCTGGTACTCATTCAAAGGATGGTAAGTGACCTGTTGTTTTTCCTGCCAGTGCGTTCCCCATAATAAAGAGGGTGCCATCTCTTTCACGCACAGACAGACATTGTTCTGTTCATGACATTGCATTAAACCCCATGTAATCAGAATTAGAGCTAGACATTCAGGCCCATCTGAGAGAGTAGCCACAACCCCATGCATCTTCTCAATTGTTTACACTCCTGTCTGCTCCTTCCATGTGACCCAGTAGTCCCCAGTGCTCAATCAAAGAAAGGTGAACACAACAAAGCGTTCACTACTCCCCATCTGCACAGGACAGACCATGAATCAAACTTCTGTCACACAACCACTCCCAAAGGGAGAAGTCACGAAGTGATCAATTGCTGCTTCATCAAATGGACCTCTTGTCTTCCCAGCTCCAACTCTTCTGATTGTTTTCCATTAAATATCTGAGACAAAGGACTGTTGACCTCAACTTTTAAACTTCAACTTTTAGCATCGATCAACAGTAAATAATGGATAGGTCTTTGACATTATATTTCCATGCTATATCAATTTTTCTTCAGCTGGTGTATCAAGTCGCAAGGATACAACTCTGTCCCTAGAGACCACAGAGGTCTTTGAAGTTCCTTTAAACTGAGAGCAATCCAGAACTTTATAGACATAAATCATCTTCTGATTGGTAGGAGCATCAGACAGTTGCCAGACAATGTCTGGGACCATTTATATAATTTTAGGCAAGACACTGCACAGCTCTCAAGCTTTCAGAGAATTAATTAATTCAGGATAATATTGTCAGCTTACAGCTGAGAAAGAAAACACTGTATTTTTTGAGTGTGTTATGATTTTCCAGGGCACTAGGAAATCAGTGGGCAAGAAACTAAAGCTAATTTTGGATGAGGAAACATGCAAAGCAAATGCCTATATAAAATAAGTTAGTGAATAACTAGTGCAGCTATTTAAATATTCAAGCTTGGGAATCAGCTGTGATAAGAAAGGGGAGAAAAAGATATCTACATTTCTCTATGTTAAAACTTTTTTTGCTGTAGGTATCTTTCGTATTGCACAGCTTCATCTAGTGACATCCAGCTGTTTCATCATTTTAAAAAGAAATAACACATCTTCAAAATCAAGTCACTTCCCTGATGAGCTCAGTAACACAAGAGAGTAGGGGATACTTCCTTGCCTTTTCTCACACTGCAGAGCTTCATGTTTTCAACAACATGAAAGTTGCTAACAGTTCTCATTTTCTAGGCAACAAAAAAACAGACTCTGGCAGCTTTCCTCCTTGTATGAACCTTATTTTCAGCAGGCATTGTCCATCCAGACAGAATTCCCTAATTTCTTATGCTAATACTGAACCCCTACAAGCAGGCAACAAGGAGCTTTATTTGTATTGGTTGCATTTTGGGGAAACACAGCCTCATTTCATACACCAGGGCTTCAGGCTTGTTTACATTAGCTTACACCATGGAGGAACTTGGCCTAGTAATTCCCAGTGTTGGCTCACCATTGCTAAACTGTAGATGGATGTCTTCTGTTCAGCTGGGTTCCTAGGCAGCTTTCTTTTAAATTCTGAATCCCACTTAAACAACATGTTCTTAATAGAAACGAGTGTCGGTTTCCACACAGTAACTAAAGTCACTAAACAAAGCACAGCTACCACAAATCACCTTCTCTCCAGCGTGACTCACGAAAATGCTGGGGGCTAAAGGCTATCTGACAGTCCTGTTTCTGCTGCTGCAGCTCCTGCTTTTCCCAGTGAGCTCTTCAGCTCTCTCCTTCACACACCTGTAAGAAAGTTGTATTCTGCACTCCCTTCTGGGTGCAATGAGCTTAGGTCAGCCTCACCTCACCACATCAACCCCAGCACCAATGCACCCAAATCCATTTACAGCTCTGGAGCATCTCGGTGCCTTCCAGGTGTCTTCCCCAAAACTCAGTTTTCCTCTCCACAGACTCATAGAATTGAGGAGTCACAGAATGGTTTGGCTTGGAAGAGACCTTAAAGATCACCCAGCTCCAGTCCCCCCAACCTGTGGCAGGGACACCTTGCTCTAGACCAGGTTGCTCAAAGCCCCATTCATAGGTCCTTACACTGCTGATGTACTTTATGAGTAGGTCTTATACTTCTCTTTATGGCTACAAAGAGTCCTGTTATGATAACTATCCCCACAGATATACTGATTCTGTCTGCTGTGCTTCCATTAAAAACTATCCCAAATCTGGTGCAACTAGAAATGTTTTGTACTGGGGAAAAAAAGCAAGTAGTACATCAGACAAAGCAGGGAAGGAACACAAAAGAAGGGTAGTGGATAAGTATATACATCAAAAAGACTGAACAATACTTGATGAGAGAAGTCAAACATATATATATTATAAAAGAAATACAGTCCTCTTGTCACAAATATACTTCCTTTCAGCTTGTTCTTGTTCTTTCACTAATAAAATACCTAAATACATAATGGCATTGTTGAGCAATAAAAAAGAGTCAAACTGCTCCTATCCATTAACTTTGTAGGCCAGCGAATGGGGGCCCAGGTTTCCCAATTTATTTTAAGATTTCCTAAGGTGTTTCAGACATGGAGGGATAGAACACATGTATCAGAAACTTTGAGTCTTTGCAATACAACTTATAGCTGCATATGTACATTTGATACAATACCCTAACTTGCTTATAACTAAAAATTTGTTTGTACACTTAAATAACTTGGTGAGTCTTGATCACAGCTGCACTGGTGAATTTTTTTGACTTAAGCTAACAAGTACCCCAACTATGATTCAGGAGACCCTGATTCAGGACATTAATCTTCAGAAAGAATAACCCATCTTTAAACTCATTAATGAGCTCTATTTACTTCCATGGTTAATGGATTGTGTAAATACACATTCCTGAATAGCTTCTTTAGTAAGGGCCTTGTTTTCTTTAGGGTGGAATCCTGAACCATTCCCATGGATCCACTTTTTTTCTTCTTTTCTCACAGCCATGAATGGGAGGGACATCTAGCTCTTCTGGACAAGCACTGCTGGTGTCACCTGGACAGACTGGATGGACACAAGAGAGAATATGGAAAGTTCACTTCACTGGGGAACTGCAATACCAGTGATGTAGGGATATAGAGCAAAGTTTTTCTCTATCTATCTCCTCATTAAACAGATTGTCAGAAGCTGATCACCAAATCATAGCTATGCTGTTAAACCCTAAATGCTTTTAACATGATCTCTTCTTCAGGCTCCAACTCAGTATCCACCCATTCCCTCATTTTTTGCAGTAGTTACTGTCTATTGAACATTTTAAGTCGTTTTCAATAATGCAGTTGCTTATCTATTTGCCTAAAAAAAAAAAAAGTAAAGCTTACAGAATATGGGTATCTCTAAAGGTCATGTTAAAGTTGGGAAAGAATACAAAGACACTGAGACTTTTACCAGAATGTGGGAGAATATGTGTATATGAAGGCTGCAAATATTTCAGTTGAGTGGATTTTATTTTGCAGTCTATCTGGTTTCACTTATATGATAATTGAAAGGAAATGGTGATAGAAAATAGAGCACTTTCCCATGCTGTGTCTAAAGCTTTTTTAATGATTAAATGTCATCATATCTCAAGAGTACCAAAAATACTGGTGAAAGTCATCTTAATTTTTAAAAACAAATATGCATGAGAACCGGTTGTAGCTGGACATAGTTTTAGATTAGAGCAGGTCTGTCACTAGAGTAAGTTTTATTGTGATGTACCCAGGAGAGTTTGTATTAGGTTTTTCAGGAAAAAATAAAGACAAAAACATTTTAAAGTCTTTTACTAAAAGATTTTTAATGTTTCTTTGGCTAAAACCACCCCTCTATGTGGAAAAGTAACCACATCACTTGTTATTGTCACAAATGAAAATATCTCTAGGGACATTAACATATCTCCTGAGAACAAGAACCAATCTCTGCTCTCACTCCAACATCTGTACCTTTCTTTTATAAGTGAAAATAGAGTTGGCCCTTAATAGGAAAAAAGGCAAGGCAAAAAAAAATCTGAGAAAATCAAGCAGACAAGGACAGCATAAAAGGGAAAAATGGGCCACAGAAAAACTTTTCTCACTTGTTCTCCAGTTGACGATGTCTAATCAGGGAGTTTTTTCTCCACTCCTACTGACTTGACCGTGGTTGAATTAAGAACTTATCCCCATATATTGAAATACTTAATTCCACTCCCATATAATGTACTAGCCAGTTATCAGGTGTATATATCAATGCATATGTTTATATCTCATTTAAATATCCAGTCCTAACCAAAGTAAGCAGCTCTAATTGCTCAATTTCCATGTATTTTACTGTGACATTTCAATGTTTCTTTTAAGTTGGTTCTGGACAATTCTGTTGCCTCAAGTTTCCTTGCAAATTGGGACAAATTTTTTGAAACAGCAAATCCTCAATAAAATAACAAAAAACTGACTTTTATACCCCCATTGATCATAACAAAGGACAAGTCAGTTAAGTAATTAAGAGATTGCTATTTTCTTATTGAATTTCATTAATTTAAGAACTCAATCATGATTCTTCACAGATTTCATTCTGTTAGCACATGCATTCAGACACTGTTTTATAAATTTCCACTGTGCTTGGATTTCAGAGGTCTCTATTCCCACAAAAGAATTCTCACAAGATTCCTATTATCTCATTTTCCCTTTTTTTTTTTGGCCTTGCACTTTGACCCTGGCATTCTCAAAAGGACACTTTGTTTTTGACATTAGGCTTCTACCACAGACTGGTTTTCTAAACAATAAAATAGAGCAACTTGCAGTCCATACTTGTCCAGAGTTCGAAAGACATGCTCCACAAGCCAAATATATACAGTGGGAAAGTATAATTTAAAATGTTCCAGACTAAACATTTTAAAATCAGACAAAATAAATATTTCAAATCACTAACCTGAAAACTATTGCTGGAGCTTAATGTTGTTACTGCTGTAGCTCCTTGTTAAAAGATCATGAATTTTTAATGCTTTCAGACATCCTACAGATAGCACAAGCAATATACACAGGCTCACAAATTATTTGCTGTCCTTCAGCATAACCTACAATATCCTGTGCTGTACCTTCAAAATTAGGAGATTCTGTAGTTAAAAGAAAGCCTGCCTTTGCTAGGACCAGTTGTTTACTTTGCTGTGTGTGCTATTTTGAACAAGAACTTCTAGCTGTTGGAAATTAGAATGCCAGGCTCAGAATAGTAGTAATAATAATTATTTCTGTCATCATTCTGTGCCTTTCGTCACTCGCAGCTCTCACCCATCAAAACCAGGGTACAAGGAGTTAGCTGAAGTAAGAACTTAGAGCAGGACAGCTTCACCCTCTATAATAATAGATTGCTCCTTCTTCCAGGTATTGGATTTCCCAAAGCTCTAGGCTTCTTCCTTCTTGGACAGGCTCTCACCAGGCTCAGAAATAAATATTATCAAAATATGTATGGCATCTGCTGTATTCATCAGACTTTGTCTCCAGGGGTTTGAGGGTTTTGGTTGGTTGTTTTAGGGTTTTTGTTTTGTTTTTTGTTTTGCTCTTTGTTTTGTATTTTGTTTTAGGTTTTTTTGTTTTGTTTTGTTTTGTTTGTTTTGAATTTTGAGGGATCGGAGAATGCTAGCTGTAGGATTGAACTCAGTAGGGTATTCAGCTCTACAGACCACCTAATAATTTATCATCTCTTAACCTTCAGCATGAAGATATGACTACATCTTATGCAGAAATGTTCATTACATTAAACAGGAGAGCATTTGAAGTTTTTTTTAGGGCCTGTACCCCAAGAAAATCACCTGCTGAAGCATTAAAACCAGTAGTGTAGATAAGGAAGTATCAAAGCTGAATTTATTATTTTAACAAAAAAAAAGAAATTTTCATTTTTAAAAAGAAAAATAGCAAGGTCTTGCTGCTCAGGAGCCCAAAAAAAGCTCTGATAAAAATATCTTGCAATTACACTACTGTAGATTTCAGTTTCAGATGATTTCGTGTTCCAGCAGGAAGTGTATCATGGTCTCTGTGTGACATGGAAGTAAACTGAGATGTCACACAAGTTATTTCTAGAGCCTTCAGAAGAATCTGAAGGAGTCAAACTTCTCCTATGACCAATGGGACCATCCCTAGTCTGGCACTTTGCTTCCTAAATTGCCTTATCCAGCTTATATTGTGAGAAAACATGTTCTGAAACAAGTGAATCATTAAAACATAAATTGCTCGTCAGTGAGGAACAAGCATTGCACACTACTACTGTTTTTATTATCCCTTCCAAAATTACAGACTGAGCAAAGAACTTCTCAGTCAGTAAGGCATGAAATCTTGGACTCTCTTCTAGCTTTACTCAGAGATTCTGTTAGCAGAGGGTTTATGTACAAATGTACCACTTGCCCTTTTAAAGCTCCACCTGAAAACCCCACTCAGGTAGGATTCCAACACTCCCCTCCTCAACTGGAGAGACAGGAGAGAGAGAATATAAATGAAAGGCTCATGAGTTGAGATAAGAATGGGGAGATATCACTTACCAGTTACCATCATGGGCAAAACAGACTCAGTTTGGGGAAATGAATTTAATTTCATCAAAATCAGAGTACAATAATGAGAAGTAAAGCAAATCATAGCAACCTTTCACCATCCCTCCCTCCTTTTTGGGCTTAACTTAATTCCTGATCCTCTGTGTCCTGCCTCCAAGTGGTGCAGGGAGATGGGGAATAGGGGTTAGGGTCAGTTCATCCCAGGTGTTTCTGCCCCTGTTTACTCCTCAGAGAGGGAAGTCCTTCCACTGCCTATGTGCCACTGGTGGCCTAGTGTGGAAGTCCTTCCACTGGCCACCCTCCCCTGGGTGAGGGTCCTCCCAAGTGAGTCCTTCCCACAGACTGGGATCATGACCTTCTCTAATGTTTCCACAGGGCACAGTAACTCAGGAACAGGCTGCTCCAGCGTGGGTCCCCCACAGGGTCACAAGTCCTACCAGGAAACCTGCTCTAGCATGGGATCCTCTCTGGTTTTCTGCTCCCCCATGGATCTCAGCAGGCTGCAAGGGCACAAGGACTTCACCATGGTCTGCACCAGGGGCTGCAGGGGAATCTCAGCTCTAGTGCCAGGAGAATCTCCTTCCCCTCCTTCTGCACTGACCTGGACTGTTCCTCTCACATGTTCTCACTCCTCTCTTCTCTGGCTGACATTACTTCTGCACAGTAACTCTTTCCCCTTCTAAAATACGTCATCACAGAGGTGCTGCTACCATCACTGATGGATTTGGGCTTGGCCAGCAGTGGGTCTGTCGTGGCAACAGCTGTCATGGGCTCTGTCAGACACAGGAATAAGACAGATACACTTGAGAACGAGAACAGGGCACAATGCTCCCATACTCCTGCTGGTCAGCCTGTACAGCTGCTGTGCAGTACTAAAAAATACAGTGGTCCAGATTTGCTCTAAATGAAAGATCTTAACCGCTGCTCAGTGAAATGTGATGTAGCCACTACAAGGCAAATTAAACTCCTACGCTGTGAAGGACTTAGGTGGAGGGGGCCTAACTCAACAGCAAACAATATTTGCTTTAAAAAAGCCCATTTCAACCACCAAGGTAGACAGTGGAAACAAGATGTACTTTTGAAAGGTAATATATTTCAGCTTCTCTCATGAATAAAATCACACAGGATCAGCCACACCAGAAGTATTAATTTCTGATAGTTCCCTCTTCTACCTTTCTAAAATATCTAGTGTCAGAGTGCTAATCCATATTTTTTACATTCACTTTCCAAAAGGTCTGGATTTTCAGCCTGAGACTTTTTCTTCTTTTTCCCTATGAAAACTGCACGCTAAGAATAAATTTAACAACTATTTTTTTCAAAGGCAAATTATTTATAACATTTTAAAAATAAAGGGTAATCCTCCTATACCTTTAGGTTCTGCGAGATGCAGAGACATACCTGAAGGATTAATATGACCATATAATTCCAGTTGAGGTAGTAAATTTCCATTTGTAATAAGAAGGGACTGTGTGTCAGTTTTCTACCTTCTCCTAATGAATATTTCATATGGCTTTTAATGCAGTGCAAGAGCAGAGCTTAAAGTGGGTAGGTGTAATGGATATAGGATAGCACATTACTGATGAAAAGCCAAGTAGATGTGGCCAAAGGGAAGAAACAGTGCCCCTGTGGAACTTAAACAGCTCCAGGAAAATTAACAGTTCAGCAAGCTTTACTAGTGCTATGAAATTCTCTCCTGAGCTGTTACTGTTAAAATATGTTTTCATGTTCTCCATCGGCCATTTCACTTCGTTAACTGAATGAGATGTTTTGCAGTCTTGAATAAAACAGAGAAGAAAACTCAACATTCCTTGTCTATAGTTTCACTGCATTCATGAAGGATTCCGGATCATCCCATCAAAAAAGAACACGGAGACCACTCAGTTCTATACAGCATTAAATTATTACAGATTTTCAATTAACAGGCTAAAGATATTTCGTAACTTTTTCATAACTAATCAAATTAATTGCAGTTCAGGGACATTTTCTTTGGTTTGCAAAGCATTCCCTGCATTTGCCCTGAAAATCCTTTGTGAAGTTGATGCTAAGGTAAGGCAGAGCTCCCAGATACTCACCACTGAATGGAAGTGCACAAATGTAGCTGATGTTTCCTGCTCTCAATTCAACATCAAACATCTGAAGGAAAGATGTTGGTTGTCCTTTGTCACCACGGCTGCCTAGGTGTGCATTTGTTGATCAGAGTACTGAGGCTGAAAAGACAGGGACTAGAAAACAACATTGCATGCAACACACTGGGTATTCCAAGACTAAGATGTCAGTTTGATGTGGAGGACATTTCATTTTTATGTCGTCTTTGAAGTATGGCCAGTTTCCCTCTAATTGTCAAGAATAAACTATGTTGCAATTTCAGTGAAAGCCCTCAGGCTTTTGTCATCTACAAAGGTATTTGAAGTTTTCCAGAATCCAGCTGATATTTTGTCCTCCTATTTTGATTAAATTTAATCTGATTAAAAAAAAAAAAAAAAGCTGTTTCACCTTATGCTTTTAAGACTTTTAAAAAACTTATTCATGTTATACATGAGATTGCACTAAGAAACACAAGGTCAACTCAAAGTCCAAACTATACCTCATGGAGATGGAATAGGCTGTTTCCTTAATCCATTTGCTACAGCTCACAGTCTAGAAGACTGTAAGGGATGAATAGTAGGGCTCCTTCCACAAAGCACATGGAATTGACCTCAGCTGCTCTCCTATGAATAATGGGAGCTCCTGCAGAGAGGTGATAGCAAACCTAGCAATATAGCACTTTGTAGCTCCCACTCTTGAGCAAGGCAGGGAAGGAAGAAAATAATTCATCCCCCAAGACATTTGCTGGGCTAATATATTTTTTTATTTTCTTTCTCACAGCCCTGGAATAGTTATAGTGATGAACTATTTATTCTGGTGCAGCTAGCAGTCTCTTAAACATAAAACTCGAGTCATCAGCAGTATTTAGAGCATTAGGAAAAAAAAAAATGAGAAAGTGAAACAAACAGTTGCCTTCAATAAATTGTCAACCTAAATGATTCATTATGCACAGCTTCTATGAAGACCGTTGCTGTTATGACATTGATTGAATTCCTAAATACACAGGTATAGTTAAGAGGTGATGGATGTAGTCAGAATATTGCCTCCATCATTCCCACTCCCCTTTTTCATTATTCTTCACTTTTTAACTATGGCAGGAATTATTTAAAGGCAGACTCCTGTTATAATCAAATTTCATATTCTGCTGTGGAGATTTTATAGGGGGTTCCAAGAATGTTGGTTTGACTAGGATAGCTGTGGTTTTTCCTTCAAGCACTGTCCCCTCAGCACATTCTCCTGCTCAGCACCTGTACAGACAACAGTCTGCAAGGTAGAAAATAATGAAAGAACATATTACTCTGTGTGTCCTTTTTATTCAGAATGTTAAAAATGAAAGCCAGATTTTCAGTTTTAGCCAATATTCAAACAGAAAATGAGAAGGCTGTAGCAGGGACATACAGTGTATCATAATATTTCTTCATCTTCATTTCTCATTGCTCTGTATAGTCAAATGCAGCTCTGTCTTGCTTAGGCTAAAGGGGATAATACAAACCTGAACTTAAAATTTAGGTTCACAGATACATCACTATCAGTATGAGAATAACTGCATTCTAGCTATAACTGAGCTCAGCTAAACTGATTCCACAGGAAAATTTTCCTAATAATTCAACAGTTTGATTCAGTACTGTAGTCTAGAATCTCACAGCTTCCTATGTGTATGCTAAATGTAGAAATGTTTGAGGCACCTCCTTGAAAAAAAAAGGATTCCTGCATAAAAGTGCCTCACTATACTGGAGGAACCAAAGCCACCAGAACACCAAGATCACAGAAGCTCTGGATCTCTTTGAAAATGCTTTGTAATTTTTCTTATCTAGTCCTGGGATGCTCAGCTTTGTCCTCAATGCCCTTGCAGTCTTCAAAATCTATCACTGATATTTAGGGGATGAAAAGTAGGTTTCCAGCTGCTAGTGGTAAAACAAATTTTTATCAAAAATAATTGAACCTTGTCAGGCGCCAAGAAACTCCAGTTTCTCAGAAACCTTGTTGGTCGTACGCTCAGGTGACAGCCACAAAGATCCCCACTAATTTTCTGGCTGCTCAAACACACAATAGACAACTTTTCATAGTCAGCATTTAATAGCTGGCACTGATGTTCCTCCAAACCACAACCACATGTTTTATGCGTAGGGGGAAAAAGCCAAACAATTGGGCTACATAAGAAATCATTAACTGTTAGATATTTTTAAAATCACTTTTTATTCACTTGTCCATTGTTCCTCAATGGTCTAAAACATCATTAAGCACCTACTCCTATCATCAGGCTCACTTATCATCAGTTTCAAGAACCATTCTGGTCACACATCTCTTTGCAGAGTATAATAAAGGCATACAGAGATGCAGTAAAGGACACAAATACAATTTAAAATGCTACTTGCATATTTAAAATAAATTACAAGGATGGCATGTTCCATAATAAATCTACATCATTTTTTGTTGAGAAAAAATTAGGAAAATTGTCTCTTATTTTTTTTTTATTTTAACTGCTTCACAGCATAAAAGTAAACCAACTAAAATAAAACCACCAAAAGCCATTCTATCTCTTTATTTGAAAGCTTAATTTTAACAATTTTTTAATTTAAATATGATTATAAATTCTCTAAAGAAATATTGAATCATCTAGGCAAGAAAACCATCTAGCAAGAAAATAATTTCTACAGAAAAAGTGCAACCAAAAAGTTTGTGAGAACTATTATAAAATGATAACAGTATGTTTATTATACTATATTCAGAAACAAAACAAAACAAAAAAACCCCAACCAAAAAAAAATGGGAGAAGATATATTTGAATATGCTATTAGGCCTTGGCTTTAGCATTCAAGCTCAAGGATAAACAAGAAGAAAATTTCCATATATAGATATATACTGTAAGCTAAAAACGCTGTGGTACATAACATCCTTGAGATGGTTAATAAGAGCAGCATGAGAAATCTGCACCACAGGGTGAAAAATAATGATTGACAAATACTGAGCACCAAGAAGACTGCATATAAAAGGGGAAAAAGCAGAACTTGTTGACAAGTGATGAGCAGTGAGAGGAGATGAGCTGAACATATTTTTTTTTAATGAGGCGTTAAGTACATCAGCTCTAGAGGTTGGATAATGACCGTGCTGATGAGTTGGCCAGGGGTGTGAAAAAAGCCAAATAACATGACGTTTGAGAAACTCAGGAGAGCACTGAAACACAAGATAGCTTCTAAGAAAAAAGGTGAAGTACTCCTGCCACTCAGACAACTTCTAGAGATGCTAGGGTTGCAAGGACTTGTCACCTTGTTGAGGCAACACATTTTTTAAAAAGCAAGTACAAATTTAAAGAGAAAAAAATCTGCTTTAAAGAAACTCCCTTGCTCCCAGAGAAAACTAATGAAAGTGCAGCTTTTCCTTCCCCCACATTACCATTCCACTCTATGTCCATAACTGTAGTGTCCCTCTGGAAAACTGGGGCATCACCAAGGTGGATCTACCTCCAAGGCAGCACCACATAAGAGCACCATGTCAATGGAGCAGGGGAAGAAGAGAAAAAGAACAAGCAGGGCTAGGGCTTGCTTCACTATCAGAATTGGGGAAAAAAAAAAGAAAAGAAAGAAAAGAAACTCTGTGGGAACATTTTCATGAGAAAAAGAGCAAGCAGCAGAATTGTCAGGGTGTATAAAAAAAAAGAAAAAGTCTAAAATAGATAGCAGTTGTTTGAAGGAACATGACAGTGACAAAGGCAGAGGAAGTTTGTGGTGGGTGTTCAAGGATGGCAAGGAACAGGATATGTTTATGTGCATAGATGCTAAATATAAACTCCAAGGTGCAGCAGAGATGAAAGACACCTCATCAACAGTATCTGTAGAAGGTCAGGATGCAGTATAAAAGAGGGGGAAAAGACATGGGCCCCTATTCACACGGAAGACAGCAAAAAGAGATTTTATACCACTTCCCCATGGTTTTGCTGGGCAAATATGTGAAAATACATAAAAGCTACCCTTACAAACTGAAGTTTTATTTGCACCAGAATCACACACAACATAAAATGAAAAACTGGTGACCCATGATAAAAAATCAAAATATAACTTCGAAAATTACAAAATATAACTTGTATTTTATGGAATAAATGCTCTATTAAGTCAGTTGCACTGACTTTAATGCTCTATTAAAGTCAGTGCAACTATGCACTGTAGCTGCTTATAAGAAGAGATTAATAGAAATAATACAATTTCAGGCTTGTCATTTTTTTTCCTGAGACAGAAATCAAGATGGGTCCAAATTCTGGGAATGTCACCAAACACTGCCACAAAATTTGAAGAAAGGGCTGTATAAATGCATAAGGTAAAATTGTAATTTACATAGATTTTGAGACACTTCTGGCATGACAACCCACATCACATCAAACTTAAGACTGAATAAGAAGTTTCAATTTAGAATGTTAAAGTTTCATGGCCAGTGAGTTATATCATATAAAGGATGCCACTAAAGGAAAAGACATACATAAGCTCTTACACAAGAGCTAGGCACAGAAATCCATACTGTGATGCGAAACTACTGAAAAGGGTTATGACCATATGATTCTATCCTTTGCTTTCTATCAGAGATGACCAGTTGATAGTCAGAACTCTCTGCATTCCATTAATTACCTGGTACAGTGTGGTTTTAATTCATCAGGCTGCTGGATTTTTAATTCAGCAGACCATCCATTCCTGAGTACAGTTCTTTTCAAGTCAGATTCCTGAGTGTTATTTTTCAGGTAGAAATCCAATGGTCCTTGTTTCAAGTGATTGTAGCAGCGAAATCCATACAGAAAGCTCAAACACAGACAGTCTACCCTTAACTGCTTGTTTATCTTGAGCATCACAGCCCCATTTAATCAATTGGCATTGATTTAAAATGCGAGATAATCTCAAAGGAGAGACGTAGGGTAGATGGGCAGGCATAGATCGGGGTGGGAATGACAGCACAGTTCAGATCTAGTTTTACAGATGTCCTGTGTGGAAAGAAAGAAAGCACAGAGAGCTGGGGAATTAGCAGGATGAGCAGACCAATTTTTGTTGGTTTTTCTGCTACTACACCCTTCTTGGCAATTACAAACTGTTAAAGCCTGCAAAAGGAGACTTTCCTGCTCTGTGTCCTGACACAGGTTTTTCCATATCATCTGGAGCTCCAGCCCAGCAATGCTCACTCTGGCTCAGGTGGTCTGCAAAAGAATCAACAAATTCAAAAAACAGGAAGAGCAGAGGAAGAAGAGGGAGATACTAAAGAAAAGAAAGAAAAAGAAAGAACAACACACATACCCAACAACAAAGAAACAACAGAAGTTTTCAATTTCCATTTCAAATAAAAATACTGAATGGTTTTCCAAGAATGGTTTTATGGCCCACCTGAAAAATATATGTGTTTTATTTTAATATTATGCCATACAATCACCAGAACATTCTGTGGCTAGAGGAGATTGCAGCATGAAATAGATAATGAGGTGCAGTAGTTTAGCAATAGTCAAGAGTTTTAGGGGTATTTTTTTTTAACTGCTCTTAATCAAGACACAGAGACCAGCAGATGGGCCACCTGTGATGAAAGGCAAGTAGAAAATCTGAGCTTGCCATTGTTCTTAAAACTGTTATGCACGTATCTGACAGCAACTAAGTTAGATCAAAGCAGAGTACAGAGGGGATCACAAAGCAACAGCCACTGAAGCAGGAAAAGAATATGTGAAAAGAGCTTCAAGCTAACTAGCACAGGGACATGAAATTGGTACTGACCAAAGCTCTGAAACAGTAGAACCCAGCAGTATCAAAGACATTGTTTATTTCAGAACTACAGAAGAAACAGAAACATGAAGGTGTGGTATGAAAGAAAGAGATGTAATAAAGATGTAACATTGAGAGCATCTTGCACAATTAAAGTTACAAACGCCTACCAGGGGAGATAAGACACTTCTGTGTTTTCACTTGCTGAAAAATGATTCATCATAAGGAAAGAGGTTTTGATACAATAAAAAGCAGTCCTGCCTTTATATACAGGGAGCAGAAGTACAACTGGAATATCCTTTTCCTTTCCACCAGTTATGACATTAAACTCCAGAAATTGTTAAAAACAGTTACTAGAAACAGTTATTAAATATTAGAAACAGGCATCCTTGACCAGTCTGGTTTTTTCTATTCCAGGCCTCTGTCATTCTATTGATCCAGATATAGTGACTGAATTATTATTATGCCAGTCATACTCACCCCAGCCCAGACAACCCTACAGAGAGTCAGTAATACAAAAAAATTCTCTTGGATATTTCTCAGTACTAGTCCCTCCATCAGTGGGAGAGTCAAAAAAGCCAAAGGGCTTCAGACCACCAAAATCAGGCCTAGACAAAACACTGTGGAAATGACACCTCCATGGCTCTCTGGAAGGGAACTCTTAAGGGGTTCCTATTTCCTAAATTCCAGCTAGAACAATCACAATTTTCACTTTCTAAACAAATTTTCTTTCTCATGACAATAAACTAACTCAAGCTTTCTTGGATAAATTGGAGGTGTAGTGCTGGAATAAAAAAAGTAGGAGCAATATTCTACTACTCTCTCTTCATTTACTTCTTCAAACAATAAATTCTCCAGCCTTCTTTTACCTCACCTCTAGCTTGAATTTACAGAAACTTCTAGCAGCTCTTTACTAATGTAGGAGCCACAGTGTCACTCACCTCTCCCAACACATGTCAGAAACAGCACCAGCTGCCTGCCCTGCCTTCTCTGCAGCTGAAACAGCAAAGAGGTGGCAGCAGAAGAGCAAACAAGATGGATGGGAATTGGCTCTCTGCTGAAGTCTGTAGTACCATGTCAGTAAAAGTTCAAGCAGTGGATGTCAGGGTCAAGGTCCTTCCCTGTGACCTGGCCTTCCTAGGGGGAAATCTGTAGTGGGTAGCTGTGTACATGTGTGGCTATTAGAAAAAGGCACTGTAAATTGTTTCCTTTCTGTCAGATTAATTGCCATGGGCTTTATTTAGGAGCAACTTAATCACAGAGAGCATAAAAATAAATGTGTGCTCAGAATATCAAATTATTCTCAAGTCCTGCTCAGCCTGCTGTGAGGCTACAGTTTCAATCACAAGAAGTGTTTCTCCTCAATGGATAAATTTGCCAGACATTCAGTGGAAAAAAAAAAAAAAGATTCCATTAAAGCACATAGTCAATCTGCTGAGAACCTGGCCTTTGTTGACATTGGTTTCAGTGAATTAAGGGACATTGATCCCGACCTCACCAGTATTTTTAAGACTCCGGTTTTACAGTGGATTTGAGGAAGCATTTGCTAGTAAGTCTGAAGTTGAAAAATAAATAGAAATGTACGTTCTTGCAGTGAAAAAGAGGTAGAAAATGAAAAAGCTAGGGCTTTTTAAAAGAAGTTTACGCTGAAATTCTTCCTTCTGCATCATGACCAGGCAGGGAAAGCAGTAAAAAGGCAAAAAAACCCAAAACCCAAGCAACCAAAAATCTGGGGGCTCCTGTACTGAATGTGAAATATGCAATAACATTTCTCATTAATTCCCATACTGAGCATGAAATGGTTCCTTCACATTGAAAGAATGTATAAGTATACTCAACAAGAGTTCTGAAAACGGTTACCAAATTATTTTTTCACATGTCAAACAGTGAATTCCAAACTATATTTGAAGAGCTGGATACAGCTTAATCTTTTTTTTTTTTCATCCTTTCAGTACCATCGGAACAGAACTGTGTCAAAACATCTTCCAACTTTCCTATCAAAAGTGGACAATGTATCTTGAAAGATGCCTGCAAAAGGGATTAATATTTCAATGATAAACTAATGTAACTCCTTAGAAATAACATAGGAGTGGCATAAAAATATCACCGTTTAACTGTTTTATTATTTTAAACTTAATTAAATGACCTTAAATATTTTACCACAGAAATATGGGAATTTAGTTATTATTACCATCAATTATACTGATACTTTAAAAAACCCATGTATGTTGCAGATTTCTGAGAAAGGATGAACCAGTTACCAAAAAGAAAAATCCTGTCTTGGAAAAATGTAGGTCCACAACAACAGACTCTCAACTGAAGGAATTGATCTTTTAATGAGGTGGTGTGTGCATAGCCCTTTGCTGCTTTGGAGAGTGTGGTCTCATGCACCTGAAACTCCATACATGGCAATGGGATTCTCACTGTCAAGGGAGCTGAAAAAACAGTTCTGTGTACTAGAAATGTTACTACACTATTAAGAAGAAAAATGCTACATAGAATGTGGATAGTCTCCAAAACCAGAGGTTAGACAGGTCACTGCTGCTATTATTTCTGCCAAGAACAATACTTTTGTATTCAGGAGTGATGTGAGATTTGATGTAAAAGACACTATATATTGCTTATGGTTTCAGAGCTTAGTGAGAAAAACTGAAAACTGATAAATTCTCTTATCTTCCTCCTATAAAACACTGGAGTGAAAGTGGGGGTTTGAAATGGGGGTTGTAAAGGCTTGAGCCTACAAGATAAAGCAGAGAAGTTACTAGAAAGCTGTACTGTGGGAGGGCTGATGGGTCACTGAAAAGAGAGGATGCTACAGAAGAAGGTAGAATTGCAGGTGAAAAAAATTTGCAGATGGAAAGAAAGAAGTTTTCTTGTTGTACAGACTGGGGAATGAGAGGCTGGAGAGCAGCACTGTGGAAAGGGGCCTGGGGCTCCTGGTTGATGGCAAGTTGAACATGAGCCAGCAGTGCCCTGGCAGCCAGGAGGGCCAAGCNTGTGGTGACCAGTGACAGGACTTGAGGAAATGACACTGAGTCAGGGGAGGTTTAGGTTTTGCAGCCAGGGAAGTGTTCACAGCACCAAGCCTGTCTGAGTTGAAGAACCATTTGGACAACACTCTCAGGCACATGATGTGACAAGTGTCCTGCACAGGGCCAGGAGTTAAACTTGATGAACCAAATTAATCCTTTCCAACTCGGCATATTCTGTGACTGACATCAATGCAATGAAAAGAGGATTAACGTGTAGATGGCACATATTAAAAATATTAGAAGGATTTCTCTGCAAAATATTAGCTGTCAGGTGACACCTAATTATGGATGCCTATATGAAACCTTAATTACGTTGGCTTCTCTTTTATGATACTTGTATAAAAAGTATCCTGGAGATGAAGGCTATGGCAAATTTGTACAAGATCTTAAATATGACAAAACATTCAAAATTGGTGTAAAGAGAAGGCAAAGAGAGAAATTTATGGAAGAAGCAAGGTAGTTTATTCCACTGTCTTTGATCAATGAGAAGCAAGAAGAGATAAAATAAGTTACAGTCCTTTGGAAAATGAAACACTGCTCCCATATTGAATATTTATTCTAAAGCCTAGTTTTTAACAAATTCTTAACTGAATCTGTAAGTGTGAAAATTTGCATAGAGCATCCAGAAAGAAAAAATAAAAGCGTGTTTTTATGCTTTCCTCATTTATATGCAGAACTAAATATCTCAAAGTATGTTTTGCTTCTGTTCTTTCTTCCTGCTTGGTCAAAAATATAAAATAAAAAACCTGAATGAATTTATTTAATGCTAAGTATAAATCTCAGAGAATGCTATTCTCAGGATGTGGCAGTTCATATTCTATCAGAACAGGCTTGCCTATTTCTGAAGAATATCTCTAAACACAAAACAGAAGATAAAAACTAGGAATAAAACAACAGGAAGAATACATGCACCACAGCCAGTAGTAGAGAGAAGAGATTTCAAATTCAATGTAGTGCCAATCACTATCACAGCTTTAAAATTAGGTAAAGCTGCCACATTTCCCATTCTGCCAAAACTTCCCATTAAAAAATCAGATATTTTCTATTTTATTTGGACATACAGTAGAAGCATGAATTCCAAACAAATGGAGAAAGCATTGCCTGCCTTCCAAGAGGCAAATGAAAACCTGGACATTTTAAAGCTTGCATGTATTTTTCTCACACCTGAAAGCTAATTGAAAAATCCACTTTTACATCACAGCTGACCCACTTCTGCTCAAGGAACTTTAAGTGATAAGAAGCCAATTATGAAAGACACATCTGTTGGTATCCTTTTAAGTTCCAAGCTGAAACTCTGACATAGGTAGGAATATGCTAAATCTACTATCGAAAAAAAGCCAAGTGTTAGAACAGAACACTTTTTAATAATACTTTAACTACATTTATGTTAATGACCCACACAGAATGAAGACTGCAGTTAATAATTAAACAATGAAACTGTTTTGAAGGGCAGATATGCTGTGCATCAAGGTCAATGCAGTTAAATAACTGGACAGTTCATAAATCCCAGATAATAAACATCAAATGAAAGCAACTTAGTGACTATGCTGGAGTAAATACTACTGTCAGTTGCTGCTTCATTCTCAGCAGTTCTGTGTATTTGGATAGCGTGGAATTTTCTTGTTACAGAATCAAAACTAAGTTTTGAATTAATTCAGTGACATAATTTAGAAACACTTAATGCTTCTGTATTTCCAGCTTTTTGTTCAAGGTATAGCCACATCACCTGGATCAATTGAACACTCCCCTTACAATGAATAATTTCAATTCTCTTTCTTCTCCTGTGTCACTAGAAACCAAAGACATGAAATTAATGTTATATTTACCAAGAAAATATTTCTAAAGGAACTTCACTGCATAAATAGAGGGCTGTAGCAGAAGCTGGAAATAGGCATATTGATAGGCAATGATCTTACCTAATATGCAGGACTGAAAATGTAGACTTACACTTCTCAGAATTACAAGCTAATCAGTGAAATGACAGCTGTATAACATTTATTTAGTACGATCTTGTAGCCTATTCACTTTAGCCAATGGGTTTTAAGAAAAAACCCAATGGTATTACCAGCCTCAACATTGTCTACCTCATCCTAATTTAGAACAAATAATCAATCGCAAACTTATAACCTATCCTGTAAGAAGTTTTTAGAGAGTTGCTTGAAATCAATTCAGAATTGCCATGCAAACAATATGAGAAGATATTTATGCTTCCTAACATTTGACTTTTCTGATCTAGCTCTAAAAAAGAAAACTTTTTTTTGTCACTGCTGTCGTGGTTTAACACAGTTTGGTTTTGTTTGGAACCAAAACCACTACACTGTATATGTTGTTACATGTGTGAACTCTTACTAGATATACCATTTAAACTTGCTTTGAGCTTTTATTTACTTGCTGCAAAGCTGATTAAACTACCCTTACAAACCAAGCCCTTATGTAAAACTCACCTTGAATTCAACTGGGGTTTAGCACAAAGAGAAAATTAAAAGCATGGGCCTTTAGGGAGGGGGCAATACATTTTGTGTAATGTTTGCACATTATACATATATTTATACATAAAACATTTTGTGCCACTTTTTTGGACTGCTTCAGAGGTTACAGGAATGGTCATTAGGCCAAAAAGAAAATAGTGCGTTTCATAAGCATTTTCATCCTATCACCTTCATGCAATTTTGCACTTCCCTCTATTGATGATGAGGCTATGAAGACATAGTGCATGCTGGACAAAGTAAACTTTCAACATTCACACTCTGTTAATTAATTCATCACCTAAAAGCTAAGTATTGATTTTTTAATGGTTCAACAAATCTGTTTAAGCTACTATGATGTAATTAAGAGGACGTGTGTTTACTGTAAATTATCTAACAAGTACAAGGACTGTGCATTCAGCAATAATGAAAATTTTTGCTCAGACAACAAATTGTTGGAAATTGTTTTTCCACTAATTTTATAAACTACCATAATTAGTGTCAAGATGGATTTTTAAAAATCTCCTACAGCAGTAAAAATAGAAAGAGATGATTCTTCTTGTTTTGAAAGGGACAAGAGATCTTGTGCCAATTCAGTGGTGGGGAGTCAGCTACTTAACATAAGTGCCCACAGGGATGGTGAAATAGAAATCTCAAGCCAAGCCTTACAGGAAAATTAGTGTACTATAGTGCATGAGCTCCTTACAAAATACTCTACCCAAAATGCTAGCAAAATTAAGAGCAAAGTCTTCATTCCCACAGATGGTATCTGATTATCCCCTAAAATCCTACTATGAAGTCAAAGTAACACGTGAAACTGTTATTATCCTCGTCCATTGGAAGTATGGAGACTTATGGTTAAATGCACAATGATGTGCACCATATGTCTCCTATGAGTGTGAGCAAATCTGCAGCCACGTGAGCCACTGACATGCAGACTACATAAACAAAACTGGAGGAGCAACCTAATCAACAGCAGACACAGCTTGCTGCAAACACAAGTAGATTTCTTACCTTATGTTTACACTGCAAAAATGAAATATGCTTAGTTTATCATTATCACTGCCAGGAAAAAGAAAAGTATATGAGGGGGGAAAGGAAGGGAGTTTAATCACATATGCTAAAACAAGTAAGTCAAGAATTAGTGCTTTGTGAAATGGGCAAAAATTATGCCAGGTAAATCTCTTATTGATACAATAAAAACCTTTCCAGTATGGAAAGGTCCAAGAGACCTTGACTTGTGACCAACAACCTCTACAACATTTTCAAAATGAGAAAATCCTGAACATCCTGAAGATACCTTTGCCTGCAAATCCCTAGCTTTTCAATTACTGTTAGGGGAAAAAAAAATTCTCACCCTCTATACATCTATGGTTGAAATGTGGCATACATATTTTATTGTACAGTAGCCTCCAGAGGGAGGACTTCAACACTTCTGCTGAGAATAGCTACTATTATTACTCAGTTTTCAAATGACATCCAACTGTTAATGGGAGAAGGGAGGATATTTGAAGACATTTATCACGCAGAGATAAAAAGACATCAGAATAATTTGTCTCTATCTTTTGATAACACTAATTAGCAGTGGAGCTTAGATTTTTTAAAAATAAAAAAGGCACTACAATTTTATTTTTAGTAGCAAAAATGAAGAGATTTCTAAATATTTAATAACAAAAGCACGATCATATTTTTTTCAATGTCACATTTTGGCTGAAGGAAGGACTTTCCCAATGGTACACTCATTCTTTTATTTTTGCTTTGTTTTCCAACTGTACTAAAGTTTTGCATAACCAGCCCTTTTCACCAAGGCAGTGTTCATTCTTACTGGTGGAGGCAAAAGAGGGAATGATTTTTACCTCTGCAGGGTACAGAGGACACAATTGGGAAAGACAATGGCCTGCTAAAAGAAGCTAGAAGACAATGGAATACAAGAAAACATGAAGGTAATTATTATATGTATGCATGGCATAAAGTGTGAATCAATAATTAAAGAGTTAATTATCTCTCCAGTTATGGATACAGGCTTGGGATTAATCCCTGCAAATAGATGAAAAGGCAATTATAGTCCCTCCATGCAGCACAAGATAACCAGCCCTTCTCTGGCTGCACAGATGGGGATTCACAACAGTGCTGTGCTCCCACAGAGTAAATAATTTTGAGATGATGAGTGGCAACACACTGCAATAACCAGTGGCAATGCAGTGATGTTCTACACCTCTGTGTGTCCAGATTGAGAATCCTCTTGCAATGATCATAGCATACTGATCACTGCAACCTTCTGCAGAAAATCAAAATTAGTAGCACTAAGTAAACCATAATGTCTTCTAAGACAATTAATGTGCTCTCTCATTGTTGTACAGTTTTATTTGTGTTATGGAAAGGGAGCCATGGATTTAATGAAATCATAATAGGTGGTCTGGAAAATGAATAATTTTAAAATACTTCACAGTATATTCATCTACCAATTTCCCCTTATAAATTCCCAGTGCCAAAGCAGCAAATGCTGAAGGGAAAGCAGATTCAAACTTTAGTTAAAATATACCTCTAGAGACTAGCAGCAAGTGTTTTCAAATTATTAGTCAGTTTTAGTGAGATCTGAAGAGAAGCCTGAAAGACAACAAAGATAATGTCCTCAGAGGTAATAGACAAAAATTCACAAGGAAACAAGACTCACTAGTTTCATGGCTTACAGAACATTTACTGAAGTATGGAATGTAGTTGTTGAGATTCCACTCTTCTTTCCACAGATAGAGACTTGGACTGTCAAACACACTTCCTATGACAGCAGATGAGAGCCCACAGCAGAATCTGGCTTTGGTATTATATAACTCTTGAATTTAAAAAAAAAAATAAAGCTAGTTTTGCTTTGTATGTGACAATCTATGTATTACTCACTATTACCAACCTCAAGCTTTTGAAAACTGTGAGTCAAGCCACAAAACATCATGAGATTAGCTGTAACATGAGTTACTGAAAAATAAATTAATACATTTGTGTGGTTTATTTCTCTTTTTATACAGGGTGAGCTCAGGCCATGTTTTTGCAACTTTCCTTCACAAACACTGAGGCTACAGATCCAATTTTTTTTTCTAGTTGATTTGAGCTAAGAAACAACAAGACTTGGTAGCACTAACACTTCTCCACTTTTCAAACATCATGCATAGCTACATCAGCCTTGAGTGACTTTCCCTTCCCCCTCCTCAGTGGCAGTGAAGGCCAATTCAAGTGATTACCAGGATCCAGCTACAGCAAAGGTCCCAGCACATGGTAAGTGGAACCAAAGGACACATGAGAACCTAGTGACCAGAGTATTCTGCCACCAAAGAAGTTCAGTCATGGCTGGAGCAGATGCTGGCTCTCACAGGACACCTCACCTCCCCAACTATGTGCTAACAATGCAAAGAAACTCTGTCAGGCAAAGGGAGTGGAATTTCAGCCACGGTGTTTCTTTCCAAAAACATTTTTCTGCAATTAAGCTTCACTCTTCTCAAGATATTTGGCCATTCAAAAAGAAAACACAATCTCTACCCCTGGAAACTAAACAGGTCAAAGTTTAAATAGGTAGAGGTAAATTGCAGGTTATTGCATCATGTTCAGTTTGTGTGGGAAGTTCCTCCTTCTCGTGCCACAGACATAAACCTTCCCTAACTCCTGTAGGTTCCCAACATTTTTTCTTGTGCCTGATATTAATTACATCAATACAGAGCACATAACAAGCAACTTTTTGTTTAGCTGCTCCACACTCAGGTTGGTCAGACTCCACATTTAAGTCTAGGATGTTCTAGCCATTAATATATATCACACAGAGCCATTTCTATTTTTTTTTTCCTGTGCTCCTTCTTGGGTGGCAGAAATAAAAAATAGTTTTGGGGAATGTTGAAATTAAAACTGCTCCACAGAGGCAGCTTGAAAAATACTTAGGAAACAGTTTTTAGTGGGTTTTTTTTCCCTTTATTACTTTTTGTGAGGTTAATTTCTACTCATCATAACCAAAACTTTCTGTGGGACTGGACCACACCTTTTCAGCTACGTACAAAGCATCTTCTCAAAGTAAAGGAGGTCATTGCACACAGTGAGAGCAGACATTCACACACTGCCCAGGGAAGCTATCTGGAGCATCTCACTGAAAATGGCAGCTCTGCCTCATTCAGAGTGGGAGCTTATAGCTGAGACAGCATCTTAGACACTGCTTTTTTTTCCTAGCCTACAGAGTGATTTATAATTTCAAAGGAAACTTCTGAGGTTTGAAAAGCTTAGCAGGATAAATTTTCCTTTTAAACTCTCATAAACAATTAACTTGCAGATTACCAATTTAAGATATTTACCAGTTTTAGGATTTATACAACTATCAGTCATCCCTACTTGACAAAAATTTAGTACCAAGAGACTGTGTTGCAATTTGGAATAATTATTTACTCCAGAAACAACAATAAGAAAATGTTTCTGTCATGTTGTTCTAGCTTCTGAGTTCTAGAACTTGCTATTTTGCACCCATTTAACTTCCAGTTTCAGGCTTCACATAGAAACCTCCTGTTTCTAAATCTTGCAGTTCCCCACTACATTTTACAGTGGGAGCACTTAACCCAAAGGCCAAATCCTGCACGCCAAAATTATGCAGCTAGTCTTTGACACATGGCCTGGCACTCCATCTCTCAATACCCTGGGTCCACTCTGCCACTGTGTTTGCTGTGATAAAAAGGCAGGAATTTGCTGTTTTGTGTCCAGGCTGTGGACAGATGGGTAGCAGGAGATGTAGGCATGTCACATCTTGGGAAAGGCATCAATCCCCCTCATCTCCCCTGGTTTATTCTGACAGTAGATTTGAGGAGCCCCTCTGCATGACTCCACATGTATGAACTCTCCCACTGTATAAACCAATACATTGCAACTGGTCATGTGTCCAATAATGGGACAGCCAAACAACAAATCTTGATACATTGCATCTGAATATTGCCAGGAAAGCCACAGACATCTGTCAACATTCCTTTATACCTTTTCCTTAAAGAGATAAAGGGATCTTAGTCTCCCTAAGAAGTGGATTTTACTTGTACGTCCAAGGTCAGTTTATTCTAAATTGCTTCTAGAGAACACATTCTAGAGTGCTTCCAGGAAAGATATCTGGTGCCCACAGGTGAAAGAACAGTCAATCTTCCTTTTCTGATAGGTTTTGGCACACTCCGGGTCTAGGGCCTTGCAACTTCAGCTACAAATAAAAAGAATTAGCATAAAACAACATTAGGGCATTTCTGCAGCCCAGGATTACTATAACCCACTGCCCTTGTGTTATACAACTCTATTCCCCTAGCGTCTGTGCTAGTGAACTCATAATACCCACCACAGGATTCCAGCACAGAGCCACCTGGGAACAAAGGGAAATTCCAATGAGAACAGCGCATGAGGAGCTTGCAGTGCTGCCAGGGACCAGCATTGCATTTTGCCACCATTTTTATTTTCAGTGTTCCAGCTCTGCTTTCCATGTATAACCCAGTATAGGGTGCTGGATTTTGGTAATGCCATAGCCAAACTGTATCAGGAAGGCTGCAGAAGTGATTCTTTTAAGCTGATATAAGCTTCTTCCAAACACACTTTGCTTCATTCAACCCATTAAAAACACCAAACATTTTTGTTCATTATTTGAAATTAAACTCCAGCTGGCCTAAGAAACTCTATATGCCTCTGGTTTGTGTGCCCAAATCCTTGGTGCTGCTACAATTCCTGTAAACACCACAAATAGGGTTTTTGCCAAAGTGTGTAGCTGAAGAAATGACAAACCACTGCAGATTCGTAACATGAGCGTGTCACTGCTGACTGCTGTTGCAACACAGAGGATACTAAAAATATAACTGTGGTAAAACTGTATTTTGGAGATCAGTGCAAAGAGCAAAAGCTCCTGTAAACAAGCTCTGTTTTCACCTCATTGAGGTGTTTGGCCGAATGAAAGGGGGGAGAGGGGAGCAAAGTTACCTTCAGAAAAATTTCATACATGCCAGTGAATCAACTTTCTGACAACTAGACATGTTTTCATATGTAATGAGGCAAAGTGAAACTGGATAACAACAAAAATAAGCATTTTTTTATTAGTAGTTAACAAGTATGTTGTAGTTTTACACTGATGTTTCCTACTGTCCTGAGCTTTCACATTCATACAGCTGAGCTCTCACATTCTCACAAACAGAAGCTTCACATTTGCCTTTAGGTTTTACATAACCACATAGAGAAGAGATGATTTAGTATAAAACCATAGTGTCTAAGAAACCACTGAGAGTAGAGTAGGGCAGCAATCCCCTGTGGCTTTACTTCAGTTCCTTCTTTTTTGTTTAAAGCCTTTGATTTGCTTCAACCTGTTAGGCATATGTTTCCATTCAACCTAACTTGTTTCAGTATCCTCCTCAGAGAAATATTTCTAGCTTACTGGTGATTTATAGCTACTTCTCAAAAAAAACCACATTTGTTTTCCTTGTTTGCCACTATATTATCCTGTTATGATGGACTGACTTTTATTCAGCTTCAACTAAAGCTTTTTTGTTTGTCCATTTGACTATCACAAAAGTGTTGGATAGATTTTCTATGACTATCTAAAACATATTTCCATAATTTATCCCAAAAATCTGAATTTAGCTGAATTAATATGGCTAATTTAGCCTTCCCTAAAGGAAATGTATAATACTTTACAGAAATAGTGTTTCTTTTTATACAAAAATCCTACTATAAATCACAGAAAAACAGCTTGGACATCCTGCTTACCCATGATAACTCAAAATAGATTTACCCATAAGCAAATACACACATGCATGGGCTTCTTTGTCTTTGTTTCACCTGTGTCTGCATGAAAATAGTGTTCAAGGGAAGTGCTGGAAGGGCAGACTTGGAAGCACAAATCCTGATTTTATCTACACAGTCAGCAGAACAGAGACTTCCATGCGTGTGCCTTTGGAGAATGAGCTCAATGCACAAGCTGGGAGCCTCTCCTGCATGCCCTCAGTTTTCTCTGAGCCCTCTCCCAACCACCCAGACAGAGTCCCTTGCCAGGGAAGCTGTTCACAGGTGTGCCTCCAGATGCTCTTTTGTTCTTACAGTAATTTTTCATTGCTGTTAACTTAGATTAGTCTTCTGGAGAGAACTTGACTCCTTTTTTTTGTTTCTTGAGCTTTCCTTCTCACATTACCAAGTCAGTAAACAGCTATACTGAATCTCAGTGTGCTTAGATGTAGCCTTCCATCCTGAGCCCCAAATCCCTCATCTTTTTTTTAAAATTGTGTCAACTTCTACTTCCCTTAAGTATGAGATACCAGCTCTATCAGCCACTTGTTTGGAAACTGAAAAAACAAGTTTTATCTTTTGCTGCCCTTCACATATAAGAGACTTCCTGTCAACACCAACAGCACTTACACATTATCTGTTTTCAAATCTCACCTTGAATATATTTTTTGTTGTGATGTTCAAGGCAAAAACAAAACAGAAGAAAAAAAGAAAACCAACAACAAAACAAAAGCAAGACTGTTTCAGAGACAGGAAAACAGAAGTCCAGAAAATGGAACAGAAAAATATTTACAATATTTAATGAGTATTTATTTAAAAAAAAAAA